>OY856377.1:21402667-22002667 GCA_963693495.1 Malacosoma neustria
TTCCGCACATATGTTATTGATCATCCAACTGACAGTAAGTTACACGCATTGACTTGATCAATGTCCGACCTTTATTGTCCTCATTGGCCTCGCAGTTTTAAGCTATTCTATTACTTGTATTCAGTTGGTTTGGCGGTATCACAGTGATTTATTAAGTAAAAAGTAAATTATTTTCTTCTTTGTTTACTTCTTCTATATAAGTAAGTGACTTTAATTATTTTATTTAATCCTGGAAATAACGAATTTGCGAGTTCTTTTTTAGTAAGTCTCTCATAGATTTAATAATTCATTAATTTACCGAAGAGCTTGGGATACGATGTAGATTGTCTTGTGACGATATTCTACGAGATTACGACTATAGATATTGTTCGGTGTGATGATGTACTGGGCATCTCATGACGTTCATAGTAACGTGCGAAAGGTTATAAATGAATGACTCTTTTTGCTTTTCATAACCCAGAAAAAGCAAAAAAAGAATTAGTAGCATAGCAGATCAAACGACGGTTACATATAAGTATATTTGAGGCTACATAGACCTATGAACGTAACTACATGATTATTAGAAACTAGCTGTGCCCGCGACTCCGTCCGCGTGGAATAGTGACTTTGGGCAGCATTTTTTGGATATATGAGATCAACTTAAATTGGAAATTCAACCTTCTAAGACCAGCCTAAGTTGAACCCTATTTCATATGATTGATGATATAAACCTGAGGTCAACTTAAATTGGACTATACAATTTACGAAACTTATCATTTTAACAAAAACTATTTTATTTTTCTAAAATAAAAATAGCCCATGTTACTCCTTGATACATCAGCTATTTGCCAGTGAAAGTCCCGTCAAAATCGGTGCAGCCGTTTCAGAGATTAGCCTGAACAAACAGACAGACAGACAGACA
The DNA here is from genome assembly GCA_963693495.1 of Malacosoma neustria. Taxonomy (NCBI): domain Eukaryota; kingdom Metazoa; phylum Arthropoda; class Insecta; order Lepidoptera; family Lasiocampidae; genus Malacosoma; species Malacosoma neustria. Next base: position 21,403,569 of record OY856377.1, read on the forward strand.
GACAAAAATTGTAAAAAATGTTGTTTTGGTATATGTACCGTGTATACGTCCGAATGAACTTAGTAAAAAGCGGTTATTTTAATATTACAAACAGACCCTCCAATTTTATTTATTTACAATGTTTACAATGTTTTACAATGACAATTAACTATGCACTGTCCAGGATTCCCATAGCTCCCATTTCGCTGTTTTCCAAAATCTACCCACTAAGATACAACTATTCTTTGATCATAACTAGCATATTGAAGTTCACGTTCACTGCTGGAAGTAGGTCTGTCAAATGTCACAGAGCCTCTTCGACTCGTCGCCTTGTTAATTAAACAATCCTTTACTCAGATCAAATACAGACAGTACTCGTATGTCAAATGTCTTAAAGACCATTTGTTGTGGAACTTGTCGCGAACAAGTATAAAATAAGTTTGACATCACATATACTGATGACCTTGACTCACATTTGTTTTAATGTCGGTGATAACCTATGTTTTATACTTTAGCGCAATTTGATAATGTGATTTTGTTTAATCTTGTTGCCAATATATGAACCCTGTTTGACCTTTTCTTAATGATAATTCATTATAGTCAAGTATTTTTCTCTGTGTAGGGACGGAAAGAATACTGATTCCTGCGGCCGGGGTCGGCCTGTTGTAGGCGACAAAATAATCTTAAATAGGGGGGCCCCTAGCCCGTCTGGATAGCAACCACCCCTGGTGTATAAGTATACCACCATAATAACCTTGTGTTTTATTTCAACATTACTAACACAGGTTCTAGTATCCCTATGCAGACAGCAGCGTGTTTAATTTAGAATTTAAATGAGATTACGACATGATATCAAAGAGGATGATTGCTCTTCTTGAATCTGAAAGTTCTTTTTTGTCAAGTCAACTCTATTTTGTGTAGAGATTTAGTTACGAAACGAGGAGAACAGACAAAACACTATTAAACTTTGATTTAGTTACCTTAAGCTAATTAGTAGAGCCTAATTAAAATTAGTGTCACCGAGTATAGCAGCATAACCTAATATCTGCGGTGAAACGAGGTCGTCTTCGTTGTTTATCCGTAGACTGCATTCAATCATTTTGATTGATGATTTTATACATCTTTTAACAGTTTTTATTGGTTTAATTTTACATGACATAGGTACCTTAAATTCGGAGTGTTGTATGTAATTGTTTTATTATCTGTAGTTTGTAAAGTGGATAGAATTTAGTGATTTTATTATTGTGAATTTTTATATTATTTTGAGGTAAGGTTCATTTTAAGCATTTATTTGAGTTTTAATTTAAGTATGTTCATAAGAGTCGAGTCGACTTGGATAGATTTTTCAAGTAATTTAACTAATTTTAACTTTATTAATTTTTATACTATACTTTAAACATTTTCCTACAATTTTATATAACTAATTTAGAAAGTTCTAGTCGCCCTTCACATCTTAGAGAAATGTTTAAATTGTAATTAAATCAACATTTAAACTTAATTTTATTATAAATAAATTCTTAATTAGAGACTATATTCTTCAATTAAAATTTAAATATATAAAAATAATTAAAAAATGTTTACATTAAATTTTCTTATCTTCGTAATAATTCGTAATAATAAATATGTAGATTAACAATTAAAAATGCATAAAGCACTGTATTCCAACAAAACTAGATTTTTGACTAAAAACACTAACTACCAGGGTTGCCATTTCTATTAATTTTTAGTTATCTTTTATTGCGGATTATTTTTAAACAATAAGTGTCTATTAAAATCTAATGTAATGTAGTTTTAAATTGGCTGAAAATGCTATATTGCTATATTTTAAAGTTTTTATTAACATACTGTAGCGTAAGGTGACTATCATGGTAAACGATCTATAAATGCAAATTTAGAGACATCAATTAGCCGACCTCATAAATAATTTAAGGTATCTTTGGAAATCATAGCGTAAAATTGCTTAAAATAAGCTCTGCTGAAGACTCATTTTCACTGGAATTCGTGCAAGGCAGAATGTCTAAATTAACCGGACTATTGTGTTAACTTTTGAGTGACAAAATAATAATTATTGAAAGGCAAAATTCGATAGAATCAACCCTATATGATAATAGCATAAGAAATCTGTGGTTTATAGCTATGGCTTCATAATGTCATCAATCATTAGCTGTCAATGTCAAATGTTTTGGCGCCTTGCTGTCTGCATGCATTTGAGGTCATTGACACTAAATTTAATACTGTGTGGATAGTATTCAAGCCTTATAATTTTTTGAATTTATAGACTTTTTTGTTTGAGGTTCTGACGTCTCCTACTACTGAAAAACGCTTTTACTATCATTAAATATACTTGCATATTACGCAAGTTGGATTATGACTGACATATTGGCCACTATTGGGCAGACTTTATAATTAAGAGTTGAAATTATAGTCAATGAGAAGCTTCAGAATGTAAGAGGGTTCTTGAATTCAAAGAGCTGAAATCTAGCGTCGTAATCAACCCATTTCACTTCTTCAAAGGAGCCTTAGGCAACACGGTATTCACCCTAGAGTTGACAATGTACCTACCTATACATAATAATAATTTTTATTCGGAAACAAGTCTCATACATTAGAATAATCTATATGCAACAATAATCCAGAGTCTACTAATCTAAAGTCGCTCAGCGAACTATGGAAAGAGACATGCTCGGGGTTCTTCTTAAATATCGCATTCGTAATGAAGTGATCCGTCAGAGAAACAAAGTCGCCGACATCGCTTCTCGGATTAGCAAGCTGAAGTGGCAGTGGGCGGGCCATATCTGTCGTAGAACCGATAACCGATGGGGTAACCGAGTTCTTGAGTGGAGACCGCGCCTCAGCAAACGTATTGTAGGACGCCTAGCGGCGAGGTGGGGCGATGATCTGCGGAAAATGGCTGGCAAGATAGGACTCTGTCATGCCGGCTTGGGAGAGGCCTACATCTAGCAGTGGATTTCAATAGGCTGGCGATGATGAACATTAAACCCTTATAAAAATATCATCTGAAAAACAATTAATAGTTTCTTTTCATGCAATAAATGCACATTAATATTGTGTCACAATTAACACAGCGTCCTGTATTCCCAAACTAAGAGAGCGCTTGTGTACTAGACAACTGATGTACTCCATAAATACTTTTTTCTTTTATAAATATACGTAAACAAATTCTCCGTGCGCGGGGGGGGGGGGGGGGGAGTACGAATACTAATTCCTGCGGCTATCGTTCAAGGCGACAAAACCCAAGCTCCAAGCCCGTCGGGATGGCAACCATCCTTGGTCTTAAGTCTTAAGTATGCCGCCATAATAACCTTGTGTTGTGTTCCGGATTAGTGACCCAGGTTCCTGTACCCCTATGGGACAGCAGCGTGTTCGCGGTGCCCCTTAGCCGTTACGCTATGGCGTTTAATTATATATCTAAGGGTGTCGAATTAAACTCGCTGTTGACGTATATTTAGCAGTTAGTGTGCAATAAAGCTATTTTATACAAATTTGTTTACAATTGACGCGTTCCACAGTTGAAACTAGGCCAAAAACTAAACATTTACAATTTTACTATCACTATTGTACGTTATACGGTAAATTTATTTGAAGCTTTCATACCCAGTTTTTATTTTACAATTTTTAACGTAAAATCTAACCTGCCGGGCTTGTAATTATAAATACAACTTGTAATTTATAATACAATATATTATAAAAATAATAAAACGAGGAAAATCTGTGTCGCAAACTGAACCAAAGGCTACTTATATTATATCCGAGTACATTTGGTTAGTTGTCATGTACGAAGTTGCGAAGCAGTGGACAAGCCTACAAGTATTTGATATGTAGTGTTATCTTAAAACATTGCGCATCAGTTGAAAAATCCGAAAAAAACCGTGCTTCTCTCCTGCATGCGTTCATATGTCACGAAAATTGATGCTAACAATAAAAAGGTGAAAAGTGGAATATCTCAGCCATGTGGTCAGGCACGATAGATGGGCAAAGTGGAAGGAAAAATATAAGAAAATAAATAGTATTTTTTAATTTCCTACAACTACTTTCAGTATGTTTTTGGATGGTCTTATCTTTTATATAAGAATAAATAACCTTGTAATCTGTTACTGTTTGGACAAAGGTGTTTAAGTGTCAGTTATTACATTCCGAAAGCACGCAAGCAAGCTGTAGATTATTTGGTCTATAATGCCTTACAAATTCAATTACCATTTATTTGAAACTAGCTGTCCCGGCAAACATTGTCGAAAAAAATATTTAATTACGTTCACCCCTTTCAAGTTTAATTTTCGCGACACAAAGTAGCTTAAGTCCTTCCCCGAGGTCCAATATATCTCTACACCGAAATTCTTCAAAATTGGCTTAGCGGTTTAGGCGTGAACACGTAACAGACAGAGTTACTTTCACATTTATACGAGTATTATGGATTATAATCTCTATCTAAAACGCAAATTGATTAAACGTGCACTTCTAATATCGGATACTATAAATTGACGCACAGTTATGCTGGTGACCTCTGCGATCAATTTCAATGCCTAATTATCGAATCGGGCTAAAGGACGTAATTAATAGCCCTTATAATATCCGTTAGTGGTTATAACTTATAGATTTAGTTCGGACACCCATGAAGTTATTTATATATTATTACTAGTTTTCACATTTTAACGGTGAGTAATTAAGTAGAATAAATTGAATAATGAGCTAAATAAATATATTATATCAAATAAAATCAGGGACATTTCTAATTTCCAAGTTATGTTTCTTCACAGGACATAACAATTTATTTTCTTTGATGCAAAATAATTATAACATGTTACCATACCACCGATATTTGAATCACTAACGTAGGGTAGTAAATTGAAAATTATCCCTTTTAACTCTTTTAACAACTGAATTTGGAATTTGATTGCGACGTACTTGTGATTCAGGTTCCAGTACCTAGACAACCTCTTGCAACCGCAAACCGGCAAGTGGTTAGCCACTTGTTGCCAAAAAAGACAGGAAGGTTGCTAACTAACCTTAGCTAGTGAATAAAACACTAATCACATTTTACATAATAATAAAGCAATCATTGTATATTTTAGATTGTGTCGTGAAAATAAGCTCATCTAGAGTAAGCTTTCATTTAATGTTTTCCGATAACAACAATATTATATAAAACATTATAATCTGTTATTAAAATCCGAGAATGTGAACTTGTATGCAAGCTTTCTTCTATCAGAGTTGAATAGTGGACTATACCGTAAACTAACCAACGAGGCGCTAATTGATCCGTCATCAATCGAATATTTCGTAATAAGCTTTAAAATCATTGCTTTTTAAACATACGTTTGCTTTTCATCGTCTTCTATTGTACAATCCTGTTATACACGAAATTAACTTTGGGTTTTCATCAGATATATGTGGTTGTATAATTTTAGGATTATAATTAGATAAGGTTCTATATTTATTTGTCAAAAATATGAGTTTTATACAAAATTTCATTGGTGATAATAATAAAATACATTTATTTTTCTTTTCCACACAAATATAAGTTTTACATATTTTGGGTGAAATAAGATATACATATATCACATAAAACAGCAAGTGGGAAAGACAGGAGCCCAAACTATGGTACTCTTGGCCCTCTCCTAATTATTCCTAATGATAATCTTTACAAATTACTAAACAAATTATATTATAACTAATAAATGATCTTTAAAAATAAAAGCGTTTACTGAAATAGCACTATTAAAGTTTCTAGCATTTCGAATGAATATTGCTTCTTAATCTTTAAAAGGGTTAAAGTCGATAATGATCATTTATAAGAATAAATATAAATTAACCATTTTAAAGAAACAATAATAATCTGTATTGCATAATTTTATAGAGAGATAATTCGAAATGGATTTTAGAAAAAAAAATTAGGTTTGAATTGAGGGGCTAACCGGCAGCAAACCGAGAACAAGCTTTTGAAGTTAGAAAGGGTTTTTCAGTATTATGTTACAGTTTCTGTTACATAACATATGTATTTTTTAAATAATTGTTCGGCATCAATATAGATATTTGTCAACTTACTATTATTATATAATACTAATTAGAATCTTTGTTCCTTATATTGAGCAGTATCGCATTTTGTGTTTGTGTGATGCAGCCGATCGTTAGAAGTATGCGCGGGCGCAGCGGAGTGCGTTAATAACCACTCAATTGGGGGCACTCGCCTGTTTTCGAAGCCACGGTTCAGTGGTTGGACTATAGCGTTTTCAAAATAATTGTCGGTTTGTCAAATTTGAGATTTGTTTAAAAAATGATTTGATTATAAGTTTTGTACCTATAAAGATACTAAACAAACTTGCCAAGGTGGGTCGACATCAAGGTGCTCTTTAGAATTCACGCTATAAAACGGTTTAGATCATTTACGTTTAAATTTTATATTAGTCCCCTTTTGTTATTAGATAGATATTCATTGATACCAGTATTATTGCTATGATATTTTTAAGTATCTTATCCGTGCAGGGGCGGAGAAAGAATACTGACATCTGCGGTCGGGGTCGGCCTGTTATAAAAGGTGAAAAAACATTTTATCCTAGCGACGTGATAGCCTAAGCCCGTCTAGATGGCGACTACCTTTGGTCTTAAGTATGCCGCCATAATAACTTTGTGTTGTGTTCCGGCATTAGTGACTCAAGTTCCTATACCCTTATGGGACAGCAGCGTATTCGCGATGCCACTGGAATTGCAAACACCCATAGGCAACGGTAACTGCTAAATTCTAAGTGAGCCGTCAGCCTGTCTGCTGTCGTATAGCAATAAAAAAACGAATATATCAAGAGTTCAGTCGTTAATGTTAACACTAATAAAGTAATTATATTAAAGCCGCTCGCTATTCATAATACGAAATAGAACTGTTTCAAGTCGTAGTCCGCCCGCTGTTGTACCGTGTTCTGAGCCTGCTATTGATGTAAGCGCGTGCCGCCGCTTCCTACAGATCACATAGCGACCATTGTCCATATACCACAACCCGGCATTGATTGTCGAATCGTGCGCATGTTTTAGGATCTTACTCGTTTTCTTATCTACGATCGGCAGGCTTCGTATTGTGTTTATGAATTTTATTTCAAATTCATAGTTTTGAATTAAATTAGTACATGAATGATCGGAGAAGATTAGGTACATAAATTTTTTTTATGATTTTTTAGATTTGATTTTAAACACTCTTGATTTATATTTTTACTTCGTGCAGGGGCGGAATAAGAATACTAAGCTCTGCGGCCCGAGTCGGCCTGTCGTAAAAGGGGACATAACAACCCTAACTACGTGGTAAGACTCAAGCCCGTCTGGATGGCATCCACCTCTGGTGTATATGTATGCCGCCATAATAACCTTGTGTTGTGTTCCGGCATTGGTGACCCAGGTTCCTGTATGTCTATGGGACAGCAGCGTGTTCGCGATGTCCCCGAGTGTCGCAAACCGCTTACTGCTCAGTGGGTCACCAGACTGTCTGCTACTACTTAGTAATAAAAAAATATTAATTACTGAGTTGCACTTTGTATACATTTTAATTATTTTATGGTTAATATTGTAATATCCGGATGACTGAGCTTTGCTCGGTATTTTTTTTTATAAATTGTGTTTTTTGGAAATTAACAATTGATTTTCTTAGTCTAACCTCAAAGCAAACACTCATTGACTTCGTGTTACTTAACAACGCCATCTGCTGGAATAGCTTTAGTGTTGTTGTGTCGTTAAAGCAATTTAAAAAAAATAGTATTATTATTCGCCGATAGATGTCAGGAAGAGTCATTTTTCAGTTTAAATTGGGACTACTCAAACGCCATCTTTTGACATTTTCTAGAAATAATTCCTAGCTAGATAGATTTATCGCCCCCGAAACCCCCTGTATACTAAATTTCATGAAAATTGTTGGAGCCGATTCCGAGATTCCAATTATATATATACAAGAATTGCTCGTTTAAAGACATAAGATATGAGTAATTATATTCTAAATTTTTTAAATGACTACTAAATACCTCTTACATAGTCACAGCATATTTTTGACTATTGCTACTTTGTTAATGATTAAGTAGACAGATGAATATCGAGCAATAATGAGAATTTTGGCAATGTTTTTGAAGCGTTTAATTCTCTAATTTTATCTATCTGATAAGGCCAACATTATATATAGCATGTAAAGGTAATTTCAGTGTAGGCCTTATTAAGAGATGAGGCTAGAAGACTAGTTTATATTGATTGTACAATAAAAATTAAAGATCTCTTACCACCAGCTAGTCTATTATGTGCTAGTCTTGGCTACGAGGGCTTGAAGCATGTATTGCTTAAAGATTGCAGCTTCACTCTCAGAGAGTGAAGCGTGATAGACTTCAGACTATTTATATTGACTAGCTTAACTTTTTAGTAAGACATTTCCATGAATTAGGAGAAAACCTTGTTCTGGGTTTTTACAAACGTAAAATTAACGAAAAATTACCAGACTAGAACCAACTGTTTGCATGATATACATATTTTGACCAGACCACTTAGATACGTGTCGTCTACGTGTATATATTCATCTATGCGTTATTAATATTGACTAAAAGATTGTTAGGAAGTTAAATCGGTGTTACATCGGCAGCGTCCAGTAACGATCGGTGGGCAGGCGTCGGTGGGCGTCGCTGACTCACGCGCCGGGTGCCGCATGCCGGTGCGGCATCAATGGATCCTGTCGCATTACACTTTGCGAGGAACATCCTTGAAATGCTATACGGTGTATGACGCTACGATATCAGTTTAATACGTTTATTTATTTATAAAGTTAGTTCTTTGGCTGTTCGCCGCTCCTTCTTCTTCGTACCCTGATGCCAAGGCATGTGAGGACGACACAACATGTTTTCTCCTCTTCCTTCCCATTCTCTTCTATTAGTCATCATCCCAACATTCACACCTTCTTTGCCATATCATCTTTTATGCAATCCATTTATCTTTTTTTTGGTCTACTCCTCCTTTTATCGGCAAAGTGGATGGCAGGAGGCCGAGGGGTCGCACCCCGGTGAGATGGTCTGACCAAATCCGCTCATCGCTGAACACCAAGCTGCATGATGCACTCCACCACGCCAAGGACAGGCACAGGTGGAGGAACATTATAAAAGAGAAACTGGTTTCTCATATGGGGAATCACGACCCTTAGTAATGAGGTACACGACTCAAGGTGGAGAAGGACTCTTCCTTTTGTATCCTTCCACACTCATTTGTAGCATCCTCCTTGTTACATGACATTCTTCTCTAAATATGGCCATATCAAGTTAGTCTATTACTTTTCAGCTTCTCAACCACTGGTGCTATTTTCAAACTTCCCCTGATATATTTCTAATTCCATCCATTTTTGTAACTCCGCTCATCCATCTCAATATTCGCATCCCCGATGCATGCAATAACCTTTCACCTTTTCCCTTTGTGGGCCAGAGTCTTAACCATAAGGCACATGTTGGTTGTATTGGCATACATATAACAGCTACAATAAATAAAGCTCACAGATTGAAGGTCATTTTAATTACACTTCTCATATTCGAAGTGGGAAAATTATCAACATATATCATTTACGTATATAAGAAACATTTGTCTTATACGCTTATCTTGGAAAATGAAAAATAGTAAGCGTAACCCAGCGGACCTCAAATCCACACTCAGAGTGGATTTTTGCAACATCAGAGGTATACACTCAAACCTTAATGCCGTTCACCACCATCTTGAAACGGCAAAGCCTGCTCTACTGTTTTTGACGGAGACGCAGATATCTGCCCCGGCCGACTCATCGTACCTTTGCTACCCCGGCTACAATTTGGAACATCTATTCCTCCCAAAAGCTGGGGTATGCTTGTACGTCCGGGACGATATATGCTGCCGCCGTCTTCACGGTCTCGAAGACAGGGACCTTTCCATCATATGGGTGCGAGTGGATTTCGGTGGTTCCACCCGGGTGTACTCCTGCCTGTATCGGTCCCATGGCAGAGAATGCGAAAGGACTGAAACAGCTCATTTTTTCGGGCGTGTTCAAGACGCTACCGACAAAGTTTTTACGCAGTATCCCGCCGCGGAGGTGATCGTTCTTGGAGACTTCAATGCTCATCATATTGAGTGGCTGGGTTCTCCAAAAACTGATCTGCCGGGGATTGCTGCCTTTAATTTTGCTCTTGCCCATGGTTTTACTCAGGTGGTTCAAGGGTTTACCCGCATACCGGATAGAGTGGACCATGCGCCGTCTTTGTTGGACCTTCTGTTGACCACACATCCGGAAGATTATCAGGTCTCGATCGGGACTCCATTAGGAACCTCTGATCATTGCTTGATATCTTCCGTGATGCGCCCTCCAATTCCCGAATGGGCTCGCCCCACCGTGAAGCGGAGAGTGTGGCGCTATCGGTCAGCAGATTGGGATGGATTGCGTGAATTCTATGCGTCCTACCCATGGGGGCCGCTGTGTTTTTCTTCGGATGATCCTGACGCCTGTGCGAACTCGATTGCCGATGTGGTGCTGCAGGGAATGGAATGTTTCATTCCTAACTCTGTGGTGCCCATTGGTGGTTCGGGAAAGCCATGGTTCGATAGGCCTAGTGCTGAGGCTGTTAAGCTGAAGCAAAAGGCCTATCGAGCCTGGACTACAGCAAGGGCTTGTCAGGATCCTAACACTTCCGACTTGAAGAAAAAATACAATGTTGCCTCCAGGACCCTCAAAAAACGGATTGCGAGAGCAAAATTTGAGCACATCGGCAGGATTGGCGAGCGTCTCGCTAGCTATCCCTCTGGGACTAGGGCTTTCTGGTCGCTTGCTAAAGCCGTCGAAGGAAACTTTTGTCGGGCGTCCATTCCTCCACTACGTGCAGCTGACGACCGTCTGGCTCATGCTGCTAAGGATAAAGCCGATCTCCTGGGTGAAATCTTTGCAGCCAATTCGACTCTTGATGACGGGGGACAGTCTCCACCTTCTATTAGAAGATGTGGAGACTCCACAATGTCGGAGGTACGGTTTTCCCAAAAAGCCGTGAGACGTGTCCTCCGATCCCTCGACGTCAAGAAGTCCACCGGGCCAGACGGTATCCCCGCTATTGTGCTGCGAATGTGCTCAGCTGAGCTGTCTCCAGTCCTTTCCCGACTTTTTACATTATCCTACCGCAATGGTTGTGTCCCGGCTTCGTGGAAGGTGGCCCATGTTCACCCTATTCCCAAAAAGGGTGACCGAACGGACCCGTCCAACTACAGGCCTATAGCGATAACTTCTTTGCTCTCAAAGGTGATGGAGCGAATCATCAACGCACAACTCCTGGGTTACCTGGAGGATTCCCAGCTGCTTAATGATCGCCAATATGGTTTTCGACATGGTCGGTCTGCTGGGGATCTCCTGGTTTACCTAACCCACCGTTGGGCTGAAGCCGTTGAGAGCAAGGGAGAAGCCCTGGCTGTTAGCCTAGACATCGCTAAGGCCTTCGATCGGGTCTGGCATAGGGCTCTTCTTGCGAAGCTTCCATCTTACGGGATACCTGGGAGTCTTTGCACCTGGCTATCCAGCTTTCTCGCTGGGCGCAGTATTAAGGTCGTTGTTGACGGTTGCTGCTCCAGTGTGAAACCTATCAATGCTGGTGTGCCCCAGGGTTGTGTGCTGTCGCCGACGCTATTTATTCTGCATATCAATGACATGTTATCTATAGATGGCATTCATTGCTATGCGGATGATGGCACCGGCGATGCACGGTACACTGGTCGTGTAAGTCTCTCTCCTGCGTTTTTGGAAGAAAGTCGGGTCAGACTTGTGTCTGAAGTAGAGAACTCTCTAGAGAGGGTCTCTGAATGGGGACGACAAAACCTTGTCCAGTTCAACCCCTCGAAGACGCAGGTCTGCGTATTCTCTGCCAAGAAAACCCCGTTCGCACCTGCGCCACAGTTTCAAGGAACCTCTCTTTCCATCGCAAGTAGTATTGGGATCCTTGGTGTCGACATCACGAATGATGTGCAGTTTAGGGGACAATTGGAGGGTAAAGCTAAGCTTGCCTCCAAAAAGCTAGGTGTGCTAAACCGGTCCAAGCAGTACTTCAATCCAAGGCAACGGCTTGTGCTATATAAAGCACAGGTCAGACCGCACATGGAGTACTGCTCATATTTATGGGCTGGAGCACCGGCCTGTCAGCTCAATCCCCTAGACTCGATCCAACGGCGCGCAGTTCGTGTTGTCGGCGATCCCATGCTCACAGACGGTTTAGACACGCTTGGACTTCGGAGAGACTTTGCATCTCTTTGCGTATTCTACCGTCTGTACAACGGGGAGTGTTCTGAAGAACTATTTAGGATGATGCCCTCGTCGTCTTTCTACCACCGCACTGCCCGCCATCGGCTGGGTGTTCATCCCCATTTCTTGGAGCCTCTTCCTTCCTGTACGAAACGGTTCTCCAGAACGTTCATGTTGCGTACTCTCAGGATCTGGAATGAGCTTCCGGCTGAGGTTTTCTCAGCGCGGTATGATATGGGGTTCTTCAAAAAAGGCGTTATAAAATTTCTTCGAGACCGGCAGCGCGTTGGTGGTGCCTCTGGTGCTGCAAACGTCCATAGGCGACGGTGACCACCTGCCAGGGTGGGCCGTTTGCCTGTCTGCTGAACTCAAGCAATAAAAAAAAAAAAAAAAATACGCTTCTATCGCAGTACAATACTCAGCAGCGTAACCCAACCAACCCGAGGAGTTATTAAGAAGTTATTTTACGGTGTTTAATATCCATAAACTAGTGATGCTCAGTTTAGCCTTATTGGAGTATGTATATTAGTGTAACAAGGGTTTTAGGTTTCTTTGCCTCCTTCAAATGCTAGTCCGAGATTAGTCTTACAAGTTAGACCTTAGGGTCTAACTTGTAACGCGAATAAATAACACAACACTTGACTAAGTAAGGATATATTGTGAAGATAAACTTCTTTGAAAATTCGATGAAACGAAAAAGTGACATTAGAAAGAGATAAATCCATACTAATATTATAAATGCGAAAGTAACTCTGTCTGTCTGTCTGTCTGTCTGTTCCTCTTTCACGCCTAAACGGCTGAACGGATTTTGATGAAATTTGGTATGGTGATAGATGATAACCTAGAAATGGTCATAGGCTATAAATAATCACGCCATCGTTCTTAGGGGGTAGGCAGTAGGCAGATAACTAAATTGAGTTAGTGATTTTTTGTGCTTATCCGGTATCTATGAGAATCGGCCAACATCTATTTTTCATCCCCCTAAATGTTAGGGGTGACCCACCCCCAAAAAATTTTTTTTAATTTTTTGACATTTTATTATTTATATGGCAGAACAACGTTTGCCGGGTCAGCTAGTATATTCATATATAGGATTTAAGATGCGAGACAATGAGATAAAATACAAATAAACAGTGTTTCCTATAATCTTCGTATTCACTTTGTTCGGCTTTTTGCGGCTTTTTTGAAGTTTCAATTCTGCCGAATGTGAATTGCACACACACGTTTATTTAATTTATTTATTATTACAAAATTAACAATAATACCTTGGTATAAATAATCATATGACATGGCTTTTTATTAATTATACTCGATGGAGCTTAGTGCGGCTGTGGCGCGGCGGTCGTCGGCCTTCGTTATCATTTCGGCACAGATTCTTTAACCCCGTCCCTTCTATCTCTCGTTGGGCATCTCGCTCTTACAATAGCACCATTTCTCTTTAATCTAAAACAGTTGTATTCAAATTAAATTTATAAATTTTAGGGCATTTTGTTACTAGATGGTTGTAAAATGAAATTGATTCTTTCTTCTATAGTATACCTTTGCCTTATATGTTAGAGTTTGATCATTCTTTATAAAACATATTCATACATATGTATCTATCACATCTTTTTCAGAAGAAAATTAATTTTCGTTCTAATCACACGATGGTAGTCAAGTAATATATATATAATTATTGACAAGTCAAAATCCAAATAGTGATATTATTATTTTATTACTATTTTAATAATGATAAAAGGTAAATATCGTTATGCTTCTGGTGTTTCACATACCAGAAGCCGGGATATAGAAGGCAATCTTCGTGATCACGACACGTGTTTTCTCCGTGTAGGGACGGAGTAAAATTAATGACCCTAGCGACCGGGTGCTGTATGTCGTACAAGCTGACACAAAAACCCTAGCTAGGTCTAAATATGCCACCATAATGACCTTGTGTTGTATTCTTAGGTGACTCAGGTTCCATTTCTTCTAGGCAGGCAGGAAGATATAGATTGTGTAAAAAAAGATATGCCAAAAACGGTGTGAATGTTCAGATGACGAACAATAGAGGAGAGTGGAAGGAAAAAAAAACCCCGCTGTTCTCCTATCGCCTACGCCCAGGCCCGCGGATATATGGCCTTCCGATCTCGTGGCCCGGGCCGGCGCCGGACCGCCCTTTGTCTTAAGGCGGGCCCCTTCTAAAGAGTTGGCGCCAGGGGGTCAGGCTTTCGTCTCCCCGGCGCTCTCTTGTAATAGCTCTAGGAGTTGAGGGGGGTCGCGGAACAGCACGCAGCCCTCACTCTCGCGGCAATAGTGCGGGCGGTGGGTCCTCCCCCGAGGGGCCGCCCGCGGCCCTTTTTTACGGCGGCCGGAGGTCGTTACTTGTCTTCCGGCGCCGCCGACGTGGCCTGCGTTGGCGGGAGGGGAGTGTAGTGGTCGACTCCCGCTCCCGCTCCGCCGCCTCCTTTGCGGACATGACTGCCTCGCAGAAGGAGGTGACAGCCGTCCATCCAGGATCGCCCCCGACCATGGACAGAACCAGGGCCGGGAGCAACAGGTCCGCGCCGATTTGGGCGACGAGGGCGCGGCGCTTCTCGCGCCACGCAGGGCACACGGCGACAGTGTGATCCACCGTGTCCTCCTCGTCGCTTGCGCCACAGTGGTGGCACCACGACGTCATCTCCCGCCCTATGCGACACAGGTACCTCCCGAAGCAACCGTGCCCCGAGAGGACTTGCATCAGGCGGAAGGTCAGGGTGCCGTGGCGCCTTTCCAACCATTCGGCCAGGACGGGCCTCACCGCTTCGATGGTGGCGAGGCGCGCGCTGGGGGGTGCGACGCACTCCTTCCACTTCACCATGAACACCTCGTCGCGCAGCTCCGCCCGTTTTACCTCAACTTCGCGAGGCGCGGGGCGAGAGCCACGCTCGGCCGCGTCCCGGCACTTCTGGAACAACAGCGCCAGGACTCGGGCCTCGAGGTCCCATGGTGGGGATCCGGCCAACAGGGAGGCCGCTTGGAAGGACAGAGTAGAAGGAAAGAACTTGTTGGGCCAACCCCATAAATTGAGATAAGGGCATTAAGAAGATATATAGATAAAATAACGTATTGGTTATATTTATTTTAAAATTATAAGGAATTTAAGTTAAAATAAATGAGATAATAAAGTAATATTAATGTTATCAGTAAATAAATCACGACCGAAATACAAAGTAAAATATGAGGTCGTGGTCTAAGAATAGCTGGAAGGGGCAGTCGTGACCAGGAAACATCTAGATTGCACTTGTACCGTAGCAGGAAGCAAATTCAGCTTACGATACGTGTCTCAGGGAGTTCACAAATATTTCATAATTTACACAGCGCCACCTAGCCCCAAAGTAGATTTATAGTTGTAATTTATTAGTTGTCTAGTACCCATAGCACTTGTATTATGGGTATTACACAACTAATATACTCTTATGTACTTTTCTTTTGTAAAAATTACTTTTTCTTCTTGGAGACGCGAGACGGGAATGGAACCCGTTTCCGCAAGCGTACCAACGTGCATTAGTCGTTATGCTACAGAAGTGGTCAAAATATGTAAATAGTAGGACTGCAAACGTAGGCATCTTCCTTTATTGTAAAGTAACCATAATTGATCCACTACTGGACATCGTTTTCAAAGCTGAATGAGAGGAATTTGGGGATGCACCACATAGATAAGCTCTTGATACAATTTTTTCATAGCCGTGAGTAATTGATGATTTTTAAAACTGCGCAAGAGTAGGTTAATGATATTAAAATAGTGTAAGTACAATATTATTAATAATATCAATACATGCACGTCGAACACACATTTTGCATGTTACACTGTGTGTGTTCATATTAACAACTTTATAACAATCACGTTTGAGGTAAATTTATACGAATTTGAATTTTAAATTATCTGTTTTTAGTTTTTTTTATTGCTGTAGGAAAGCAGACAGGCTAACGGCCCGCTTAGAATTTAGCAGTTACCGTCGCCTATAGGTGTTTGTAACGCCAGTGGCATCGCGAACATGCTGCTGTACAGGAACTTGGGTCACTAATGCCGGAACTAAACACAAGGTTATTATGGCGGCATACTTAAGACCAAAGGTGGTCCCCATCCAGACGGGCTTGGGGCCCTACCACATAGCTATGGTTGTTTTATCGCCTTTTACGACAGGTTAACCCCGGCCGCAGGGGTTAGTATTGTTATTACACCTCTGTATGGAGAAAAATCATAATTAAATCTAGTACACATTTAGTTCCCCATCCTGGGTTATCGAAGTTTTCTCGGAACCGCTTAACCACATCAAGCAGATAAGGTTATCACATTAACCTTGATTTATTTCATGCAATGTTAAATAATTAAAGCACTAATTTAATATTTTGGTTAGCATGCATTTAGCTTTGCTGATAACTTAACATAGTATATCTTTAAGTGATAATTGTATTTATGTTAAAGTTTATAATTTTTACGTATAATCTTTTTCACTATACGATTGTTACATTATAGTTACTAAAGTTTAAGTGATGTTAAGTTTTTTCGGTTCTAAATCTGAATTCGTTGCCATCTATTTTGTAGTGATGATTCCGATATTCTACCGGATTCCGTGTTCACAAATATTGGAAAGGCCCGCTTAATTCAGATTGTATCTTTAGATGATAATGAAGTTTGTCATTGGTTAAAACAGCGACTTCTGACTACAGGTGTTACAAAAATTATTTGAAAGTTTACTAAAATTGTTTCATGATTATTTTTATAAGGTAAAGCTGTATTTATTAAGGTTTTCGTTTCTATAACTTCAGAGTATGAACAAATTAGCTCAATAAAGTTGCTTAAGAAGTGTAGGTATACCATTAACTTTTCAAACCTATGAGGCGACTACTAGTGATATAACCAGAAATAACTTTAATCTTAGTTATTCCGGTATTCAGGGTGATGGTGCCAAGATGACACAGTGGCGGTTCCTGGCGGCGGCGCTGGTGGTGGCGGCAGTGGTGGCGTGCGCAGGCGCCGAGCCCCGCTACCCACAGAGCACCCTCCGTCCGCGGCACTGGCAGAGGGGGCCGCGCACCCTAGACGAGAGGACGCCGCAACAGTTTGTTGGGTAAGTACCGTTTTCAACATGTACACAAAGTATATTTTGATGTCGCTATTCATATGAAACCCGTCTTCTGATATTCTTCATGATATCACTAATATTTTTTGTATATACCTATAATGCTTTTTTCAAATTACATTCATATGTAATATATAGACTAAAGAGGTTTAAAAAGAACGCAAATAGTTTGTATAACTTTTAGTTTCATATATTTTTTATAATCACAAATTTAAAGCTACTACTTATGAGTTGCTGTTAACGCTTCTCCGTGCACGGGTGCTAAACAACCTAAACTAGATGGTAGAATTCCAAGCTCGCCTTAATAGCAACCACCCCTGGTTTCTAAATATACCGCCATAATAACCTTGTATTGTGGGATAGGTGACCCGGTACCTCTACGCGGCTTCTTGGCGTCGCAAACATCCATAGGCGATGGTAACTGCTAGTGCTAACTTATTGTATAGTGGGCCTGCCTCACAGTAATAAAAAAAAGTTAGAGCGTATAGTTTTAATGCTTTTTTTGCGTAAATACCTCTCGGTGACAGAATTAAGCTGGAAAGAGAAGTAACTCATCAGTCATTTGTAACGACTCCCTAGAAAATAAATATTTTTGTAATTTAAAAAGTAATTATTGATCCTACTTATGTATGGTCAGCACAATGTTTATTTATTTATTTACAATCGCTATTTAAGCTTACAGACAATGCCAAAGCGCATAGCAAGATAATCCATACTAATATTATACATATATGTGAAAATAACTCTGTCTGTTAATTATGTTTTCACGCCTAAGCCGCTGCACCAATTTTGATAAATTTCGGTATAAAGATAGATAAGACCTTGGAGAAGGACATAGGCTACATTTTTAAAATTTATATGGCAGAACAACGTTTACAGGATCAGCTAGTATACTCATAAATCAATAATAAACATAAAAGGACAAGAACCTGTAATGTAAATCCATAACTACTAATACGTACACTTAACATAAAGAATGTGAGATATGTTATAATCTGGAGAGCATCGTTCCCGCTCCTTAGAATTGGACGCGGCTTGAATGTAATGAATAAACCGACCCCACACAAACCCAACGGATTCACTTTCTACAAATACATTTAAATAATCTTTAAAAGTAACATTTATTTTATTTATTTGCATTCGTTGAAGTTAATCATGCGATCTCGTCGAATAAGTGACGACTTTTCTTTAGTGATTTAGTAAATTTACTTCGTAACTACAAAAAGAGAAAAAAATGCGTGCGTACAAAGTACACATGTCAGAAGTGAAACTTCTTTGGCAAACTAATTTAGTGAATTCTAGATGGCTATGAATCGGCGCCTTAAAGATTTTTATAATCTAAGTTTAATAAATGGACTGCGCTTCGAACGGAAATATTTGGTATAATAATAATATTAATATTATAAAGACGAAAGATTTGATTATTTATTTGTTTGCATTGAATAGGCTTCAAAACTACTGAACCGATTTGAAAAATTCTTTTACTGTTGGGAAGCTACATTATCCCCGGGTGACATAGGCTATATTATATTTAAAAAAAAGGGATCCTTACTAAAACTCCAATAATGAAACTCAAGGTGAAAAAAATTACCTAAAATATTCATTATATCACGTGCAAAAACTATTAATGATAGAATAAAATAATGTAGCATGACTTTGCAGAACACATCATTATTTACAAAAAATGTCGCAACAGAATATGTCTAACTATTATAGTTATGTCACAATAAGTGTTCTTTTATTTTAAAAAATTAATTGAAATGCTAGAAGTCGCTTTATTTGTATCTTGGTATTAATCCTTATCAAAATAAATTACTTCATATAGACTGCTTCAATACGTTTATATAACTTTTTGAATTATTTAAATCGGACATTCCATTCGAAAGATATCACGAATTTAAAAATGTATTGTATTAGAAAAAACGTTTCACATCTTCGTGACGCTAATTTCCGTTTCATCCGTAAACATTTTACCGTCATGCGTCCAAAGAAGTTTCACTTCAAAAATTATCAGTTATTTCCTTTTGAAATAACAGAAAAGCCCAATTGTATTTTATTGATTTAAAATTAACCAACATTATGACTTCCGTGGTGCAACGACTGTTTCGATACGCGTACGGAGGTCACGGGTTCGATTCTCGTCTCACGTCTGGGTAGTTGTCTAGTACCCATAACACAAGTGCTATGCTACTTTAGGACTAAATAGCGCTGTGTTCCAGCATATTTATTTATTTTGCTTTTAACACTTTTTGGATGACTATGTCTAATTTGTTAAAATTATTTTAGTAATTTTATTTAAATTAATTAAATACTATTGGATAGAGTCACTAGTATTTTAAATATGAATTGTGTAGGAGCGAGTATCAATCTATTGATTATATATTTAGTGCGGTGACGTTGAAGAATTATTTGGGAGACCCTTGGCTAGAATTTAAAAGTTAACGTCGCCCATGGGTGTTTGCAACGCCAGTGGTATCGCATACACGCTGCTGTTCCATAAGTGTACAGGAACTTGGGTCACTAATGCCGGAACACAACACAAAGTTATTATATGGCATACTTAAGACCAAAGGTGGTTCACGTAGCTAGGGTGGGTTGTTTTGTCGCCTTTTACGACAGGCCGACCTAGGCTGCAGAGGTCAGTATTTTTTCTCCGGCCCTGCACTGATGGAAATTTGATTGTTTTGGATTGTTATTTGATCGAACTCAAACTGAAGTTTACATCTAGTTTTTACAATGAAATGCAATCCAGTTTATCAGTCAGTTACGAATTGTTACCAGTTCTTTGATTTACAGCGCGTTTTGGTTAGCATGTCAAACTCAAAAGTTATGATTATTTTAGAAATAGATCTATTTTAAATACAATAAATTTAATAATACAAACATTGAGGTGTGAAACTTGTCTTAAAGTTTTCTTCCTGGTTGCCTTAGAAACTAGCACTTCGGAGCTCGGGGTATGCTTTAACCCCTGTGCCAATACACATAGCAAAAATTTAGTAAGCCTTTTTGCGTCTCTGCCTTCTGTTGCTTTTGTCGCGCCTTTTACAATGGAATTATTCTTCTCAGGGTTCACCTTTATGACAGGGGAGACGAATGGGAATAATGTTAACAATGAAAGTGAGTGTTTATGTTACATAATGTGGAATGATTCCTTTCAAGAAGTGTGAGACGAGTTTCAGCATTCTCTAACTGTTTGCAGTGTGTGTGTTCTATTGTGTGTAAGCATATTTTAGGTTATATTACTACTTTGTAAGATGTTTGGAAGATTGGGAGAGGGCATCTCGGTCGGTGGCATGAAAATTAGTAACCTGAGATATGCGGATGACGACACTTTTTGCATCATCAGAAAAGGAACTTGCTGATTTGTATCTCAGAGTGGAGTATCAGAGTGGATTGGTGGGACTCATCATCATCATCATCTAAGCGTAGTGTCCCGGTTGCAACCTAAACTATCGTTTCGGTGCTCGGGGTGCGCTTTCCGACTCTTTCTACTCCACTTCGCACGGTCTTCAGCATCCCTGGTAGTGAGCCCATTGGCACGCATATCACCCTTTACGACGTCAAGCCAGCACTTTTTGGGTCTACCCCTTCTGCCGGGGCCCGGCGGAGGCGGCATGGCCAGACATTTGTTTCCCACGTAATCACCCGTTTGCCGTAAATCGTGGCCGTACCAACGGAGCCGACACTCCTGCAATTTATCCGCAATGTCACGGACATGAAGACTGCCGCGAATGCGGGAGTTCCTAACGCGGTCCTTCCGCGTCACTCCACACATCCACCGCAGCATATTCATCTCCGTGACACGCAGCTCTTGCTTGTGTCGCTCTAACACCGGCCACGTTTCGCAGCCGTATAAAAGGTGGATTGGTGGGACTCTTTATTAATAAATCCAAAATGAAAGACTTGGTTGTGGACAGATCCGGCTAACTCTCTAGAACTGAAGAACTATCGGGCTTAGAATTTGTCAGCGAGTTTGTTTACCTCAGAGGTCTATTGACTGACAAAGGAGGAAGTATATAAGAGATTAAAAGAAGAGTACAAATGGCCAAAGCTGGAATGTACAAACTGACACGCATACGGAAAAATCGAAAGGTCTCCAACTTGACTAAAATGAGACTAGTCCGAACATTGGTCTTTTAAATTTTTCTCTACGGGGCACATTCATGGACAATTAGGGCATCAGAGCGCAAGAAAATAGATGCACTCGAAATGTGGTGTTGGGGACGAATGCTCCGCATACCTTGGACGGCCAAAAGAACAAATAAATCTATTCTGGACCAGCTTCGCATTAAAGTCAGGCTTTTAACAATCTGTTATCGGAAGATTCTGAGGTAATTTGGTCACATTGCTCGATGACAGCCGGATGACTTGGATAAGCTGAGAGTGACGGGCAAGGTGGAAGGAAAGCGACCCCGTGGCCCATCATCTAGCAACCGCTATTCGAGAAGCTGAGGACCGGCCGAAGTGGAAACAGCTTACGATACAGGCCAAGGTTGATTTTCAAGGACACGATCTTCAGCAATGAAGAATTCGACCAAGAAGAAGAAGAAGTACTTTGTAATACCTTTTATGGCTAATAAATGTATATTATTATAACAACTCGATGGATACTTGGAATAAAGTTATATAAGTAATTATTTCAGAAGAGCTTTTTGCCCTGTCTCTTGAAACAATATCCAACAGCATAAAATTATTTGGTTGACTTTAATAATTGATGTAATAACAAAACACAACATCTTTTTATTTAATAAATTAATGTAATTTCTCAGTTTATATTGAAAACCGTATCAAATTCCTGTGTTTATTTTTAAATATGCCGGTTCCAGTTCCCCTAGTCGGATAGCGGTATGTTAACGTTGCCCCAGGCGTTCAAACATCTATAGGCAACGGTAACTGCTAACTATTAAGTGAGCCCTCAGCCTTTCTTCTGTTCTTCAGCAATAAAAAAGTTCTAACAATTTGTTTTACTGTCACGGAAAGGAACCTTTACAAAAAGCAGACAGTATCGAAAGTCATGGCTTAGGTACCGGTTGTTGGAATAATGTAGACGTCTCTAAAAGTCCTCGAAACTTTCCCATAATAATCAGGCCGTACGAGTAACGTAATATGCGAGTGGAGCACAGTGGGCGGTTCCGCGTTGCCGATTTCCACGCTCATAATTTCGGGAGTATTACAAGTACTGACCAACGACTGACAATAATGCCGTAACCAACTAGATTATCACACGAGTTCACGCGCGGGAGCCATATCTTTACAGAGCAGAATTTAGCAACTCAAACGTGACAATCACGTGTAGTTAGATATTCATTCCGCTAAAAGAAAAAATAAATCTACAGCGACAATCCACACAGGGTCGTTTAGTCCTAAAGTAAGTAGTAAGTACTTGTGTTATGGGTACTAGACAACTGATTTATTATTTAAATACTTTTCTTTCGTAAATAAATACAAATTATACATCAACACCAAATGCGAGACGGGAATAAAATCCGCGACATCTGCAAGCGTACCTAAGTGCGTTAGTCGTTACACCATGGAAGTCATCATGTAGGTATATACCTAGTCAGGTCATAAATTCTGTCACATGTTTAATGTAAAATAATTGTAACAAGTTTATTGATTATGTAACCATTCATATACCAAAATGAACTTAACAAAACATAGATTCTTATGACATTAAAGTTTATTCAAAATGACCTCCGTGATTTTGAATACAAGCCTTCAATCCGCGCGGCCAGTTGTCTATCGCAGCACGAACGAGGTCCATGTCAATATCGGCGGCTGCCTTAATCAAGGATGTCTTGAGTGACTCCAAATTGGGATGAGGCTTTGAGTACGCCTTTTCCTCCAAGTGTTGCCATATCTTGTAATCTAACGGATTCAAATCTGGACTGGAGGAGGGCCAGTCTTCGTGCCGGATGAAGTCGATTTCACGCGCCGCCAGCCAGTCTTGTGTGCTCTTCGCTCTATGAGCTGGCGCCGAATCTTGTTGGAATACCCAGTGCCTGTTATTGAACATGGTATGAGAAACAGTTTCCACAAGGTTCGTCAGGACTGTATTTTGATACACAACAGCATTCGTTTTTACACCTTTCTCACAAAAATGTACCTCTGTTAAGCCCCAATAAGAAACTCCCAACCATACCATGAGCGAGGATGGAAAATGACCTCGTTGGACACGCGGAATACGGTTGCTCGCTTCTTCACTACTGTGTGCGTACACCTTATCATTTTGTTTGTTGTAGCTCTCTTCTACGGTAAACATTTTTTCATCTGAAAAAAGAATTTCCCGATATTTTTTTCCCGCGTACCGCTTCAACAAAGCGCGGCATCTCTTCAGTCTCAGGTCCATTAGACGAGCATTCAAACGATGTCCTGTTTTTCTTCGATATGCCCGAAGCCCTAAGTCTTCATTTAACACCCTTTTCACCGTGGTTCTGCTTAACCCCATCTGAAGGGCCAACAGTTTCTGCTTACGTTTGGGATTTCTTTGAATTCGTGCCTTCACAGCTTTTATCACTGCTGGAGTCCTAACAGACCGAGGGCGACCACTTCTTGACCTGTCATCTACACTAGAGTCTTCATTGTATCGTTTGATGGTACGATAAACGAATCTTTTGGTAATATTAAAATTTTTCAGTATGTTAAAAATTTGAATTGGCGCGTAACCGCAACGATGCAACGCAATAACTGCAACACGGTCTTCTTTAAGCGTCCACTCCATATTTAAAAATGAGTAAAATTCTAAAAGTTATACATTTTTATTTTCATGAACAATTCGAAATTCTAATTCAATAAACTTTTTTGTGGCCAGCATTCTAAAAGAAAAGTTTTTACTGTGTGACAATACTTATGACCTGACTAGGTATATACACAATACGAAACTGATATCGATAACAGCTCTGTCATAGTCGACTGTTGGTTTGATCCAATCACAACATTTTTTCATACCCTATTAATAAAATCTTAATTCAAAGTGTGTTTCAGTCTGTAGTTCAGTTTCTTAGCTATTAATTAAAATGATCATAAATGTTTTGATAAATTTATTAATTAAGGAAAAAAGTTGAGTTCTTCATGAAAGTTTCATTTCTCTAATTTATTCTATCCTAAATATTATATCAGTAGCGTAATGCTATAAAATACAATGATAGACAATACACAAAGTTAAAAAAGTGCATACATCTGAATTCTACCCTGTAAGTAGTAGCAAGGTCGCGGATGCACCAGAAAAATTATCTAATGACCGTAGAAAAAGGGATAATAGATTTTCTCACGGTTTGAAGTGAGTGAATCATACACGAACGACCGCTATTATTCCCTATAAAGTATACAATGCACATAGTACTATAATATACAAACTCCAAAATACTGTTCTTTTTACAAAATTTTAAAAAGTTAAGAAATTTAAAGAAATTCTACAGAAGTAATATTTTGTTTCTTAATAAGAAACGTTATAATTATATTATTATTCTTTTCGGTTAGAGTTATTCTAGTTGTAAATACTTCTATAGAATAAAATTAGCTATAGCCTAGCCGGGGTGATCTGCTAGTTTATTATATTCAAGTAAAATGTACTTAAGGGTATACCATTAATAAGACACCATACATCAAATTTTAATCCAATTAAAAGTTATTATGTTAGGAGGGCAATAAAAGAAAAACTCCTAGAACAGACATGTATTGTAGTAGATACCGCAGGTTAAAGATCCACTTTTTAAAATATTTGTACGATCTTCAAGTTGTTTATTTTATTTAGTGTGTTCTTCAGTTGCATAGTACTAGGGGTGTTCAATAAAAAGTGATAATGAGTATGACGCAATTATCTTTTATTAAATGTTATTTTATTTTTCAACGTAAAGCTAAAATTCCGT
Source organism: Malacosoma neustria (assembly GCA_963693495.1). Lineage (NCBI taxonomy): Eukaryota > Metazoa > Arthropoda > Insecta > Lepidoptera > Lasiocampidae > Malacosoma > Malacosoma neustria. The sequence continues at coordinate 21,428,780 of OY856377.1, forward strand.
TTTTAAAATAATCTTCTTCCTGATCCCTTAAAAAATCTTGTACCACAGCACTACGGCGTCATTATCTTCAAATTTATGGCCCCTGAAATGTTCCTTTAACCGCGGAAATAGGTAGAAATCACTAGGAGCTAGGTCCGGTGGATATGGAGGATGTTCCATCAATTCGAAGCCAGCTTCTTGAATAGCAGCCATCGCAACTCTGTACTTGTGCGTAAACTTGGTGAAACAAAACCACTTTAGCGAGTTTGCCACGCCGTTGTTTGCGTATTTCCTCACGCAAATTTGTTATTTGTCCTGCGTACAAAGTCCCCGTAACAGTAGCTCCATGACTAAGGTATTCGATCATTACCACCCCTTGGCTGTCCCAGAAAAAACAGCCCATGATCTTACAGGCGGATGGAATCGCATTAAATTTCTGAGTTGGAGATGACGGTCTCTTCCAAATCATGGACTGTTTTTTCGTTTCTGGGTCATAATGGTGAAGCCATGTTTTGTCCATAGTTATGAATTGAGCCAAAACTCGGTCAAGATATTGTTGTAACAAACCCAAACAGTTTTATTATATTCTCAGTTTCATTTGTTTGTGCGCGTCAGAAAGCATTCTGGGCACCCGGCGCGCTGATACTTTTTTCATACCCAAATGGTTGTGTATAATATTATGGACACTTCCTATAGAAATCTACATTTCTTCTGCTATAAAACAAATAGTAGCACGACGATCCGCCAAGACAATGTTATCAACTTTAAGAAGTGAAAACTTTTTTAGCATCGTTGTGATCTGAAACTCGATGAAACGGAAAAGTCACAGTAAAAAGAGATACCTATATAGATCTTTAGAATATAACGTGGAGAGAATGAGATAAAAGACATTATAAAGTGTTTCCTATATTTGTGGTCTCATCTTTGTGCGATGTCGAACTGAAATAAATAACATAAGAAAATGCATGAAATAGATTTCCCTAAATTTATTTCTTTTATCTTTTAATTTCATAGTTTTATTATTAATTCTTATATTACATACATAAATTTTTCAACAGTATAATTATTTTTATTGCTATTTTTAAATTTGTCACTACCGATGTAGGCCCTCCCGTGCGGGGGACGTCGTTAATGGAAGTTCTTCCTCGCTTGAACTCAGCACACCAACCAACACCCGTAGAATATGGAGGATCATGAACTCCTAATGTTGCTATCAAGTCTTGATTTACCAGCTCCGTAGTAAAAATTTGCATTATTACCGCGCGAACGACACGACGCAAACAAATGGCTTCTATTTTGAAAAAAAAAAAACAAAAGAAAATTGATTGGTTTATTTTATTTTTATTATACCTAATGTCTGGGCTATGCCTGCCAGTATTTTTTCTTTTTCTTTCCAAAGAGAATGTATCGCATTATCACTATTTCTGCTGTCCTACATCGATAAAAAAAGGTAACTGATAGCTCAGTGGTACTACACTCGGCATGAGTTCAAATCCCACTATGACATGCACCGCTTACACAGTTCTTCTCGCTTAATGTGCATAATGTAACAAAATTGTAATGTACCGACGCTGAAGGAAAACATCGTGAGGAGACGTATACCAAGTCCACCGGTATGTGTAACCCGCCAATCCGCCTTGGACAATCGTGGCGGGCTTCTCCGTTCCCTGTAGAGGTAGCCGGAGACCAGCTGTGGGATGTTATGGGGTAGTATTGTTTTAATACAATGCATTTGATATGGAAAGTAATATTCAAGGTATTTCAGGACTTACCGCTCAATCTTCGTAGTTAGCGATCTAAGAATCTCATTTCAAATCGATTTGTAAGTTCTCTCGATCATATTTACACACCTTATATCAAGTGTGTGTTCATTAATAAGTATATTTGCCTGATAACCGCGACCCGGCCTTTGATCTTGAATCGAATTCTGATAAACATTTAGCGCACTGATGCACTCCCAGCTACCATTAAATAGTGTAAGGACAATGTGATACACTCTGAACGGTTGTGTTTAATTTTGTATCATTTCTTCTTCTGTTTTATACCATTTATATCAGGAGCTTTTATTTTTTATTCATCTTCTCCAACACTAGTTTCTATTTATTTATAAAGCCTAAATAATTCATGTAATTTCACGCGATGTTATGACGAATTTGATTTTTAATTAGAAGGATTAGGACCTAATTTATCCACATAAGATTGCAAGTGGCTGCGCATACGACTTTGCCCTCTCGAATCTTATAGAATGAAATCAGACGTTACAACGATGTCTCTAGACAGCTCAGTTCATAACTAGTTATGAACTAATTTATAATTAGATTTTAATGCGTGTTTCACTGAAACCTCCCTTCTCTTACTTGGATCTACAGATGATTTAAGGTTTGATGAGCAAGGCTATTCTCTAAATTCGCTGACATATGAAAAATAAATCTTAAGATCGTAAAATAAGATCCATAAATTATTAGCGTTCACCACCAGGTGATGAAGCACCAGCTATTCCCTGCACGAGGTAAACGCTCTTTGTGAATTTTTTAAAGAAATTAATTTATGAATGAAAATGCTTGTGTTATCAATACATTAGGAGCAGTGTTGGTTTGAATTTGCACATTCATTCAATTCAGATTGACTCAAGCTTATAATCTTATAAAACGTAATTTTAACTAACAGTTGGACAACAATCTGATCTTAATGTCAGTTGTATTACACTACTAATTGTATTATGTACGGGCGAATTGTGTTTTTATGCTGATTACGTAAGCTTGCAATAAACAATCGCATGTTAACAGAGAGCTTATTCATTGAAAAAGATTCAAATGTTCCGGCATATGATTTGTCATCTATACATGTCAAATGTCACGATATAATGAACGAATTTTATAAATTAATTTTATCTTAGAATAGATAATGAAGCTGTGTTAGGTTGCCGAGTTGAGTCATATAGTTTTTATTGATACTGCTTGTTGTTTAGTTTTGGCGTTCTTTATCCTTGGGCCATAGAAAATGCTCTTACATAATGGCCATTATATTCGAAGAATTCATAACCGTAAGAGTTGTTAAGAGAAACTATTGTATGAGAACTCGAAGACTGAAAAGCAGTTGAATGGTCGTAAGAAAAAAATATACACTTCAGATCCCTTAAAAGTAGTTTTAATCATGATAGTATCAAAATATCAGATTAAATAGAAGAAAATAAAATTGTAAAATATACAATTTTGTAAACAATCTAACAATGTTAGATAAAAACAACTTAACTCAAAATTTAATTCAAGAATTATTGTAGATTCATGTTTACCTATGTTAGCCCTCAATAGAATAACGTGCGGCAACCGCCTGAACTGTCAAACGTCGCATAATATCTACCTGTAGTGTTGTACCCTTCATTAGTGGCGGGAAATTCGTTATCCTTGTTTAGATTATCGTTATCAATAAGTAACTAAGTACATAAAACTTCTTTTTCACTTTTTAAAGTCTTGACTAGCACAAAACTATATGAGTTTTCGTAACATGCTATTTTTCTTATAATAGCAATTAGCATAGTTGTATTTCCAGAGCCTTACGAATGTAAAAAGAATGTTAAAGATCTCCAGAAAGGTACTACATCACCTTACCTTGCTACTAACCTAACACTTGCGAACTTTAACAAAATAACTGAATATGAGAATGAATTGAAAGTCATTGAAATAATGACATCGTTGCTACTAATATGTTTATTGGGTTATACTCACTGCCTACTATTACTAATAATTTTATTAGTAAGGATAGATATTGATGAAAAACGAGAATGAACAATTTACTTTAGAAACTGCAAAGTTTTATTATTGTTTTAAGGTTGAACGGCATGCCTGTTTTAATTAATATGATGTTTTACTACAGACCTCACGTGTGTCGCAGTCGAAACAGCACGCATTGCTGTCCGGGGTGGACTTCCAGACCCAACTCACTCCTTTGTGTTGTTCGTAAGTATCAGTTTGTAAGCCTTTTTTCTCATTTGGCATAAAAAAAATTACATTACATTTATTACTCAAATTACTCTTTTATTCTATAAATGCTCTTATTTTCATGTTTTTTATTCACAATTATAATTTTTACTTTAATTGAATTATTAAGGGGAAATCAGAATAATCGACTAATCGCAGTTTTATTGACATCATATTGTAAAAACTCAAATGAAAATCAAATCTCAAATCCTTAAATCACACATAAAGTACTTTATTATTAAAATAATAAATGTTGTTCAATTCGAAATAGATCATGCAATAAGAATGATAGGGGTTCCAACAAAGTACTGATAAAATTGCCAATCAATCAATAAATATTCCATATTCTATAATCATATTTCTTCGATAGGTTGTTTCAAGTTAAACAAGGGGTTGCTAAAATCCTCCCTGATTCCCATTGGTGTGCCCCAAGGATCGGTTCGCGGTCCAGTCTTGTACAATATTTACATCTCAGATTTACCAACCTCAGTTGATGTTACTATTGCCACTTATGCCGACGACATTGCTTTTCCATGCATATGTCACTCTAAGAAAAGGAGGCTGTCCTTCGGTTCGACTAAAACAAAACACTTTACCTCAAACCAATTATGTGAAGTATCTTGGATTTCACTTATACAGACGCTTGACGTGGAAAGACCACATTAAAGCCAAAAGAGACCAAGTTAACTACAAGTTTCGAAGTCTATATTAAATGCTAAGCAGAAACTCAGTATTCTCCTTGGACAATAAGCCTTATATAACGCTGTTCTGAAGCCCATATGGACATATGACATTCAGATTTAGGGAGTAGCCTATAAAAGTAACATCACATGCTTGTAAAGGATGCAAAACAGCATCTATACAACAAATACACGAGTATATTTGAACATGAGAACAGTAGTGTCAGAGATAGAGCGCCATAAGAAACACCATGTGGAACGCTTCACTCATCACCCCAGTCCACTTGCCTCTGGATTACTTGATTATGCCAATGTGGTACGGAGGCTTACAAGAAACCACATATTATGAATTGAGAGCAAGGCCTGCCGCTGTCTGACGATTGTATATAAGTACATACTTTTTGTTGTTTTGTAGTGGACTTGATTTATCAGTCAATTAATGTTTTAGCACTATGTCGACCGGACTGTGGCTCACCTGGTGCTTGTATTGCACCGAACATGTGTCGATGTCCGGGAGGCGTAGAGGCCCCTTCCTGTGGAGCTGGTGGGGGTGGCTTGTATCCTTATCCTGGTAAGATTTGGGGTTAAGTGTATACTTATCATCATTATCATCATCTTAGCGTTGAATCTCGGTTGCAAACCAAACGCTTCGGCGCCCGGGGTCCGCTTTCCGACTTTTTCTTCTCCACTTCGCACGGTCTTCAGCATCCCTGGTAGTGAGCCCATTGGCACGTATGGTCTAATCGGCACATATTGGTCATAAAAACTTTTTAACAAAAAACTAAACCGCCGAAAAAATTTAAAAGCAAAAAATAATAAACCGTCTTTTTATCAACCTTAATAATTAAGTTCTTTAACTAATGTAAGTATACCTAAGCAAACCACAGCTCAGGCTCATCAGGGTTGAATTTCGGCGTCTTTACTCCGACACGGTAGGACTCCCCCAGGAGTACGTCTTCGCCGGTTTGAACTTGCATATTCGTTATTAGGTACTTCCTCTGAATACAGGATCGTCGAAAGGTCACCAGTGAAGTCGAAAGGTTTCAGTTGTTTAAGAGTTTGTGGAATTTGTACTAATCTGTTGTTATATGCATGTGACATTATATTATACTCACATCATTCCGATTACTTTAACAAAATTGTACAAATAATAATTAGTAATTTATACTGTGAATACTGTATTACTTCAAATGTGTTAAATAAATAAATTTACTGGCATAATTCACAGAGCGTCTATCCCATCTAGTTCTAAAGTAAGTAGCATAGTACTTGTGTTATGGATACTAGACAACGAATAAACTACATATATACTTTTATTTTGTACACGCGAGACGGGTATCGAACCTGTGACCTCTGAAAGCGTACCGCTGTACGTTAGCCGCAACGCCACGGTAGTCGTCTGTTGTTAAGCAATAAAAACGTTGTTGAAATGTGTTTTCAGTGCGCACGGCAGGTGGATGTCGGCGCATCTGCATGAACGGCGGCACTTGTACTAATGGCACGTGCGCCTGCGCACCCGGATGGAGCGGCGAGTTCTGTACTGAGCGTAAGTCACATCGCGCTTATTTATGTCCAAACAATTGAATTATGATCATTATGAGGAATACTGATTTGAATTAGAATATTTTAGAAACGGAATTTGTCTATTTATATGAGTATAATGTGTAATTATTTATTTAAAAACAGCCTGACAGTTCACGCTAGTCCGAAAACTATAGGACTCCTATAGTTTTCGGCTTTAGTTAAGTTAAAGATAGAAAAAAGTTCTTTAGCACCGTTGTGATTTGAAAATTCGATGAAATGAAAAAGCGTCACCAAAAGGAGACCAACATATTCATAAATAGGATTAGTCTGCGAGAGAATGAAATAGAATACAAGTATGGTTTCTCTCGTACGTTACTTTTCTGAAGTTTCGCTTTTGTTATATGTGAATTGGACACACACACTTTTTTAAAGGACTTGTTGTAAATTTCCGTTATTCTTAAGTTGGAGCGTAAATATTTTCTCTTTAGAAAAGAGAGGAATTTTTTATTTGTGATCGTTTACTTATCAAATCGTTCATGGCCAGTAGTTTACTGTTCCGATAGGATTCTACTGTATTGAATGCTGATATTTATTCAGTTTACGTGCAAAAAATATTTTATACAAGAAGGCCTATACCTATTTAATATCGTATATGATAAAAATATATGATCTCACTCAGGAGCATCCCAAAGTCGTGCTTAAGATTTCAAAAAGTCTTTCTGACTCTACAGTTTTTGCCTTAGGGATAAGGTGCACCACTAGCTGGTGAGGTTTAAAGGGGTTCCGGAGAACTTCGTGATCCCCTTGCGTCCCAAACTAATTAAATAATTACTAAACATATTTCAGCTATTTGCCGAGAACCTTGTCTACATGGCGGAAGGTGCATAGCACCAGACAGATGCGTATGCTTTCACGGACTGTCAGGGACGCGTTGTGAAATTGATAGAAGGACAGGTGAATATGTGCTTTTGGTTTGGTTACAATAAAATACTATTGCCAAATTTTAAGTGCCAGTTATTGAAAAACTTAAAAGTAACAGACAAGCGTGGTTTAGCTATGTTATGCGAAGGGAAGAATGAAATGACACTGAAAGGATACAGGAGGAGATATAGAAAACAATGCAAAGATGTTATGCAGAAGAAAGAAGATATGCAAAATATGGGTGTGGATGTTAAGATGACGGCTAGCAGAGGATAGTGGAAAGATAGAACGTGTTATTACAACCTCATTATTTGAGATGAAGGCAGGAAGAAGGAGAAGGATATTTCTTGTTTCTTTTATTTCTTTCGTTGAACTTATATTTTATCTTCTGCTTTCTTTACTACTGCAACAATCACTATTATTATACATTGAAAATTTTTTATTCTGTATTATTTTAGAGTACTCCGGTCAGCTAACGTAGTATCTTAATTTTTTATATTTTAATAACTATTTCAAATCATACGATTTAGCTAAGATTGGGAGGATGTCTTCAATTAGGGTAATTTGGTATCTACTATTTGATTGAATACAAGTTTTCAACAAAGTATTTGGACATTTAGGTCCCTGCTATACCGACATCCGAGGTAGCTTATGCACAGGAGCGTTGGAGGGCGTAGTTTGTACGAAGCAGCTGTGTTGCGCCACTGTAGGAGTTGCCTGGGGACATCCGTGCGAACGGTGTGGAGATCTCGATTGCCAGCCTGGTCATTTGAGAAATCTGGCCACTAAAGAGTGTCAGGTATTTTTACTTTTAACTTAAAAATGTTATTTACTCTTAAGTATTAAAATATATGTAACTCAAAATCGATTTAAGGCTAGGTTTTGGGTTTTTTGCGTTATTAATTGATCTCAATTAGCTATATCCTGAACCTCAAATGAAAAAGATTGCTTCACATGGTTTTTGAAGGTAAAGTTAACGAGAATATCTTTATTTACATGTGAAAATATTATATACAAAAACTCACCTAACACTGTCTGGAATATTAAAGGTTGTTGTAGAGCAGTTGCTCTCATAAAAGTCTCACCCAGAGTATTAGGCTTGACTTTTCTTAAATATCTTCTTATATTAATAGGATATAGATGAGTGTGCTGCTGTACCAGGATTATGTCAAGGAGGCAAGTGCATCAACTCAATTGGGTCGTTCTCATGCGAGTGTCCTCCGGGACAAAGGAGGCATCGAGTCACCAATAACTGCGAAGACATCGACGAATGTGAAGATCCTGATATTTGTCCGGTAGGTCTACAAAATGTAATATTCAATCATCTTCTTTGCTTATTTATAATCGAGGTTCATAGTTAAATTTCTGGTCTAAACGTGTATTTTTTTTTACAAAATCACAGAAAAATCCTTAATAAATTTGTGATTTTTAAAATTCTATTAATTGTAATCGTCACGATTGTACAAGAATTTATTGACTCCCCGCGATTACTCGCTGGGAGTCATTAATATTTTAATTATAAGGTTCAAATATTTAAATTATTTCGTTTCATGATTTTTTTTAAATAGTTTTATGAAAAAGTTAGAACAATTTTTATAGGTTGGCTTTTACATGTTGCAACGCCTGTTCGGCTAAAGGTATGATTCCGAACTACGCTGCTGCCGCGACACTGCTGCCGCGGCACTGCTGCCTACCTCGGAATGTACTCTCATATAAGCTTAAAGAGTTTGTATGGGGACCGGTAGTGCCGCGGCAGCACTGCTGCGTGCAGCGTAGTTCGGAATCATACCTTTATGCTTCGATTCTGGATATTTATGAATAATAGTATTTACTTAAACGCAACGTCTCAGCCAGGAATGACCGCGAAGGCGCGAACGCGCGTATCAACGTCGCCTGCGGAGGCGGCAGTGCGGTGAGCGTGTGTTCGCGTTGTCGATTTAATATGTACGTTGTTATTATTTTCGCCCGAAGTCTCTTCCGAGGAATGTGATCCGGTTGAGGGCGATGCTTCGTGGATATGGATAGTACATATGCGACGTAGCCGACGATTATGTATGATGACTTTTCAGAGCTTCCCTGTTCCTTATTAATATAATATGGTGGCTACAAAAGTAATGTGCATGAATTTTTATGACGTAACTATCCATCGTAGCATGCTCGTACGTATGGATAATGTGATGGGGAGTCTGCTACAAGCAGTAGGAGAGGTTGGTTGTGTCTTTGTACAAAGTCCTTTTATCGAGTTTGTACCGCAAGGACAAACTGTCAACGCAGACTTTTAGCTAGAGGTGCTCATGAGACAGGGTCACGCGCGTCAGGTCTGACATCAAAATGACTTCAAATCCCATTACGAGAATGCCCCAAGCCACATGGCCTTCGTCGTTATCAACTATCTGACCCGCAGCAATACCCCCGTGGTGCCCCAGCCTCATTACAGCTTAGACTTCGCTCCGTGTGTCTTTATTTGTTCCCGCGAATGAAGAGAGAGCTGAAGAAAAAAAAATCGGGAGTTAGTAGAAAATATCCAAGCTCACGTTACGAGGTTCCTGAGGGACATTCCAGTGGAGGAGTTTCAGAGTGCCTCCCAGGCGTGGCAGAATCATCTCCGCAAGTGTATTGATGCGGGAGGAGACTACTTCGAAGAATTTTAACAATTTGTACCAATCGGATAAATAAGTTTATTTTTCCCAGAAAATGCACATTACTTTCATAATGTAACCTGTATAGTAGATAAAAGTAAAATTGGTTGTTCTGCCTGCAGAATGGAAAATGCGTCAACACTGAAGGCGACTATTATTGTCTCTGCAACCCCCACTTCATTCCGAGTCCGGACAAGAAGTTTTGTATTGGTATGTAACATTTAAGCTACTTTGTGATTTAAGTAAATGTTAATCCGTAATTCAGTTTCTTATCGTGGTCTGTCCGTGGGTTTCCGGTTATCAAGAAAGAATATGATCATCTCCTATTTCTTTTTTCCTATTTTTCTCTGTGCAGGGACGGAGTAAGACACCTTAGGCCAGTGTCGGCCTGTCGTAAATAAACAACCCTTGTTATGTGGTAGGGCCTTATGCTCTTTTGGATGGCGACCATCCCCCGTTTATAAATATGCCGCTATAATATGGATGTTTGCGACGCTAGGTGCACCGTGAATATACTGCTGTACCATAGGGGTACAGGAACCTAGGTCACCGGAATGCAACACATAATTAGTATGGCGGCATACTTATAGACCACGGGTGGTTCATCCAGACGGGCTTGGGGCCTTACCACGTTGCTTGGGTTGTTTTGTCGCCTTTACGACATGCCGACCCCGGCTGCAGGAGTATTCTTTCTACGCCCCTGCCCGGAGAAGATTATTAAGTAGGCCGTCAGCCCACCAATAAAAAATATATGTAAATAATTAATCTATAAAGTTGTGAGGGATATCGGTGAGCACGGCCGCCATTGGCGTGCTCAAATAAAATGCCTCTTAGTTAACTTTATATATTATAGTTTTATAGACTTAGGCAAACAAACATTGGAGTTATGTTAAAATACATGCTGCGAGAAAGGTTATCCCTTTGTTAGAAATAATTATAGTATGGCGGGATCGGAGCACACTAGTGAGGGGTAACATTACGCCCCAAAACTAGTGATGTTCCGAGACCGGTTTATGTGCGGTCCATAGACGCCACAAATCAATTGTTTGATAAAAATGTTGTGGTGTATGGTTCCGGGTTTGTATAGGTTAAACGACGGGTTACATTTTAAAATAGTTTGTTTAAAACATCGAAGAAACGTTTAAAAGAAATTAAGACATTTTATAAAACTACGGTTACGATCGCGCGCGGTCAGATGGCCACTGCCACTGCCAACGCCAACGGCGGAGTATTACGACTGGAGGAAAGTTCCGGGTGGCGAGTATCGCAAAGGCGGCCTGCCACGCGTGGCGGGTGTCTCCCGGCCGCTATAATGTATATTAATATTGTCTACTTTTTTAGATGGTCGGGTGGGTAGTTGCTTTGCGTACTTGAGCGAGACAGGCGAATGTGCGGACAGACTCCCGGTCCCACTGTCGAACAGGGATTGCTGCTGCGGATACAACATGGGCCGTGCCTGGGGCGATATGTGCACGCCGTGTCCCCCGCGTGGGGCCAGTAAGTAAACCATTTATAGCTAATTAATAGATACAAACCTTTTATGTATGTAGCTTGTTTACTATACCTTTTTAATATTAATTTACTCTCACTAACTCGTCAGCCGAAGTAGTAATGACTGTTTGTAGCATCTTATTAGTATGCGTTATTAGTATGCATCGTTTGATACGCGGATAGAAAAATTCAGCGGAACAAAACACATGCTTATTAAACTTACATCAGCAACTGAAACTCATTTAAGTTACTTTATTTTTGCAGCTGAATGGACCCATCTATGCGGCGGTGGTATAATACCACCCAATTGGCGAAGGAACGTTACAAACGGAGGTGGTGGAAGTGGGGGAGGCGGAAGCAGTGGCGGCGAAGGGGATGGATACGAACCGCACGCTATTGCAAAAATTAACGAATGTATGCTAAGAAATGGTATTTGTGGACTGGGAACTTGTATTGATAAAGATATAGGGTGAGTTTCGGTGTAAACCGTTCTAAGCGTTAGTTAGTTTGTATCTGTTACTAATGTATGAAAAAGAGGTGTGATACATGCCAGGAGTAAAGTTTCGGACAGAAGGTATGCTGTTAACATTTTATGTGATCTTTTGGTTAAGATAGTTTTTTTACTTGTGGTACTTGTTATTTACAATATTAATATAAAACTATACTAGTAAACAGTAGTTTTCACTTGAGCTTGAATTGAAAACTTTTCGTTTGATGTATGTATGTGGATACAGACGACTTTAATAAAAGAAGCGAAATACCTTGAACAGAAAAATAATTTTTTTTACTGTTTATCAGTTATTCAATTGTGCGACAAAGAATTTTGCTTCAAAATTATTTGTTGGAGTACGTTTTTGTATTAAATCAGGTTTCAGATTTTTCTATAGTTTTAGCAAACTTTTTGTGAATTCTTTACTTTGTTGGGTCAGTATAATAAAAGACGCGAGTCTCTAATTACACCTCTGACTTATTCAAAGGTCGACAATTAATTGTGATCTAGAGTTATTAAGAAGTTATATTATCTTTTTGATGACAAAAATTTCCATAGCGTAGATATACAAGTAGCTGTTATGTATTGTAGATATCAGTGCCAATGTTGGGACGGAGCAGAGGCAGCCGAAGTTGATGGTAACCCAACATGTATAGACATCGACGAATGTGCTCTTGAATATTGTAAAGGAGGCACATGTATTAATAAACCTGGAGGATTTGAATGCAGGTAATACTCCTGACCATAAATCATAATTGCTCGTACTTAAAACAATTCCTGATATTGATAATGTTGTCTTGCTGCTTACAGATGTCCACCTGGTTTCGATCCGGTTGAAAATGGTTTAAGGTGTAGTGATAAGAACGAATGCGAAATGACGAATGGCGGCATGTGTACAAATGGACAATGTAAAAACAGCGATGGAGGGTATGTCATCAAAATTAAATTCTAAATTAAATACAGTTGACATTTTATAAACGATAAAAACGTTGCAACTGTAAAATAAGATTTGTTAACTGTAAACTATTTCTAAAATATTGTAAATCACAATTTTTTTAGGTCATTTTCAACTAATATTACAATCGTAATTGAGTTGTATTTAGAGTTCTATCCTCAACATACGTTTTGACATTAAAAAATGTGAGATAATAATTATTTGGGAAAATAAATACCTAAATAGACTCATAATGTTATGTAGTTGAAAGGGAATATCTTGGTAACACGCTCTGGAAAAAAATGATAAAGAATATGATATTTTTATGTATAAACTATTAAATTTATTTGTAGTTGGGAATGCGTTTGCCATCTTGGATACGAATCAACTGACACAGGGCACGCATGCCGAGATGTGGATGAATGTAGAGACAATCCTAGGGTCTGTCGCAGAGGCAGATGTAGGAACACTCCCGGCGCATACGAATGTGATTGTGACCCTGGATTCACGATTACCGCTGGAGGCTTTTGTACTGATATCGACGAGTGCTCTGAGAAAGGTGTTTGTCAGGTGGGTCTCAAACTCAAATCCCTCTAATATCTATTTATAACAAGTTTTCTTCTATAATTTTAGTTTTAACTAAAGCGTTAACTTGGGAGCCAGTATTGTCAACAGTTCAAACCATAGTGTTTCTTTTTGTGTTGCTGTATGTCCGTGATACTTATCTTGGGCAGATAAGCACAAGAAATAAAGTCTATTTTATATGCGAACTTTAAATCAGGAGTGAAACACCTTGCGGCAACCTTGAAAAGATATGGTGGTGCTTTTGCATATGAAATAGAAAAAGGAGTATTCCTTTTTTACAATTTGATGGGAAAGTTTTTTTTAATTTATTTATCAAATTCACAGTTATTACATTGTCTTAATAAAATAACAGCACAAAAACCACTAAGTTATATTCTTATCTCTGGCTGTCTCTAATTTCAAGATTATAATGTAAATAAGAGTAGTAATAAGCTTAACTATTCTCCAGAATCATCAATTATTTCTTCCAGAAATCTTTATATTTTCTATTTCAAATTGTTTTGATGCGTTTACTTGTAAATGTTATGATAAATCCTATTATTATAAATGCGAAAGTGAGTTTGTTTGTTACGCTTTCACGCCTAAACTGCTGAACCAAATTTGATGAATTTCTTAATTTTTTAATTTTGTATAGTCATAGATTGGACCTTGGAGAAGGATATAGGCTACTTTTTTATTTATATAGCAGAACAACGCTTTCCGAGGCAATTAGTCTAATGTATTATTACAAAGTACATACATTTTAACAGACTTTTCGTTTATTTATAAATGTAAGTCAAGGTTTATATTTTTATCAGGGTGGTCGCTGCGTGAACAGCGAGGGTTCGTTCCAGTGTGTGTGCGAAGCTGGTTACAGATCGACTCCAGATCGGGGCGCCTGTATCGATGTAGACGAATGCTCCGAGCAACGCGTTTGTAGGAATGGGAAATGCCATAACACTCCTGGATCATTCCGGTGCGAATGTTTACCAGGATTCACTTTGAGTAATGATGGAAGGACTTGTTTGGGTGTGTAGTTCATTAGTAACTGACTGTTTATATTTAAAAAAAAAAACATGGCATTTTACGGATTTTTTATTTATAGATGAGGTACAAGATCTGTGTTACGAGAATTTCGAAGAGGGGCACTGTACAGGCCCTGGACCTAATCCAGTTACCAGGTCACAGTGCTGCTGCAGTGCAAGCAAAGGTCAGTTATGATTAAAATTGATTTTGAAAATAGAGTTTAAGAACATTTTCTAGAAGCGATCTTTATTTTAAGAAGACTTTATCACGAGTGTATGTGTAATGTATCTGTTGTGGGTTTCCTTCGTTGCTCAACGGTTTTAGCATCTCGAAACGCTTGTGGGCGCCACGAGTACGATTCCAGTCCAAAAGGTCCGGTAGCAAAAGAAACGAATATGAGAAGTATCGCTTGTCTTGTACGCAAGCACTCTACTGCATATCTTCGCCTTGTCTTAATTATATATATTATACACAATATATGAATTTTTTAAATATTGTCATTCAGGTTTGAAACTTGGTTGGGGCGTCTCTTGTAAGGCGTGTCCAGAAAAAGGAAGCAAAGACTACGATGTCTTATGTCCTGAAGGAGCAAGCAAAGATAATGGAGGTGCAGACATCAACGAATGTACGATGATCCCTGGAATATGCCCACACGGAACCTGCGAAAATTTGGAGCCTGGATATAAATGTATATGTGATCCCGGTTACCATCCAGATGGAGATGGGATTTGTAGAGATATAGATGAATGTGACATGCATCAATCGGTGCGTATGATTCTCATCATAACAGTTTATTTTTATTTTTAAAATTTCACCTTTCAGCAGCTATGTTTGATATGAAAATTGCCCTTGTTGTAATACCTATTATCGTTTAAACTACAAATATTGTACTGCCATATTCTATTTTAGCAGGAAAATATATATTTTCTAATACTTTTTACATATGTAATATATGGTTACCAAATAGTGATACAACTGACACTAACTTAGAGGTCACAAGTTACGTTCTTACCACGTCATGCACTACTTAATTTTCTTTATCTAGTTTACGTATTACTTATTTTAATACATAATAAGGTCCTGTTGTTTGAACACAAGAAATATTAAAATACAAGATTTCAAATTTCTTCGAGGCCGACAGCGCGTTGGTAATGCCTCTGGTGCTGCAAACGTCCATAGGCGACGGTGATCACCTGGCAGGGTGGGCCGTCCGCCTGTCTGCTGAACTCTAGCTATAAAAAAAACATAGTATAGAAACCTGCATACTGACATGTATGTAATACACTGCCTAATATAATATGCCTAATAATATAATGCCTGGTCAAGCATATAATGGTGGGTATACCTTCCATTCCCTGAAAGTAAAAACCAGGGCTCAGCAATGGTACGTCATGAGCTGCTGTTATAATGTGGTTGGTCAATCCTCTAATTGTGAGGATTTCATAATATTTATAATCAAATGAAACACACTAATATGCTTCACTTGTATATTGTTGCACTTTAATATTTTTTGTGTTCAAACAACAGGACCTTATTATATATTAAAGCAAGTAAAAATAAGAAAGTTACAAATTACATGTACACGTTAAATAGAAAATTCCGGAGTCTCGAGCCAGGAGAGCGTAGTCTTTTTGTTTTATTTTGGAAATTGTGAATAGTCATCGGCCATGTAGATATATATAGTAAAAATAAATCAAAAAGTGTTAAATCAAATTGTAAATAAAAAATGTGGTGTACGATCTGACGGATCACTGCAGTACTTTGAAATTTCTTATCCCATAGTCATGTGTCATTAATTAAAGTTTGTTATAAAAACAGTTTTGAATATTTTCCGTAGTACTGCACGGGTGGACAGTGCCGCAACACGCTGGGCAGCTTCACGTGCGTGTGTCCCCCCGGCACGCGCTATGAGCCCGACGAGCAGATTTGCCGAGACATTGACGAATGCGAGGGTGAGGTCATTTTCATCGTCAAGGATTATGACAGGGGTGATATACCGCCTATGTTCCCGCAAATACCAGGTTACGCACCTTTGTGGCCCCCACTTATACGCATTGCCATGGCCTAACGATGTACAATTGCTATTTTATTGTTATGGCTTCGTCATATTCAATTTCGCGCAAGCAGGGGGACCATTCTTTTATAGTATAATCATATATAATTGGAGAAATATCATCATTACATAAAACAATGGAAATTAATGTACAGTAATAAAGAAAATGTGGTATTTAATTTTCGAAAACATTTTTGTTTTTGCAAGATATCTTCATTAAAATTCATGGCATCACATTTTTAAAGTAATTGCTCGTAATGTAGATTTGTATCTGATAATTTAACTTTAACTGTTAAGAATAATAAAAATTAACACACAATGAATAATCACGCAGTTCGATACCATTCTGCACTGCTTTCAACAAATCATTTACGATAACATTGGAATAACGTGTAAATAATTTGAAATATATTTAATTCAACATTAGGAACGTAGATAATTACGAGTATCTATTAAATAAATAAATATTTTGTAACAATTCACACAGCGTCATCTAGTCCCAAACTAAGTAGCACTTGTGTTATGGGCCCTAGACAACTGATATACTACTTATATACTTTTTTTTTGTAAATAAATACATATTATACATAAACACCCAGACGCGAGACGGGAATCGAACCTGTGACCTCCGCGAGCATACCGACGTGCGTTATCCGTTAAGCTACCGAGGTCGTCGTATTATATTCCCTATAATTGCCATATTATTACAGAAGGATCTCTCCCAGGCTTCTATGGCCCGGGTGGTCATAGAATATTTTTATAAATATATAGAAAGTCTTTTGTAAAATACAATCACAATTTTATTCGGGCAGAGGCGGAGAAATACTGATCTCTGCGGCCGGGGTGTCGTAAAAGGCGACAAAACAACCCTAGTTATGTGGTAGGGTCTTGGGGCCCTATAAGGTGGTGTAGGGTCTTATGGGGTGGTCTTAAGTATGCCACCATAATAACTTTGTGTTGTGTTCCGGCATTTGTGACCCAAATCCCTTTACCGTTATGGGACAGCAGCGTGTTGGTGATGCCACTGTCGTTGAAAACCTCCATAGGTGATGGTAACTGCTAAATTCTAAGTGGGCCGTCAGCTTGTCTGCTCTCTTATAGCAATAATAAAAAGAAATTGATGGAGATCTATAAGGATCAATTATATTTTGTTTCAAAATAAATATTTAATGTACATACATAAATATATTAGGTCAGTCCAAAAGTCCGTGAGCGTTTATTAACTATTGCATGCACGGATTTCGCCGTGATTCAGGAATAGCTCAATAAGATTTTGAACCAGTCGAATATTGTTTACGTTCAACTAATGTATCAGTTTGTCACCAATTTTCGTAAAGATGCAAGCAGCCAGTTCCAACAGCAAAGGTGTCTATATATTCTAAGAATACACTTTTAAATATTTGCTAGGATATGTATGGTGTGATTTATTATGAACTGTTAAAACCAAATCAAACCATTAATGCATATGTGTACAGTGAACAAATTTTTCATTTAAACTTAGAGTTGATTAAAAAACACCCGCAATTAGTGAATATTAAGAAATTGTTTTTCATCATGAAAACGCTCGACCGCACACGACTCAAACAACGCTGCAAAGAAGAAGTGAATTTAATTGGGAGCTTTTGCCGCATCCCGCTAACTAGCTAATAATAATACGTAGACATATAATTCAAATGTATTAGAAATTATGATTTTTTTCGTGTTGAGGACATTTAACTTTTTATACGTTCCAGAACAATCGAATCCTTGCGACAATGGGAGATGTATCAACTCCCACGGCAGCTACGAGTGCGAGTGCGAGCATGGTTTCGTCTTGGACCCAACAGCTCAGCACTGCATAGGTGATTCGTTATGTTCATAATAAAAGTTCTAATTTAAACAGAAAGTATTGGTAAATTTTACTAAACAGTAAATGAATTTAGCAAATACGATAAAGTACCAGTGTCTGATTTTGTGTCTAAATTACGCGGCTTACGTCTAACCACGCAGTCGCCAAGGCAGGAGGGGCAGAGCCAAAAAGTGTTTATAAAGTTTGCCGAAGACCGCATGAAGGGGAGAAGAAAAGTCAGAAGGCTGGGTACCGATGCAGGGAGGTTTGTTTTGCAACTGGGAGTTAACGCATTAATAACGATTGTGACGAATGTATTTGTACACAAAATATCAGATCATATATCATTACAAAATAAAATAACCAAGTTTTAAGCTTATTGAAAGTATTTAAAAGCTATTGAAAAATATAAGGCAATAGGGAAATATAATTTATGGCGATGTTTGTTCTTGATTTATCTATTGACTTGTTTTATAACATGGATTAATTAATACATCATGTAAAACAGATCGAAGTTCTTGTAACATTCGCAATGATACTGAACAATATCACTCAGACTCAACTAAACATGACTCAAACTGTTGCAGACAATCGAAGAGGTTCGTGTTGGCGTCGCGTGGTGGACGGCCAATGCGAGGCAGCCGCGCTACGTCCTTTGCTGAGGCAGGAGTGCTGCTGCAGCGTGGGCCTCGCTTGGGGCTCTCCTTGTGAACCTTGCGAATTAGAACACTGTCCTTGCCAGAAAGGATTTGCTAAAGTAAGAAATTCATCTTGCATTGTGGCATCTGTGACGTACAAATTGGGAAACATTTCAAATAATATTTTTGAATACTTCTTTTTTCTGCCCTTATCCCACATTATGTGGGGTCGGCACAACTTGTTCTCTTGTTCTGTTCTCCTCTGGTAGCCGTAATCTCAACGTTCACACCCTTTTTCATCATGTCATCTTTTACGCAATCCATCCATATTATCTTTGGTATACCTCTCCTCTTGTATTCACCCATTCTATTTCAAATTTCATTTCTGTCATTTTAATAATATTTTCGATACGTTACGATAAATAATATTTTCGAATACGTTTGAGGATATAGTAAAGTGCTTTTACTTCTTGCAAGAGTGTATTTCTTCCTAAGCTATACTGTGGAGTACCGTCATTTGGCAAAACTTCTTCATTTTGATAGATGCTGTCCGACATCTGCAGAAAAATTAAATGATGTTCTTTCTACTATATACTTTCTTCTTTGGATATTTTAAGACATATTAAATGAAACTATTATATATTGAAGTATCGTTTTATTATAAAGATTCTATTGTTCCAATGCAATTTCATAGGTTTCATTTCATGCGACTCCATGCATAATAATTTTATATTTTCATCTGTTATTAAATAATCAGCATTAAAATGTCAATTATATTTCAGTTGGACGGAGCTACATGTCGTGATGTAGACGAATGCACTCTGGATTCCGAGTTATGTATCGGAGGAACTTGTGTGAACACCGATGGTTCCTATCGGTGCGAATGTCCAACAGGACTCACTCTCGATGAATCTGGTAAAGTTTTTTAATATAAATTGACTGAGTTATTTAAATATCAGTTTTTATATAATAATTAAAGAATTGACTATAAATAAATTACAAATGAAACCTTGGACTGTAATATATACATATCATTCGAAAAGATTATTCCAAATTATTTGGTCTTAAATCATATAAATAAGAAGAACAAGTTTAAGACTATATATTTTTAATACTAAAGTTTTCCACAGGTAACAGATGCGTGGACACTCGCCGTGAATATTGCTACACAGACTACTTAGCTGGTAGATGCTCAAACCCTCTACAAATAGAGGTGCACAGAGCAGTATGCTGCTGCTCTTCTCTTGGAAAGGCTTGGGGTGATGGAAGATGTGAACCTTGTCCAAAGAAGGGTGGGCAAATATTTGTAGACATTAGTGTTTCATAGAATATATAAAATATTTAGAACTAAATTATGGTACTCTATCTCTACCGATAAACAAGTTTACGTTATTTGCTAGTTTTAATAAGGTACCTAGTACCTGGTTAAGTTATCTTAGGATTACTAAGCTTTTCACTTATGCTCGAACTCTTTAAAGTGACTCGTGACTTCAGAGCACCTTAGATATTAAATTTGATTTTAATTTCCTTTTTTCAGAGTGTTATGTATTGAAAGATGTTAGTCGGCTGCAACTGCTTTGATTAATCGTAAAGAAATTATAACTTTCTAACGTAATATTTGGTTTAACACCAAAGTGGTCACAAATTTTTTTGAAAAGCCTATTGAAGTTATTAATTAATCGGTCTCGTTTTCAAATTTGAACGTTTCGTATACGTCGTACCCCCGGGTTCGATAAGATTTACTAGCAAACTTACTTGCACTCCATCGTCTTCCTTGAGCACTCCAGATGCCTTTAGGAATAAAGTAAATTGCGTTTTCCAACGCTTCCAGGCGTCAGCCCGGTTGACGGACTTGCCTTCCAGACTCGGTTCTGGCCGTGGGCGAGCGTGTTCCATTTTATTAAACATATATTATACCGGGACTATTACGAACTTTAACAATAAGAATTCTTCGCTTAAACAGTTTAATAAGTTTCTAACCACACCTGACACCATGTTATGTATTGAAAGACCGTTAGTCGGTTATCAAGTGCTTTATGTCTTAAACCTACCTACTAATACATACTAATTATATAAATATCTTAAATGTACCCTACAACACAAACAATATAAAATTTTTGCAGGAACCGACGCGTACCGTAATCTTTGCATATCACATTCTTCATTGAACCCACCAACAATTTGGGATAGACCAATAGATGGCAACAAGACTGACATTTATGGACCAAATGGTGGTGGTGGTGGTGGTGACGAGTACGGAATAGGTTGGACTGACGGTAATGGGAATAATTGGGGCAATGGCACTATAGATACTTGGGATAAAACCGATACTGGACTCATTGCGGGACAAATGGAAGTTAATGAATGTGCAGCTTTCCCTGGACTATGTGGACATGGACGCTGTAAGAATTTGCTTGGAACATTCACTTGTGACTGTTTCCCTGGATATGAGAAGGTTTGTGTCCATCTGAAGAAAATAAATTTAAACGCCATTGATGATTTCTACCAAAACTATATGTAAAAAATGAATAATGTTTTAGGACTCCAAAAACCACACGTGCGTTGACGTAAATGAGTGCGAAATAGTGGATGATGTATGTGGTGATGGTGAGTGCAGGAACACTGAAGGAAGCTTCACATGTCATTGCCACCCCGGATACCATTCTGATGATTTGTCTAAAGTTTGCATCGGTAAGTTATTTTTCAAAGATTTAGTATTATTACGCCATGTAAGGGTCGATATGTGAACGTACAATTTTATTTCAGATATCGACGAGTGCGCGGAAACCAAATCTCTTTGTCGCGGAGGACGGTGTGTGAACACTCCTGGCTCGTTCCGATGCGAGTGCGGTCCGGGGATGGAATTGGCTCCAGACCGTTTATCCTGTAAAGATGTAGACGAGTGCTCTTTTACTTCTGGTAAGATCATTCCTCGGGCATTTTTTTTTTATTGCAGTAGGTCAACAGACATGCTGACGGCCCGCTTAGAATTTAGCAGTTACCATCGCCTATGGATGTTTGCAACGCCAGTGGCATCGCGAACACGCTGCTGTCCCATAAAGGTACAGGAACTTGGGTCACTAATACCCGAACACAACACAAGGTTATTATGGCGGCATACTTAAGACCAAAGGTGGTCGCCATCCAGACGGGCTTGAGGCCCTACCACGTAGCTAGGGTGGGTTGTTTTGTCGGCTTTTACGACAGGCCGACCCCGGCCGCAGAGGTTAGTATTCTTTCTCCGCCCCTGCATGGATTAAAATAGAGATATAGAGATTCGGATTTCACATATAGAGTTTAACACAATCATTTACCATAATTTCCGTCAAGTTTTAAATTGTTTATATAAACCAATATGTAATGTAATTAATTCTCAATTATGATCTAAGTGAATAATAAAAGAAAGAGAGAGAGAGAGAGAGTCTATAGTTGTCTTTGTTATTTTATTATAATAACTTTATTACCGGTGCATTCTTTTTTGCTTCAGTTGTTAGTGTCTTGTTTTTCTAGGGTTGTTTAAAACACAAGTACTATTTCTGTTATTAGCAAGATAGTTTATTATTAGCAATTATAATACGAGTATGTACAAATAACTAAAATTTGTTTACTAAGTCTTACTAATGAAGTATCTTTTATTGCGATATTATTATTGACTTCAATATAAATAATATGCCAAATTGAAAGAAATTGCTTGTTACGGCTTCGCCGTTGAAAGAAAAACTGACTCCAGCTTAATTTACATGTATTACTAGTGAATTACATGCAGTTAGTGTACATGTATAGAAAATAATGAATGTTTAAATTAGTGTTCTAATGAGCGGGTTGCACCAAAGACCACAACACACTAGTGAGGTGCACGAACACTGCTTAATAACTAATCTTGTGAAAGCCTGTGAGCACTGTGGTCGTCTAATTGTCACAGTTTTCTTATATCAATAGAATTCAATGGTGTTTTAGAATAATTAATGTTATATCTTTCTTTAGGTATTTGCAGTAACGGCGCCTGTGAAAACCTGATGGGAACTTACCAGTGCGTCTGCGATGAAGGTTACGCGCAATTGACTGTCAAATCGCACTGCGAAGATATTGATGAGTGTTCGGAGGACCCGACGCGATGCCAGCACGAGTGTGTCAACACGCCCGGTTCATATCATTGTACTTGCAGGTAAAGAAAATATTTTCAACGTTGTTATAGCTAATATATAAATAGTAAATTACATTTTTAATGATACATCATATATTATTAGCCAATACATGCTATTTTAGACACAGAATAAGTATTTTTTTTAGTGAATGGAATACTTTTTATTTTAAGCCTGTAATAGTGGCTTTGTTGCTTAGTGTTTCTAGATATTCACAGTAGTTCAATAAATAATGACGATTTTTCTCCGTGTAATGGCGGAGTACTGACCCCTGAAGGACTCGTAAAAGGCTACTATACAACCATAGCTTGCCTGAATGACGATCACTAAATATGCCACCGTAATAAGCTTGTGCTGTGTTCCAGTACCAGCTACCCAGATCCCAGTTGCCCTACGTGGACAGTAGCGTGTTAGCGATGACCTGGGCGTCGCACTAGGCGACAATAACGCATTACTATCAAGTCAGCCGGTTTGCTGTTCAATAGCAATAACAAATCAAATTAATTTTTATGGTAGGGAGGGCTGGCATCTTCGTGCCGATGGTCGCACCTGCCGTGACATAGACGAATGTGCGAATGGAGCGAGACCTTGTGGAGGAGGAGAGTGCAGGAATACCCCCGGTTCATACAGGTGCACTTGCGGAGAGGGGTTGATACCTTCGCCTGAAGGATCGAAGCCAACTTGCAACGACATTGACGAGTGTGCTGACGTGAGTAAATATAGATACAAGGAAAATAGGGTTCCTTTGACGGACTACACTACAAAACTACTAAACATATCGGGATGGGACGACTCGGCGCGGACTTTTTCGTAGATGCTTCTAAGCTACTTACTTTTTGGATTCTATTGATCCTTTCTCACTTACTTTTTTCTATTATTCGCCCACCGAAGCGGACGGGAACGATTAGTATTATATACTAGTTATAGCAGCAGTAGAAATATTTAAAACTAGCTGTGCCCGCGACTCTGTCCGCGTGGAATAGTGACTTTGGGCAGCATTTTTTGGATATATCTTATGGTATATTTTGGATTATAAACCCTATAAACACTAAAATATAAATAAATGAAATATGCAAACAGTCAGTATTATCGAATGCAACTGTTATGCCATGCGCCTCCGGAATACGTACGTTTGAACCTATAAAGTCCACCCTAAGCTGAACCCTATTTCATATGATTGATGATATAAATCTGAGGTCAACTTAAATTGGAGTAAAATTTCCGAAACTTATCATTTTTACCAAAAACTATTTTTTTTTTCTAAAATAAAAATAGCCTAAGTTACTCCTTGATACATCAGCTATCTGCCAGTGAAAGTCCCGTCAAAATCGGTGCAGCCGTTTCAGAGATTAGCCGGAACAAACAGACAGACAGACAGACGAAAATTGTAAAAAATGTTGTTTTGGTATATGTACCGTGTATAAGTCGTGAATGCACTTAGTAAAAAGCGGTTATTTTAATATTACAAACAGCCCTCCAATTTTATTTATTTGTATAGACAAGGGTTTCACTTTCTCTATTGTATTTTTCAAGTGTGTTTTACAACTTTCCGATTATTTCAGGTCCCTGACCTGTGCGGGGCTGGTGAATGTCGCAACACAATTGGCAGTTTCGTGTGCCGATGCCCCGACGGGTACAGCGTGAAGCCCGAACAGGGTCCGGCGTGTACTGATGATGACGAATGCGAACTCGGCACTTGCGACTGTCATCCTGCTGCTGATTGCATCAATTTGCCTGTAAGTTTGTTTGATAATGTTTCTTGAAGAGCTTGATTAATGTATCCCATTAATGAAGCTCACGTTTCAAAAGTTTACATCTAGTTCATTAAGTAGCTTTCATTAAAGGTACTTGTTTATTTGACAAATGAAGAATTCTATCAGATTATGGAGAAAGAAATTGTAAAGTGTGTATAAATGAAAATTTAATAATAGCAATAAAGAAGTACATCCATACCCGCCGGAGCTAGAGATATTGCGTCATAGTTTTCATAGTGTTATAAAACCTGTACTATCACATCATATTTGGCAGGGTTCATTCCAATGTCGCTGCCGAGATGGCTGGCGTGGAGATGGCACTGAATGCGAAGATATCGATGAATGTCTGACCAACAATGGGGGATGCCACCCCAGGGCCACCTGTCGCAACACTGATGGCTCATTCATGTGCCTCTGTGACACCGGCTATAGGGGAGACGGGTAAGACGAACTAAATGATCTTTGAAATATATTAAAAACAATTTATGTCATGACATGACATACATGTATGTATGCATTTTATGCATGCGTAGTATTATACATATTTTTCATATGTACAATTCAACATTTTAATAGGCATACAATCACATCACGTGTTATATCTTCAAATTAATTAAATATGCTTTTGTAATAGGTAAGATATATCATAGAAAATCTTGGGCCCATTTTCATAATCACCAGACCTTAGATAATAGGAAAATATGCCTCACATGAATCCTGATTAAAACCTCAATGGAAACCTTAATCTGAGTGGTTTTAGCAAACATAACTTGACCAAAGAGTTGGCTGAAGTTTAAGGAAATCACTATTAAACAATTCCCTTGTAAAATATGACATTATGGAAATACGAAGACTCGACTTCTTTAGAGATGATAGCGTTAAGGATTCTCATTTTGCAGAACGCGGGAGAACCGTAGAGTGTTGGGGAAAAACTGCATATTTTAATCAGAAGTAATACTTATTAATATTTGACTGAGAATTCATATTTTATGAATTTTTACTCTCTCTTCATTTAGCTTTATTGCGCGAACGTTTTTTATAGGATTGAATTGTTTCAGATATTCCTGTGTTGACATCGATGAATGTGCAAATGATCCGACTCTTTGCGAGAACGGTCACTGTACAAACATTCCTGGGGCCTATGAATGTGACTGCGATGTTGGCTTCACCAAATCACCTGATGGAAAATCATGTCTTGGTAAATATACCTTCATAGCTTCACACATGATATTATTTCTCAATAACACCTCAAGCAGCAAATCCTATCTATTTATAACTTCTTTTATTGCTAAGGACCAGCAGACAGGTTGACGCCTATGGATGTTTGCGACGCTAGGGACACCGCGAACATGTTGCTATTCCCATAGGGGTACTAGAACCTGGGTCACAATAGACCAGGAGTGGTTTATATCCAAACTAGCTTGGAGCCCTACTCCGTAGCTAGGATGGGTTGTTTTGTCGCCTTTAAGGACAGGCCGACCCCAGCCTCAGGGGTCAGTATTCTTACTCCGTCTCTGCACGAAAAGAACTTCTCATTAAAAACATTTAAAGCCATCTTTTAATTTACAGATATGGATGAATGTGCAACTTTCGACAACGTCTGCGTGTTTGGGCGTTGCGTCAATACCTACGGCATGTTCAAGTGCATCTGCGACAAAGGCTACCAGTCGGACAGCGTTGACGATTGTGTGTATTAGCATTTGTTATTAATTTTAATTTTCTTAGTTGTCTTTTCATGGTTTGCTTGTAATAGACAATATGCACATGGAAATGAATTTGCGTTGCAACCAAAAGGACGTTTAATTTTTTATTTCAAATGTAAAGATTGAGCAGTTTCGCTGATTTGTACGTGTATGGCACATTGTTATGGATAAATGCTTCTAGGGCGAGACCTGAGCAGTAACATTATATTAACAAATATCGTTACTTATAGAAAAATTTAAACGATTTTTTGCAGTGATGCCCGGCTTCAACTGCACAGATGTAGACGAATGCAAATCTCCACAGTCTTGTCAATACGGCCAGTGCATCAATACTCAAGGCTCGTACATATGCCGATGCCCGCCGAACTACGAATTAGTGTCTGATGGAACCGCGTGTTTCGGTAAGTTATTGAAAACCTATACGACCAAATTGGGGTTCAAAATTATTTTATAACAATAACTTATTTGCTTTCGTCGTGTAACTTTTGATATACTGCGATGAAGTTGATTATGTATGAACGAAGATCCAAAATAAAAGATGCATAATATGGATTTAGAACCATTCTGGAGATTTATTTCGTACTAAAAGCCAATAGGGCGTATTAAAAAGTATTATTAGGTTTAATACATATTTTTTTAACAATTGTTTATTTCGAGCAATTGTTAGTTGCATGTCAAAATTTATACGTCATTTATCACAATACTCAAACCACTATACACCCTTCTGGCCTTTGGGGCGCCATGATAAAACATATTTTATGTTATAAAGATTTAGTGAAAAATATGCGACTTCATTATAGATTCACGAAAGGCGCGTTGTTACGGCAAAGTTGATCTACGCTCGGGAACAGAGCACTGTCGAGACAGCGACGAGTTGTCTGAAGACGGAACTATGGCCGCTTGCTGCTGCTCTGTCGGTGAGTATCTTCTCTTAGCCATATAATTTGGCTTTTTATCATCAAACCTAATCTAAAAATAGTTGAATATGTCATCACTAAATAATCTCAAACTCGAATATCAATGCAGAGGTCTTGTATTTAATTCCAATTATATCAAACTTAATGTATATAATTTTGATACTTTGTATTAGAGTTGTTACAGTTGTCACATAATGTCTCGCCAATTATTGCATGTTAATATTTATATTTAACATATAAGACATATTAAATTCACATTAAATTGTATTATATCGAGTTGAATTTAATAATTTAAGCTAAATTTTTTTAAATTCCTATACTGTCAATGTCATCTTGTATCGTTTAAAGCATTTTTCAGTCAACCAATGAGAACATTTTGTTGAATAATTTCCCCTTATCCTAACTAATATTATAAATACGAAAGTGAGTTTGTTTGTTTGTTTGTTACCCTTTCAGGCCTAAACCGTTAAACCTATTTTGATAAATTTCGGTACAGTCATAGATTGGACCTTGGAAAAGGACGTAAGCTACTTTTTTCTAAATTCATATGGCAGAAAAACATTTGCCGTGTCAACTAGTTATTTTATAATGTGGGGTAGTCTACCACATTTACTGAATGTGTGCGTATTGTCAATCTGCCTAACAGTGGATATACGTACCCCTGTTCTAGTTACGGAATGTCCATGTTATGTTACCGTTATGTTTGTCATATTTTTTTTTCTTTCACTATCTAGGTGCTGCGTGGGGCAACTATTGTGACCTTTGTCCTGAGCCGGGATCTGAGGCATACAGACAGTTGTGTCCAGGTGGACCTGGATACCAGCCCGTACTTGAGCCGGTCTGTATTTTTTATTTCAAGAGTTTTTAGAAGAGGTTTAATAATACCCATAAATAAAGAGCGTGTAAGTCTAATGTAATTTTATCATCGGTCTTCTTCCAGCCCTCATATGTAGTGACCCTAGCCGACATCGACGAATGCACCCAGCACCCTGCCCTCTGCGAGCATGGCACCTGCACCAACACCTTCGGCTCTTTCGTGTGTACCTGCGGCGATGGATGGCAGTTGACCTTGGACGAACAGAAGTGCGAAGATATTGACGAATGCGCCACTCCCAATATCTGTGGTCCAGGAGTCTGCAGGAACATGCCCGGCTCATACGTTTGCTTGTGTCCCGAGGGATATGTGGCTATGCCTAATGGAAGTGAGTAACAACATTGTTTTGGCTGAAGGAAGAATATCGTCATCATCTTTAAATAGTTTTCTATCCGTACAGGGGCGGAGAAAAAATACTGTCCTCTGCGGCTGGGGTCGGCCTGTCGTAAAAGGCGACAAAACAACCCACCCTAGCTACTTTGTTGACAGCAACATGTTTGTGATGCCACTGGCATTGCAAACACCAATAGGCAACGGTAACTGCTAAATTCTAAGTGGGCCGTCAGCCTGTGTGCTGTCCTACAGCAATAAAAAAAGTTATTCCTGTTGCATTTAAAGCTTATACACCCAAGGTCTGGATCCACTGTTGGGAATTATTACAAGGTGAAAATAGTGGTCATCGTTTGCGTCTTTATATATCCGTGATCCTTCATTTGATTATAACAAGATAATCAACACAAGAACAGATATGATTGAATTTTGCCTGTAAAAGGGTGACTGTCGTTTAAAGCTTTAATCCGGAAAACACATTATTACTTAGACAAATAAAAATTAATTATCGCTTCCGGATTTGTAAAAATGTGAGGAAATGGACAGAAAAATAATTATTTCGTATGATGAATGAATGATGATTTATTGCATGAAACATGTTAAACTACATATCACATATTTTGCCAACATATGGCATACCATTTCATAATCCTATTAATTAATATAACAATAACATATTACAATTGAAATTCATTTCGTCAAAATACAACATATATGTATGATATTTAAATACTTATAAATAAGAAAATGTTACGTGTTTGAAAACTAGGCAGATGTCTCTGGCAGAAGACTGTTAATTTTTATAGTGAAAACTAAAGTTATATCATTAATATTTTCTACGTGTTAAAAACTGTTTTACAGGGTAGAATCTTTTTTACATCAATAAATTAAATAACCTGAGTTGTTTAGGGGAAATTCCTTAGTTGATTGGTGAATTTAGTTGAAGAAGTCATTTGTCATCCCATGACAATTTCTCATACATAAGCAGTGTTTTGTTTCGAGATTTGCAGCTTACTGAGGTCCCAATATTTGAATCTGGGATTAATTGATAGATTCTAATTCCTTAAAGTTGCCCAAGTACTATTTGCTGTCATAGCATATATTATGGTCCTTCATGTCTCTTAGAATTAATATATTGCTGACAAGATTTTTTCTTAAACAGAGGAATGCGTGGACGTCCGCCAACGCCAATGCTACATGGACTGGGACCCGGACACGGGCCGCTGCACCGCCGCGGTGGGAGTGCCTCAAACGAAATATCTATGTTGCTGCTCCGTTGGCAAAGCTTGGGGAGCACCTTGCGAAGCTTGCCCGGATAAGGGATCACAAGAGCACATGGCCCTCTGTGGAGAAAAGCCCGGCGAGTATATTAATCCAATGACCAATGAGACGAAGCCAATCAACGAGTGCGACATCATGCCGCAGTTGTGCAAGCCTGGTACATGTCATGATACTCCCACTGGTTTCCAATGTGGATGTGATAGAGGGTAAGTTTTTTCTCTTTCTATCAAGAGTAAGAGCTATAAAATTATTCAAGAATATAATGTAGTCTAGCCTTGACTTTGCTACAAATCTTAATAAAAATTACATATATATTAAGTAAGTATTGGCATTAATAAAAATAAATTAAATAAGTTAGCTCTATTAATAACACATAGGATCAGATCCGGACATATTCCTTTGAATAAGTTTAGTTTTCTCATCAAACGAAGCCCAATCCGTAACTGCGGTATCACTAAAGATATACTACACTTATTGGAGAAATGTGTCCGTACTGCTGATTTAAGGAAGCATTAATAAACAGTCTTATATTAACTAAAATGGATATATGAATGCTACATTGTGTGTTGTCAGAACCCAACTCGATAGACGCAAAGTAATTGTTTTTAAAATTAAGTGTCATTCTGATAAGAAAATAGTAAAGATTTAGTAGATATAAAGGAACTGACATGTTTAAAAACAAAGAACAAAGTCCCTTAAAAAAAGTTTTCTTTGGTACCCTATTCCAATAAAAAGTAAGTATTATAATAATTATCTAATATTGCACTATACAATGTTATTTTTTATAGTTACGAACATGACAACACATCTCACCTGTGTCGGGACATAGACGAATGTGCCCAACATCGAACGCCATGCCGTGGCTTGGCTCAATGCGTCAATTTACCAGGAGCCTACGAATGCAAGTGTCCTCCGGGATACCAGCTCACCTCATCTCTTGACGAATGTGAAGACGTTGACGAGTGTGCTGACGAGAGGCTTTGCGAACATGGAGAGTGTAGAAATACTGTTGGCTCCTACAGGTAATTACCATGAGAGAATAGTTTTTTTTTTAAATTAAAGATTTATAAATAGATCCTTCATTCCTGACACGAGTGAGTCAGATTATATTTATTCACAGTTTTTTATGAGATTCTTATAATCTAGGATATAATTATGTTTACTACGTTTACTTAATGCTACTCAAATAAAGTTATTATGTAGTTAAATATTAGTTCTTATATACTAAAATATTTTTTCTAACATTTCTTAGTTACTTATTTATTATTACTTACTGCTTCCTTACCCCTTACACTTGAATCGATGCAAGTACTCGGAAAACCCTCCGTGCCCTGTCAGTACCTGTGTCATTAGACCATCGGTTTTAGGTCGCTTATAGTTTTGTAGGCTTGCCTGACGTCAGGGAGAAAAAGTTTTGTAATAGATACGGTTGCTGCTTCCTTATATCTTGTGTTCCATCGGTCAAGAGTCCTCTTTCGTATGTGATACTTGGCAAACGAGACCGGTTACATCTTATAATTTGTCTCTAATTCTTGATCTATCGCTACTGCTTTTGCTAGTCCGTCTGCTCTTTCATTCTCTCTGACGTTGACGTGCGCCTTTACCCAGTACAACTTTACTTGCTTCTCTTGATTTCGAGCTGCCACTATGTTTGCCATTGTGTTAACCGACAGTGGATGCCTGGTACTCCAATTGATTGTAGTAAGAATAGTATTAAAACAGAATTATAACATACCTGCTACCATCACACATTGTTTACAAGATTTATATTAAAAAGTTTTTTGACCAATAAATCAATTTGGAATTACTTTTAGTTGAAAATCTGCTCGAGGGACCAATTCTTTGTTTGTCGAATAAAATCAAGCCACTTCGTTCAAATATTTTAGTAGATACTTCAACTAAGGTTGAAAACTACGATCAATCCTAGTAGATTCAAATTTCTGAATAAGAAATTTATGTTTGCGTAAAGGATATTTGTCACTTTACTCAACCCCGAAAACGAGTATCTTCTGCGTCGTTCAATATAATTTATTTATATTGTACTAATTTTATTAAATTATAATTCATTTGTTTTGATCAGGTGTGAATGTAAGCCTGGCTACACGTTGCGTGATAACGCTTGCCGTGATGTTGACGAGTGTGCTCGCCCTAGGCCACTCTGCCGCAATGGGACTTGCGAGAATCTTCCTGGCTCATACGTGTGTCACTGCGATGAAGGATTTAAACCCGGTGCTAACAATGACTGTATCGGTATGTCAGACTTAATTAATAGTGTATAATTCCTTGTATTATAAATTAATATCTCTGCAATAGCATTATTGGAAATAAGATATAAAAAGATTACTTTATTGGCGAAGAATTTTACTAGCTATATTTGGAATAATATTTTATTTAATATTTAAATTTTTTGTTCAGATATAAACGAATGCCGTGAAGGTGGCATGGTCTGTCGAAACGGCCGCTGCCGAAACACCGTTGGCTCGTTCCGCTGTGAATGCGCCCCCGGATATGCTTTGACGGCGGATGGAAGAAATTGCCGTGATGTGGACGAGTGTACTGAGCTACCACATCCTTGTGGAAGAGATGGATCGCCTTCTTGTACTAACACTAATGGCGGGTAAGTTAAAAATTATTTCTCGTGAAACACTGCGTATTTACACAAGCCACGAGTTTGATTTCCTTTTTTTGAAAGATTTAGGCGCTAAGACTTCTTAGGGAGTATTTCGCTTTTTTCTTTCGCAGCTAGGGGCACCGCGAACACGCTACTGTCTCATAAGACTACAGGAACCTAGGTTACTAATGCCGGAACACAACACAAGGTTATTATGGCGGCATATAGACTAATTGTGGTTGCCATTCAAAAAGGCCTGTTCGCCTTTTATGTCGGCCACAGGAGAGAATCGCTTAATTCATATGACACGATAGTTAGACGATTAAAGAAAATAACGTAAGAAATTTTGCACGCCCAGATCGCTAGCTTGCAAAATCTATTAAATTTGCGGCGAGTGTGTAGCCAGAGTAAGTGAATAGATTGTTATTATAATAACTTCACAGGTATTGAACTAATGGAGGGCTGATATCTATAACCTATTTTATTTAAAATTTAGTTATCTATAAAAGTTTTTATAAATTATGTAGATTTGAATGTTCATGCGGCGCTGGATGGAGGCTAGTGGGCAGACGTTGCGTCGATAGAGACGAGTGTAAAGAACTCCAGTACGTGTGCGCTGGTGGGGAGTGCCGCAACTTCAATGGAGGGTGAGTTCCTTACTTACGATATTGAAAACATAGCCTGCTGAACCTAATACCTGTTATTTTATTGATAAGGATCTTACAACAATGCATTTGGGGATTTGCTTTTAGCAAATCCTATCGTATTGAAAAGTGCAGCTGGGTAGTGTGAGATTCCCGAAATTTAGCGCTCGTGCTCTTTCTTCCGGAGATGTAGAACGTGACGTAAGTCTGACCGTGACCTCAACTGGCACCAGCTTAAGTTAGCCACTCCTGCTAGCTAATGTATCCTAGTAAACAACAAAGGAGAGTTTCTAACGCAAGGTTTTCCGTTGTGGACTGGCGATCGCTTAGAAGCGATATTGGTATTCAAAGAAAAAAACTGCCTTTAGCCAATGCTCCATCATTTTATGCTGATTTTGCTCGATACAAGAAGTATCATGGCATTAATGCACACTTGTATTTCATGTAAAAGTGGACCCTAAGCTAAAGTTTTGTTGAAGATAACAAAAGCTTCTTTAAACAATAAAATAAAAGTAATTGTAACAGTTATAGCTAATAATAATTTTGGTATTTGAAGATACTTCTGCGACTGCCCAGCTGGATGGCGATTCGATAAAGCGGCGGCCATTTGTGTTGACGAGAGAAAAGAGCTGTGTTACGACAAATGGGAAGCTGGACGCTGTCACAAAGCCAGACCTCTGCAGCTCGGAAGACCTGAATGTTGCTGTTCTGAAGGTATATTCAGAAACACATTATGTTTGAGTTATCTTTATTTATTTATTAAAAGGTTATTTCTTATTAGAACAATTGTAATTAAAATATGGATTTTAAGGTGCTGCATGGGGCAGATATTGTGAGCGTTGTCCAGCACCAGACTCTGCCGAGTTCATGCGCATTTGCCAAGGTGGCATGGGCAGGCCTAACTTGACACAGGTAGGAAATACTCTTTTTATTGAAAACGTTTCGTTCAACGAAGTTTACTCACGGAAGAGGTACGTTGTTAGCATTTTCATAGTACGAAACTTCTACGCGTTTTCTACTTTTTCTTGCCCATATAAAACATGTAATATACGTGAGTTTCACGACAGCTACATCCGTCAGTGCTCTCGGAGATTCACCGAAATGTTCGGGGGCAAGTTAATCTCACCTGTCTACCAGTGTATACTATTAAACAACGACTAAGGTTATGAGGTCAAAACCAAAATTTTTCAAATCTGCTCCACTTATTATTATGTTATCTCTAAATCTCACTCATCTCTACTGGTTCTATCACGGTACAAGGAAAGAAAACTTAAGAAAAAGAAAAGAAGTTACTAATAGACAGGCCCAAAGACCCAGCAGTTTCACACTGTCACACAGATTTTGTTTGTAACCGGAATTAAATATATGAATCATAATGACCGCCGTCTGACCTTTGCTGTTGGTGAACTAGTAAAATGGGTAGTCCATTAATCACCATTTATGACTACTTGGAATAGTGATGGAATAGCTCTATTATTCATTGTTGCCTGGCCTATACGACCATAAAACTAGTAGGAAGAACTGAGAAATATTGTCTTTTGAACAAAGAATGTTATATCATCCGTGGTGGTTGAAGTATGTGACTGAACAAGTTGATTTGTAGGACCTTGACGAGTGCAAAGTCCGTCCAGACGTATGCAAGGGTGGGCGTTGCATCAATACAGACGGTTCCTTCCGTTGCGAGTGCAGCCCCGGATACACCTTGGACGGAACCGGTCTGGTGTGCATGGATCTAGACGAGTGTGCCGCCGATCCCAGAATATGTGGAAATGGAACCTGCACTAATACGGATGGGGGTTACGAATGCAGGTGCAATTATGGTTTCACTCAAGGTCCAGAACAAGTGAGTGTTATTAAAATTTTCTAAATTTGTAAAACTAGCTTAGTGAGTACTAGAAGTAGTTTCTACGTAATATAGTAATAACTCACCATTGTAAATGTCCCACTGCTGCACTAGAGATTTTTCCCTAGATGAAAGCAGATACATCTGCCACACATGCGTAACGCAAGTGCTTGATTTAAATATAAAATACCAGTGATCTTTACAAACGGATTTCTCATGCTGCTCTACTTTACGATGAAAATGCAGTAACTTAAGACGTGTAAATATCTATCCGACAGATGGGCCAACCATCTCTCCTCTAAAGTAAACGTAGGGCCAACCATAGCACAGATTGATCACCAAGCTAATATCGACCAATATACTCGTTATGAAGTGCCACTTCAGTATTAGGGGATTCGTGGATCCCCTTTTGAATCATCGTCGTCAGCCGTCCATTGTCCACTGCTGGACGTAGACCTCCCCAAGTTATGCCACATATCCCGGCCCTTTGCTTGTTCCATCCAGCCCCGATCGGCAACCTTGCGCAGGTTGTCACTCCATAAGGCTGGGGGGCGTCCTCCACTACTTTTTGCTTTAATTAAATACGTAGGTATTTTATGTTTTTAATGCTGAGGAAAGAAAGTTCGAAGAGACAAATTGCCTTAACTAAGTTAGAATTTACTTACTACTTTACTTAATACTTACTCTGAACATTTGCTAAGTGAAAAAAGTGAATTTAGATGAAGTAATCGCTATCTAATAATCAAAATTTTTGATTGTTTCTAATATTTTTTCCAGACTTGCATCGACATAGACGAATGCGCCGAAGGTCGGGCGATATGTTCATTCCGATGTCACAACACGCCTGGTTCCTTCAGGTGCACCTGTCCCTACGGGTACGCCGTCGCCCCCGACGGCATCCATTGCAAGGATATCGATGAATGCGCCTCTGAGAACAAAGTGTGTCCCCACGCTTGTGAGAACGTCGTTGGGTCCTACATCTGCAAATGTCCTGAAGGTACTATAGACCGCGCCACAAAAACTGTAGTTAAATACCTGCTCTGGTCACAGATTTTATTCCCGTTTCGGGTCAGGGTGATAATGTGTACGTGTTTATGTAACAGGTATTTTAGTTTTCTAATACCAACAACACAATCATTGTTGCTTACTTTAGAATAACGCTGAGTGAATTCTCATAGTCCTGAGCAAATATATGAATATACTCAGGTTAAGATAACATAGAGAGTAGAAACAGCCGGGATGTGAATAATTTTTGATGGATGGATTTCGGATCGATTATTTTTGATAGTTAACAAATAGCTCAAAAGAATATTGTAAAACACTAAGCACCACATATGTTATTTTTTCTGTCTCCTCTGTGTTAAAGAAAAAGTAGCCACTCAGGAACTACGATCAGATTGAGGGCGCTGAAGCGGTCTGCGATAACAGCGTTATTCGGACTCCAATTAATAAGCTATTTTTGAAGAGCAGAGAGTTATATGTAATATAAAATGAAAAATATAATAGACTATATATTGCACATAAATTAATATATTACTATTATTTTTAATAATTTGAAGTATAAAAATACCTTAATAAATATTATACGCCATAAAAAGGCAAACTGTTAATACAAAATGTATTTACTAACAAATACATTATAATGTACACAGTTCTAACAGTAAATAAATAAATAAGCTATTAAATTTAGCTTAATTTATACGTTATCTTGCACGTTTGTTTTATTCTTAATTCACGTAAATTATAGGTTATAGAAGAACATCAGCGCCTCACGATGCTCCGGACGCCTGCGAAGACCTCAACGAGTGTTCAGAGAAACCGGACAGATGTTCACCCGGGGTTTGCATTAACACTGACGGCGGATTCATTTGCGATTGTGATGCGGGTTACCAGCCCAGCGAAGATGGAACTGCTTGCATCGGTAAACATTATTTACTAATTATTCTTGTTAAATACTTTTTATTGTTCAGAAACAGTAGACCGGCTGACAGCCAATCTAATAGTAAGCAGTTACCACCGCCTATGGCTGTCGCCAAGGGGCGCAGGAACCTGGGTACACTAATGCTGGAATACAACACAAAGTTATTATGGTGGCATACTTATAGATCAAAAGTGGTTGCCATTCAAAAGAGCTTGGGGCCCAGCGACGTAACTATTTTTATGTTTTTTACGACGGCCCGACCTCGGCCGCAGAGGTTAGTATTTTTACTCCGATCCTGCATGGAAAAAACGCAATCATATTATTGTTAAATTTACCGAGATCAGAACGGTTAAAAACGAGCTCTAACGAATGGTCAGAGGATCAAATATTCTGTCCTTCGTGGGGAACGAAATAACAGTCACAACAGGAGTCATTCAGGTTGATACCGGGTAGTTGTAGGAGTGAATAAGTAAGTAATAAGTAGGTTGGAAATATTTCACAAAAGGCTAGAGCGGCTTTTTCTACCATCTGTACAGCGCGGAATGTTCTAGGCAATAGTTTGAAATGTTGCAATCGTTCCTTTTCTACTACCGTACTGCTCACTGTCAGCCAGGCGTTCAGCTGTACTATCTTTTCGTTTTGCCACGAAACTACGACATGGGATATTTTAAAAAGGGCGTAATATAACTTCTACGCGCTCAATAGCATCTTGGCGTCAGAAACATTTCATAGCAAACGTTCCATAGCAAAAAAAGAGGGAGATAATTAATCAGTTAATGTCAATTCACTAACCAACCAAACAAAAGTTATAGCATGTGACAAAGATAAAGCATATTACGTATTTGAGATAATAAAATTCAATTCGCGAAGGACGGAAAAGTGGTCATGCAAGAGTTTACCTAATATTTGTAATAGAATGTAATTAATATGTTTAATATATTTGTCTAGATCATCGAACAGGATCTTGTCATAGATCATTAGTAGCTGGACGGTGTACCCCAGAGCCATGGCCCAGGTCGATCTCATCCACTCAGCCTCCGCCCAGCCAAGTAACCAAGTAAGTTTAGTACTGAAAATTTATTTCAGTCTCATATGGAAATGCAATAGTAATAAATTTATTAGCTTATTGGTTAGTTGTTTTTCTGTCACATCAAACATAACTGCTCATCATCATCATCATCTCAGCGATGAATCCCGGTTGCAGCCCAAACTCTCGCTTCGGCGCCCGGGGTCCGCTTTCCGACTTTTTCTTCTCCACTTCGCACGGTCTTCAGCATCCCTGGTAGTGAGACCATTGGCACGCATATCACCCTTTACGACCTCAAGCCAGCACTTTTTGGGTCTACCCCTCCTGCCGGGGCCCGGTGGAAGCGGCATGGCCAGACATTTGTTTCCCACGTAAGCATCCGGTTGCCGTAAAACGTGGCCGTACCATCGGAGCCGACACTCCTGCAATTTATCCGCAATGTCACGGACATGAAGGCTGCCGCGAATGCGGGAGTTCCTAACGCGGTCCTTCCGCGTCACTCCACACATCCACCGCAGCATATTCATCTCCGTGACACGCAGTTCTTGCTTGTGTCGCTCTAACACCGGCCACGCTTCACAACCGTATAAAAGGACAGGTCTAATGATGGTCTTATAAACCTGTCCCTTCAACTTTACCGGCATCTTGGGGTCACAAATGACACCAGTTACCTCACGCCATTTGGCCCACGCGGCAGCAATGCGTGCCTTGACGTCGCAATCGATGTCACCGGATGCATGAAACACAGATCCCAGGTATTTCACAAGGTCCGTGCGCTCGACTGTGTTGCCGTCTATGCGTACGGGTGTGGGATCTGTGGAGTTACAGGCCAAGTACTCGGTCTTCGCCACATTGAGCTTCAGACCACCGTTCTCAAGCGACTCTTTCCACGCCTTCACACGTCGCACCAGCCTACCCCTGTCCGAATCTGCCAGCGCGATATCATCAGCATACATGAGCAACCACGGGGGCTGCTCATGTGAGTTTCTGATGCTGTCTGACAATACGTCTAATACCACGCTAAACAGAAACGGACTAAGGACGGATCCTTGGTGCACCCCGACGGTGATGGGGAAAGGTTTTGTGTCGCCAACAGCGGTCCGAACAACGGAATCGGAGTCACGGTACATGTCTCGGATGATGTCAACATAGGCCTCTGGAATCCCTTTGGACCGCAATGCCCACCAGATTATCGCGCGAGGAATACAGTCGAAGGCCTTCTGCAAGTCGAGAAACAGGCAATGCAGAGGCGTATTCTTCGCCCTGTATTTCTCCGCGACAGTCCTTAGAGCAAAAACAGGGTCCATTGTCCCGTGACCAGGGCGAAACCCATATTGACAATCCGAGACAGTGCACTCCTGTCGAATCCGAGAGTCGATAACCCTTTCGAAGAGCTTCATGGTGTGGGACATGACCTTAACTCCTCGGTAACTACCGCACTCCTGCACCGACCCCTTGCCTTTGAAGACTGGAGTAATGATACTCAGTCTCCATTGGCTCGGGATCGTACCGGTGAGGAGTGTCCGGTTGAAAAGGTCTGTTAAAATGCCCACACCACGCGAGCCCATCGCCTTCCAGGCTTCGATGGGGACTCCATCGGATCCAACAGCTTTCCGATTCTTCATGCGGCGAAGACAATTCTGGACTTCTGCAGGCGTTATCAGTGGCACTAGTCCTTGATTCGGAGGAAGATCAGGCGGCTGCACCTCTTTGTGCTGCGTGTTCAGCAGCTCGTGGAAATACGAGCGCCATCTCTCCTTCACCGCGAGGTCCTCGCATAGCAGATTGCCCACAGGGTCTTTTACACAGCGGCACTTGGAAATGTCCTGTGCCGCTTTGACCCTGGAGCGCGCCAACTTGTAGATGAGCTTCTGCCCCTCAGACGATTCCAACTTATCGTAAAGTGGTTGTAAGTGGTCTCGCCTGGCTCTGGCAACAGCTCTCTTAGTGGCGCGCTTTGCTACCCGGTATGCGTCGCGGTCTTCAGGAGATCTGGACGCTTGCCACTTCTTAAAGAGGGCTTTCTTCGCTCTAGTCTCCCTCTGGACTGTGTCGTTCCACCACCATGTCTCCTTGTCACACTTGCGACCACCCTTAGACACCCCAAGCACCTCCTTCGCCGACCCAAGGATAGCCGCCTGAATCTTGTCCCAGTAAGCCTGAACTGGTTCGCCCATACCACCGGTGCACTTGTCACCGACGGCTAAGGCGAACTCCTGGGACGTGACTTCATCAAGCAGCCACCACCTGATTCGGCGCTGAACGCGCTCGGTATACGTGTCTTTAGGCTTAGCGCAGAGGTCCATGACAAGAAGACGATGTTGTGCAGTGAGACTCTCACCGGGTATGACCTTGCAGTTGGCTACTTTGCTGATGTGGTGTCTCCTAGTGAGTAGGAAGTCGATTTGGGTAGCATTCCTCCCGCTCCTGTAGGTGATGAGATGCTCGGGTCTCTTTTTGAAATACGTGTTCACGATGGCAAGGTCGGCCGCCGCACACGCATTGAGGATGTCCTCCCCTTCTGCGTTGCGGCTGCCGTACCCAAATCCACCGTGGACACGCTCGAATTCCCCACACTCATCACCCACATGACCGTTCAGATCACCCCCCAAAACGATCCCCTGTGATAATGGGATTCCACGGAGCACTTCTCCGAGTAGATTCCAAAACGCTATTTTATCGGCGTCGTCACAACCGGCCTGTGGCGCATAGGCACTTATCAAGTGGGTAACTACCCCATCGATAAGCACCCTAACGACCATAAGTCGGTCGCTATGACGTTTCACTTCCAAAATGTCGTTCTGGAACTCCTCCGAGAGCACTATGGCAACCCCATTCTCCCCACCAGGTGCACCTGTGTAGATCAGCTTGTAGCCATTCCCAATGAACCGGGATCTGCTGGCCTTCCACCGAGTCTCCTGCAGGAACGCCACGGCCACCCTCCGCCTGGAGAGCACATCGGCCAACTCTCTCGCGCGTCCGGTTAACGTGCCTATGTTCCATGTTGCGAAGCGGATCTTTCGAGATGTTTGGGCTGCGTGAGTTGGGGCTAGCGTCGTTAGCCGTGCCCGCCCATGACACGGTAGCCCTTGTCCACTTCTCACAAGAGTCGGGCGAAGCTCTTGCGCGCCGTTATGCGGCGGCGCCCTAGCCCTTATACGATCTCGCATTCGTGTTCTGTCCATATGATTTGGCAGATTTGGCTTTTACGGGGGCGACTGCCGTCTGACCCCCCAACCCCAAAAGGAAAGCCGTCGTCAGAGCCTCGTCCGTTATTCAGCAGGGTGCGCCGACTTGCAGGTGAGGTTGACTTGGGCCCCGAAGATGTTGGTAGGGCCCCTTACACCCCATCAAACATAACTGCTATCTAACGTTAAAATAAATTGTAAAGAACGACAGAGCTTTTATACAAGATGTTCCTTCTGGTGTTTAAACGAACAGTCGTAAAGCCTGCAGAGTTTCAAGTGTTACTTTTGCCATGTATGTAACAGTAGGTTTCGTATTCTTTAGAGAAAACACTTATTAATAACTTATTTCTTTTAATATGTCTCATAAATGTTCTAGAGCCCAATGTTGCTGTACCCTTGGAGTTGCCTGGGGACCGGAATGCGAACTCTGCCCAGCTCCGGGTACTCAAGAACGCATGGAACTCTGCACTGCGGCCAATTTGGGAGGACCTGGTGGTAGCATTCCTGGAATAATACCTGGAGGAGATATTGGAAATGTGGGCGTTGGAGGTGTGGACATATACGGAGACGTGGATGAGTGTGCAGCTATGCCAGATTTATGCGCCCCCGGAAGATGTGTCAATACTATTGGCAGGTTGGTTATATTGGTTTTTTTTAGTCTTTGAATTCGTCTCCAATTTTTTTAAATAACACAATATCATTCATATATACAGTAACATTTTTCTCGTTAGTAAATTTAAACCATATATTGTTATCGATTGTTTAAGCTCGATATTGATTTGAGGAGTTATTAAAGAATAAAATTGGCAATAGAAAGGGGATGTTTTATATTGACAATTTTATTATTTTAAAGAATTTTAATTTTTTTTTATCAGTTCTTAATGCTGTCAATAAAATATTTTTTGCAAATTATATAGATATAAGAGTATAATGACCCGATGATATCGATTTCGTCGCTCTGTCGGCTATTAATTTGATTTTTCAAGTATAATTTTTTTTTTTTTAATTTATTTATCAAATTCACAGTTATTACATTGGCTTAGTAAAATAATAGCACAAAAAACCACTAAGGTTTGTACAATGCCATCGAAACTTAAGTCTACGCACGTTCAAATGACTGAGTAAATTTAGATTACAATTTCTCTAAAAAGTATTTTTTAAGTGAGGTTTTAATATTTTTTTGGGTTATATTATCTCTTATATTTGTTGGTAAATCGTTTAATAATCTTGGAACTAAGTAGGTAGTTGTGCGCTTGCCGTACATATTTTTCGCGCCGCTGGTAGCAAACCGATTTTGAGCAGCGGCCCGAGTATATACAGCGTGCTTCATTGTAGTTTGTATTTTTTTATTAAAAAAGTTTTCCTTGAGTATCATTTTTTTAAATTGAATTTCTACAGGTAAAATCTTGCAGTGTTTAAAAAGACTGCTTTCATCATCTGCAAATTTATGTTTGATATTTAGGGAAACAATATTTTTTAATATTTTATGTTGCAGTCTATGTATTTTATTCATGTAAGACTTAAAGGTGCGACCATAACTCGTTAATCCATACTGGATATATGATTCACCTAATGCATTATAAAGCCTTAATTTAGTTTTAAAGGGTAAACGTTT
The DNA here is from genome assembly GCA_963693495.1 of Malacosoma neustria. Taxonomy (NCBI): domain Eukaryota; kingdom Metazoa; phylum Arthropoda; class Insecta; order Lepidoptera; family Lasiocampidae; genus Malacosoma; species Malacosoma neustria. The sequence goes on from OY856377.1 coordinate 21,471,374, forward strand.
TTTTAATATTGTCATATTTGCTAAGAACTGTCTTAGTTTGTTACATACATATTCTATATGACTTTCCCAGTTCAGTTTATTGTCGATAGTAAGGCCAAGATAAGTATGAGTATTGACTACTTCGATTTCTGGGCAATTACAAGTAGGGCGCGCTGTATGGATACAATCATGTACGTGTGCAACTATGTTTTTAAAAGTGCAGCATTTTTTATAAGGTGATTTAATGACAAGTAACTTGGTTTTATTTGAATTTAACACCAGACCAGCATCATGACACCATTTAGTTAAAGTATCAAAGTCAGACTGTAAAAGGTCACAAGTTATTTGTAAATTATTCCCTGAAATAACTAAACAAGTGTCGTCAGCAAATTGATAACAGTGTGAGTTTTTTATGCACTTATGCATGTCATTAACGAAGACCAAAAAGTGGAGAGGCCCCATTACTGAACCCTGGGCTGTGCCTACTTTCGTTGGCATGGAATCACTAAAGGAAAATTACAGCTCAATGTGTGCTTCGACCTCTCCCAAGAAGGAACGGACAGAGTATCCATTACGCTTGTCTAAGACGGATTGGCGGGTTACATATAACAGTGATCTCGTTCTGCAAGTGGTTCCACGATGATTTCTTTCACCGCCGTTATGCTATAATATGTACATTAGGCGAGAAAGCGATTAGGTCGTTACCTAAGCGGTGCCATTGTAGGAGTCGAACCCGTTACCTTCAGATTAGTCTGCGAGTGTAACTTGGCTACTATGTTTCCAGGTTCTAGTTTCTAACCAGTTCACGCTGAGCTAAAACCCTCTTAGGGCTAGTTCTAAGTTTAGCTAGATCTTTTGTTTTTTGTGTATTTTTATATTGTTGTCAAAAATAAATATTTTCATTTCTTTCTTCTATATGCCAATACAAATTTAGCTCTTTATATCCGTGCAGGGGCGGAGAAAGAATACTAACCTCTGCGGCCGGTGTCGGCCTGTCATAAAAGCCAACAAAACAACCCACCCTAGCTACGTGGTAGGGCCTCAAGCCCGTCTGGATGGCGACCACCTTCGGTCTTAAGTATGCCGGCATAATAACCTTGTGTTGTGTTCCGGCATTAGTGACCCAAGTTCCTGTACCCTTATGGGACAGCAGCGTGTTCGCGATGCCACTGGCGTTGCAAACACCCATAGGCGACGGTAACTGCTAAATTCTAAGCGAGCCGTCAGCCTGTCTGCTGTTCTACAGCAATAAAAAAAAAAAAGCTCTGTTCAAAAATTCCACAGGACTAGACTTTGAGGTGTAACCTAAAATGCAATCGGGATGAAATGCTTGAAGGGATAAAAAGAAAGAAAAGAAATAGTTGGTTTATTCAGGTTTGCAATCTAATAAAAACTAAATTAGTTAGTTTTGTAATTACAACTTCAATCTGTTTTTACCTTTTTTCCGCAGTGAACAAAATAAACTATTTGTAAGTATAACAGCCAAAAACAATTAAGAGAATATAAATTATTTCGTTTTAGTTTCCGTTGCGTCTGCGGCCGCGGTTACAAAGCGAATGGCGACGTGTGCTCGGATGTAGACGAGTGCAGCATCAGACCTCCGCCTTGCGAACAGCTTTGTAAGAACACCGAAGGCTCTTACGAGTGCTTCTGTCGGTCGGGTTACGAGGTATATCACACGATTTCCCTAAGCATTCTCTCAACTAAACTTATTCTGTGTTATAAGGCTACAAGAGTAACAATGTAGATATTGCTGAAACATAATAGATGTCATAATATCTATTGTATTTATTTAGCGCTTAAATACTATTGTATGGGTGTGTATCTATTGATAGTAATACCAGAGATAAACAACTAAAAAGTCAGCTACTACTTTGAGGATATACAATGAAAAGGAAGAATGACGTGTGACTAGGAAAACACTAGGAATGAAATTGGACGGCTACAGAAAGAGCGATCAAATAAAAGATGGATGGATAGTGTACAAGATGATATTGCGAAAAAAAGGGAGAAGATGTGCTCCACTCATATAAGTTGGGTTAAGGCAAAAAGAAGGAGAATACAAAAAATATTTGCAATACCGTTGAAATAAATAAAAAAGCTAAAGAACAGGGTAATTGGGGTGATAAGATGTTTAAGGTATGAATCAATAAAAGAGTCGTGTAAGATAGTGTGGGACTTCCGTAATAAGGGGACATATATCGCTGGGATAACTACTAAAATCAGCCCGGTGTTTCTTGGTATGGCTTGAGCGTCAGGGCCGCGGGATATGGTGAGTCTTCAGCACAACTTAGACTGGCGTAGAATCGCTTCCAATTTCCTAGGGTGATGTGACCATGAAAGTTTTGGATCCTTATCGATTATAAGTTCGATTTCTACATGCTTTTTCATGAAAACTTCTTTTTCATTCAGGTGGATGAAGATGGCGCCAACTGTCGCGATATTGATGAGTGCGACCGCGGCACCCACACCTGCCAACAGATCTGCAGCAACACTGAGGGCTCTTATGAGTGCTCGTGCCAAGATGGATATGAAAAACGAGGAGATGCCTGTGTTGGTGGGTTTTATTTTTCCTACTTATTTTACGACCAGTAAACAGCTCAAAAAGCAATAAAATAACATTTTATAAATTAATACATACTAGTGGTCGCGCAGCGGTCAAAATTAGACCATAGCTCATTCAATTTTTAATTTTAAACGCTATTGAGGTTCTAATGTAATGACAGATAAAAACAAAAGGGTTCAGTTCAGTTCAGTTTTTGAAGATGTGGCTCCAACGCCCTTGGCATTAATTTGGCCAATGTCTAAGTGGAATATAAAATTGACAGGTTTAATGGCGAAAAAAAAGGGGGGGGGGGGTCAAACGCGGTGATCGGTTCGAAAGCTATCTGTAATCCTGAGGACAGTACAAATAAATAGTTATAAAATTGGTAACAATATTTAGAAATTAATAAATATTTGTTATAAATATATATTGTTTTTAATTAAAAATTTACTTAAAATGAAAACATGTTTGGAATGAACTAAAGTTAATAAAAAGTTGACATTAATGGGAGAACAAAAGGATATATAAGGATAGGTATTGGATATGTGAATGTCAATCACATGACAGTATATGCAATGTTTTATTTCTTAATTATTATACAAAAATACCTGCTTAATAATGAGTGCCTTCTTCACTCCACTATACTAACTTTCACTGTGCTACCATAAATTTGTACTACCACTCTTCCTTCGCGTAATTTTAGTAAAAATGGTACAAACTTTTAGCTTCACTTATTATTCCAGTATGGTCTAAAATATTCCTGAAATTGGTATTAGCTAGATCGTTAAACATGTGTTACAATATTATTTTCAGACGTAAATGAGTGCCACGAGGAAGGCATTTGCCCTGCGCCAGGCAAGTGCGTGAACTTGCTGGGTTCATACCGGTGTGTATGCCCTCGTGGGTTTAGACTGGACTTAGCCGGCACCAGGTGTATGGACAGAGACGAGTGCGAGGACGGCCGCTGCCAGTCGCCCTGCAGGAACTACGCCGGAGGATACCGCTGCGACTGCCCTGCAGGTAAATCTTGCTTTAGTATGTAGAGAATAGAATAACTATTTCTTTTCTTTGAACATCTTTATGTTCAATACACAAATTTTGATTCGAATGTGAGAACAGTATTTCATTTATTTATTTATTGTTAGAACTGTGTACATTATAATGTTGTTAAGTACATTTTGTATCAACAGTTTGCCTTTTTAAGGCGTACAATATTTATAAATGTATTTTTATGCTTCATATTATTACAAAATAATAGTAACATATTCATTTATTTGCAATTATATTTTATTATAACTAATTTTTTTATTAATTTGAAACACAAAAAGTATAGAATTAAAATTTTAACAAACAAGAAAAAAATTATCATATTTAATTATATTACATTATATTTATAATTTATCAAATTAATAAAATAATATGTATCAATTTTTTTATGTCAATTCCATAATAATTTGCCCTTAATTTAGAAACTTGTCCTTCAGATATTCATCTATGTTATAATACGACCTCAATTAACATTTGTTTTAATTTGTTTTTAAAAGAATGTTCAGAATCAGTATCTTGTAGCAATTTGGGCGAGTGATTATATATTCTGGGGGCTACACAAAATAAGCTTTTGTTCAGGTAAGTCGTATTACTAGGTGGGCAACAAATTTTGATTTGATGGCGATTCATCATAAATTTATTAAATAGATGCATATTATATTATCATAGTTTGTTTTATCCCAGATGGAATGAAGATTTTATTTATGGTAATTCATCTCATATTACATTAACTTACATACCACATTCTGTACATGGGTAATTTAGAAATACTATATAATACTGGCATCTCTTTAGCTTATCATTAATACGTTATGGATTGTTATTATTTAAATTTAAAGTTTTCAAGGTGAGGTGTATGATATAACTTGTATTTATTGTCACAGGAACTGTCCGCTCTTCGTCGGGTATCTGCGTGCCGCAAGACGCGTGTACGGCCAATCCGTGCGCAGGCTCGCCCTGCTTCGCCGTCGGTGGCACTTACCGCTGCGGTTGTCCGAATGGATACGGCTGGGATGCTGGACATGCTGTCTGCTTACAGGTACTGTTATTAAAATTTACATATAGAAAAGCTTTCAACGCGTCCCTAACTCTTGATATCAATAAAACGAAGAGGTTCATTTGTTTATTACTTTTTCACGCCCTAAGCATTGTGTGCCAATGGGCTCACTACCAAAAATGCCGAAGACCGTGTGAAGTGAAGAAGAAACAGTCAGAAGCCCGGGGTCCTGCACCGAAATGGAATTTTGATTTTGGAATGATGTTAAAGCACTCACTGAGTATCTTGAAGTTGGCAAACTGTGTTGTAAGAGGCAGTAACTTTCAGAGAAAACGTGTTCTCAATTCAAGAAATACATAAATCATAACTACACAAAAGCTGCGGTGTATACGTTTAGCGATTATCGATGACAAAATTACCTGTTTTATTGATAGGAGACTTTATTTCAATTTAAGTTTTGCTCATAAAAGAAACTTCAACTTTGACTATTGCTGGTATACCTTGTAAAATATTAAATATGTTACCAGGTACAAACCACTTGGATTTCTAATTTTGGGCTAATAAACTATTAAATTGCTTAATATTTTAATATTGTAAAAATATGATAGATTATCATAAAAGCGTTTAATATCTTAAATGATATTTATTTATTTATTACCAAGGATTTAAAATTAACACATACTTTTTGGTACAAGTACATACGACGAAAAAAAAAAATGACAGATCTATATGTCAAAATATCAAAGAGTAAAAATCTATATTTTATTTTTTAAACATTAGCACAACATTAGGGATGCGTTCACTTCAAATTTAGTATTGATATGTCGAAAATATGTCTTCAAATTTAGAATTGTTTGTACAGTTGGCGGGGGGATGTGCCACAGCGAGTTGTTTGTTCGGTTGCACGGCCTTCGGAGACTCGTACCAATGCGGTTGCCCCACTGGCTACCAATTGGTTGGCGCCGGTCACTGTCTCACAGCACTGGATGGTGCGCTGCCACCCGATGATATTGGAGACGCCCCTGTATTCCCTGTTAGAGATCAGTACAAGATTGGAGGAAAGGAAGAACTCATATCTAACGAAGGCTGTTTCAGTTGTAAGGTGAGACATTTTTAGGAAATATTGACTATACCAAAAACATTTTTTTTAATATGATATCGATGTAAGAAGTTCTTTGGGTAAAATTTGATGTTACTATCTCTTTCAACTTAATAAATTTAAAATCCTTTACCAAGTATTATTTATTATTTATTTATTGAGTAAGTAAGATAAGATGTCCGATTGTTTTTTTTAATCCAATTATTATACGTTTAACTAATATCTAATACAGTAAACGCTTCTGCGGAGCGTTCAGCTAGTAAATTTAACTTTTACTACATTACATATACGGGATAAATAAACCTTATGATATGTAGTTATGTTTCTAAATAACTTGCACGAAGAAGAAATTGTAATTTTGTGACAATTTCTACATAGATTTTTATATGATTTTAAATAAAGAAAAAAAAAACTCGTTTTTTTGTTAACTTTTTAGTATCCGAAGAAGATTCCAAGTTAACTCATGTTTTGTAACAATGTTTACATATAATTGTATACTTAATCAGGTAAACGGAAGGAGAAGAAGAGCACCAGACGAGGCGATTGTCTATGCTAACGGAACAACTGTAGTCAGGAAACGAAAAAGGCGTAGTCGCCGTAAGTATTTTAGCTTGTTTAAATTATTTTGTGGCATTTGTTAGACAGTTGTGTTTTGTAAGACAACACTATTAATAATATTTCAATGAACATCAGATTCAGCAGTAAATTTTCAAGTTTATTACTATATACCGTTAACAAATTTTTTAATTTTATGCCTCAGGATGACTACAATGAAAAAATATATAAGGCGCAAAAGCTAATTGTATTATCTAATCCTAGTGTGGTTTGGTGGTCTACCAACTGTAATCTTTTTTGGAATACTAACACTATTTTTGCTTTTGAACATAGCAAAATTTAACAATATTAGAGACCAACGTAGCATGAATCAACTGTTACTTACATGTCGCCCAGTAAATATTAAATCTTTGAAATAATGAAATCTTAATCTAATGAAATAATAAATACGTTGCATACAGTACTCACTTGATTACGTGTTCCAGGTCGCCGTTCCCTCCTCGAGCCAGAAGTCGAGTTGATAGTAGTAACTGCAACTCCGAAGCAGACGTGGGGCAGAACTCCACTCCTTCGCTTGGTACCAGCGGAGGGAGGAGCTAAGCCACACTACAGGATCTCATACGGTGATGAAAATAAAGACTTCATTCTGTCCAAACGCGACGGAGCGTGGGCCCTAAGGTTAAGGAAGCATCTCAAATCTGCAGCGGTTCTCGAGAGGCAATTAGAGCTTGAAGCAAGGTTCGTGCCAGTCCCAGAGATTGGTAGGAGACGTAGGACAAGGCACGTGAACACGCTGGTTCCTGCGCCTCTGAAATTGTATGTGTCCGTGCGTGTAGCGCCTAATAAGCATTGATCTGAGGTTATGTAGTGAGACTTGTTGAGATGGTGTTATCGAGTTTTATTTCAAGGATCACTTTGGATTTTAGTAGACAGTAAATAGGCCTTTCGCTGTTTGTCGCCTCCTATCCTGGTCTTTGAATCTCCATTTTTCTCTAGGCCAGAGACCTGCAAGGTCTACTACTATAACCATTAAATTAAAGTGTATGTACAATAACTACCAGATAGCTTATTCAGCCCTTCGCGTCGGTTGTACACCTTGAATAAAGAGAGCTTTTTAAATTGCTAATTGAATCCAAACAAACACTCCTCATTTTGCCTTCTTAATTGCAAATCCAAAGCAACTTTCTAATTTAACTCGAAACACGTTAATATTTGTAAATCACTGCCAAATTTAAAGCTAAATCGAGTCCACTGCCTGAATATTGTGTTCTAGTTTCCGACTACATATTTCCTGAACACATTATTTTAATTTGTCCACAATGTTTTGTTTACTATACATTTTCCAAGCTTTCAAAGATGAATGTATTTTATGAAGTAATGAATCAAAGCATCAAATGCAAGTTTTTAAATTAAGTACAGTGTCAGTTTTATAGGGATTTAAAAATTCTTTAATAATGCAATATTGTCCCGAGACAAGTAAATATTATAAAAACATTTTCGTGCCATAATAAAGTAGATTTGTTTACATTGCTTATGTTAAAAATATATGCAAAAATGCGGTTGCTTTAGTAATGCAAAATTATCGTTAGTCTCACTACTGTGTGTCGGTTGAAATGGATAAGTCGAATAACGTATGAGAAGATAGTTGGTTATGTTTTGTGTATGCGATGGATTATTGTGTTAATGAGAATATTTATGAATTTGCAATTACTAATATTAATAAAAATTATACTGTCAGTGTTGAGTATATAATTAATTTGATAGTCTTGTAGTAATTTATACATTATTTTCAATTTATTAATTAAAAAGATTATTCAAAAGGTAGCCGTCGCTCAAAATATTTCCAACATCTAACCATCAGGTCGTCAGACAGACGATCTAGTCGGCAGTATTAAGAATACGTGTGAGATGTTTGTAAGCATAATATTTAGTTAGAAATATATCGATATACGTCGAATATCTATGGACAATTGTTATCGACAAAATTATGACTAAAGTTACTTTGCCATTGACACCAGTGTATAGTTACATTCAATTAACCTTATTTTAAGCAAAGCTAAGTTACGTATTAGTTAGCTTAAAGAAAGGCTTACTACATATTAGTGCAACGAAGTGACTCGTTTGTTAAGTTGGCAAAGTTGAACTAAGCTTCGTTTTAAGGTATAATGACGATCTAATAATAGCTTTTAAGAGAGAATAATTCTATTATTTATTTTTATCACCCAACTTAATTTTATAATATATGTTTTATAACGTCTACCTACTTATTATGTGGAATACTTTTAATTTTATTTAACGACTAATGTGTTTTATTGGCAATTTTATATTTTTTTAGTTTTAGCGCAATGTCATTGATTTCTTTTGTAAATATGTGTATACAAAATAAATTTATTAAACATTTAATTTTTAGGAAGTCTTTTTATTATTGTTTGTAAAATACTCTGTCGGAAACTAACCCTTGTATCACAATATTTTTCAGAAGGAACCAAATATGTTTCTCGAAACAATAGAATTAAGGTTGTCCAATTAAATGTAAAATTGTATCTAAAGTATTAATCCATAATAAACACAAGAATAAAATGAGGTACAAAACACTCAAATGTCGACTTTTTTAAGAATCATAAGATCGCGAGTCCTTGAAACTGTCACCGCTGTCACACGAAAAAGAAATCTTCTGTCAAGCAAATATGTCACGTAAAATAATAAATGCAACAAATATTATAATAATATTTGCATAAATTTCCGCGCAATTCCTTTATCAATCCGTTCTAAGGAAACAAAGTTTGAAGATGTCAAAGAAAGATAAGGAAGAATTCTCATGTAAAATGTATAGTACAAAATTCTTTATGCTGTGCGGTGCGGGAGGAGCGTTAGCTTGTGGAAGCACACACACATTCGTTACGCCACTGGATCTAGTGAAGTGCAGGCTTCAGGTGGATCCTCGCAAGTACAAATCCATATTCACCGGTTTTGGAGTTTCTTTAAAAGAGGGCGGTGCCGCCAACTTAGTGAAGGGTTGGGCGCCTACTTTGATAGGGTATACCCTCCAAGGTGCAGGGAAATTTGCCGGCTACGAATACTTCAAGTATCGATTCGCAAAAATGGTTGATGAGGAATCAGCGTATTTGTACAGGACGTACTTGTATTTAGCAGCCGCTGCGTCGGCTGAATTGGTCGCCGACTGCCTCTTAGCGCCGTTTGAAGCGACGAAAGTCAGGATGCAAACAACACCCGGGTACACTTCCCAAATGAGGAAAGCCATGCCACATATGATGGCTACTGAAGGTCTAGGGGTGTTTTATAGAGGGTTGCCACCTTTGTGGGGCCGACAGGTGCCATACACGATGATGAAGTTTTCATCTTTCGAGAAGACTTTGGAGTATTTGTACGCAAACTGGGTTCCGAAGCCCAGGGAGCAGTGCACGAAGGTCGAACAGTTGCTGGTAACATTCACAGCCGGTTATATTGCGGGTGTTCTGTGTGCCATCGTATCCCATCCCTCAGATACGATCGTGTCGAAGTTGAATAAAGATCCAAGCGCTTCCATTGGTGGAATTATATCAGAGGTGGGGCCTATGGGCATTTGGCGGGGGCTGGTGGCTCGTATCATCATGATTGGGACCCTTACGGGGTTGCAATGGTTCGTTTACGACGCGTTCAAGGTCTATACTGGCATGCCCCGGCCGCCTCCTGGAGAAATGCCTGAGTCCCTCAGGAAGAAATTGGCTGCGCAAAAAAAATGATACCCAGATATGTCTTCCGATGTAATTTTATAGGTTTTCTGCACTTTTTTCTAAATATATGAGATGTTTTGTGTAAGGGCTTTCTTTACTACGTTAAGAAGTGTTGAACTGTACAACAAATAACTTATCGTCAAATTATTATAGTTTTTATTAGACTATACATTTCTAGTGATATTTTGTGGGTAAGTGGTATATGTACATTAGATACGAAAAACTACCTTAGCTACGGGTGCCTTCATGGGAGTCGAACCGGTAACCTCTGGATTGGTCCCAGATTATTATTACCACCTACCCGTAGTGTAGTTTCCCTTTGCTCTCTGTGGAAGTAATACATTCGGAAGTAACTTATTACATACATACATTTCATATCGGGCAAAATCCATTGCAAATGTCTATCAAATCCTCTGTAGCGCATTGGCCTTTTGAACGCCTGCTGGGTCATGGGTTCAATTCCCATCCCGAGTGTGTTTATGTATTAATTTAAAAAAGAACATGTATTTGTTTACTAGACAAAAGCATCTAAAAATATCAGTTGTCTTGTATCTATAACATAAATGCTCTGTTGCTTTGGGACTAGATAGTGCTGAATTGTCTCATTATATATATATTTATTCATTTTATTAATATTGTATAGGTCTCTATACAATATTTTATGATTTACTGACAACTACGATTATTCTCCATTTACTGACAACTCTATACATTGGGAAATAGTAATATCCCAAAGTCGTAAAATGTAATATTTAAAAGCAATCTATATCGAAAATAAGGGAGGCCTCCAAACGGCTTGAGCGATATAGAAAAGCGCGTCCCAAGGCAATAACAATAATAAGGGGATTTGTCCAGGCATCGTGGCCCTCTTACTGGATTTAGCCGCCGCACTGGACCGACTAAATAGACTGGGATCGCGTGTCATCACCTATGGACTTATCTCCGAAGCCAAGTCTTTCAACTACTACTTGAGAATTTTTAAAATTTGTTTTATGCAGTTTAAGAGTACAAAATACAGTGGGTACGGGACGATAATGTCTTGCTAAGTGGTAGGGCCCCTAGCGTCGCAAACATCCGTAACTACTTACTAGTAGGCCATCAGTTTTAATTTTTTTCAAGATTGGCTTCTTAGTTATAAAGCTTTAAGCCAAATAATAAAAAAAAGTTATTTGAGCTTGAGTTAGGTGAAGCGTCCATCAACTGTTTGTGTAATATTCCCACGATGCAGCTCATTACCTGGTGTAAGGAATAGTTAATAAAGTAATTTCCTATAAAAAAAAGGTGGTATTGATTTGAAAGCTTCGTTTTGCCCATCCAAAGCGTTCCCTCCACGGCGACGGCTCCTAAGCACAGGTCAAGCCGTGCATCGAAGCTCACATTTATGGGCAGGAGTATCTGCCTGAGAGCTCAATCCCCTAGACTCCATCCAATGGCGCGCAATTCGTCTTATTAACGATCCCGTACTAAGGGACTATACGTTCGGAGTGGGTAATATCGGTTTTGCCGCGTATCGAATCGTATCTATATATCGATACTCGATATCGGATATTGAATCTATATATTTTCTGAATCTATATATTGATGGCTGCTAGTAGATTTTCTCGATTCATGATATTTGAGATTTGAAACGATACGATGATATAGTAGATTCAAGTCAACGTTATACGATTGGTTTTCTGATATCAATTTATAATATAATTTTAAAGTCATAAAAAGAACATGAAAATGAAAATATCAAAAAACTTTCCTTCATACTTTTACCAGGCTTAGGACTGGCTACATTATTTTCAGTTAGTTAGTTAGTATTTTGTGTCTTAACTTAAAATTACAAAATATGCCAAAAGTACTTGTTATAACATGTGGCACTGATGGTGTAATATCGGCAATATTTTGTGTTCTTATTTCTTGCTGTCCACTTGTTAGTCTTAAATATGCATCTAAATGTCTCTTTTTTAAATTTGCCTTTAAATTCCGCGTTTTGCCTTTATAGCTATATAAGTCACCACAAACACGACGTGGGAACAAATGTCTGGACATGCCGCCTCCGTCGGGCTCCGGCAGGAGGCGTAGACCCAAAAAGTGCTGGCTTGACGTTGTAAAGGGTGATATGCGTGCCAATGGGCTCACTACCAGGGATGCTGAAGACCGTGCGAAGTGGAGAAGAAAAAGTCGGAAAGCGGACCCCAGGTGCCGAAGCGAGAGTGGGCTGCAACTGGGATTTAACGCAAAGATGATGATGATGATGATGATTTGGATTCAACTAAAATTAGAAAAATGTGTAGTACTTTAAAAATCAAACACGAAAAACTTTTAAGTATTTATTATAAACACTTGTCCCAAAATTTTAGTTCAAGGTCAAACCGCGTAAAATTAAATGCAACGGTGCAAATAGGCAATACTGCATTCAAATTAGGGTCGAAAGTTGAAACTTTTTTTCTAAATTGTATCTTAGTGATACGCTAAGAATAAGTTTCAGACATATATGTACTTAAATATAAGTTTTACAACTGTATGGATAATGCCTGTTTCTATTTCATTCATCACGTGTTCCCTATCGTGCGTTCACTCACTCTGGCCGATTCGATACGAACCAAACGAATATTGCTGGTCGCTCTAATCACGAATATTCACGAATCGGTACGATGCGCCGATGCGCGTCATATCGAGCAATATCAATCGTAAGTAGTGTATCGGTATCGGCTGATATCGATATATAGTTTCCGTGCAGGGCGATATCGGATTCAACGATATTGCAGCGATATATAGATATTGAATCTATATACGTTTATATCACCCACTCTTACTATACGCTTGGCTTTTGGAGACTGCGTCTCGTTGCGTATTCTACCATCTGTACAACCGGGAGTGTTCTGAGAAACTGTTTAGAATGGTGCCTTCGTCGTCTTTCTACCACCGCACTGCCTAGCATCACCTGAGCGTTCACCCCAATTTCCTGGAGCCACTTTTTTCAGTACGAAACAGTTATCGAGAACGTTCATGTTACGTACTCTTCGGATCTGTAATAGCTTTTTGGCTGAGTTTTTCGCAGTGCAGTACGATATGGGGGTTTTCAAAAAAAGCGTTAGGGAATCCCTTCTAGGTCGGTAGTGAGTTGGCTACGCTTCTGGTGTTGCAACCATTTCCCTGTCTTCTAAATTCCAGCTATAAAAAATAAAGTCAATTTTGTTTTACACAATTATGAAAACCCTTTTTTCATATACGCAAGTAGAAGCTGATTTTCTATGATTTTTATAGATGCAACATATTTAGTAGAGATGTATTTAAATGTATTCGTTGTAAAATATACCTTATACATGTGGTACAAAGTATAAGTTGAGATCACATGTATCATGTTGGTATACGACTTAATCAACTCTACGTAGTTTATTTAAAGAAAAATTATGCTTATGATGCGGTAATAAGGTTGAATAAGGCGAAATGGCTACAGTTGAAGAACATTCAGCATGGTATGACTTACGTCGAATACAGTGCTGCCATTGCTAATATTAAAAAAAATCCTCAAATGTCGATTTACTCATGCTCATATGCCTGTAGTAATAACAGCAAATAAACCTAAAAACGGCAATGAGCGTTAAATAAAATAAAATATACACCAGTCTAATAATAATACAATCGCTATTTTTAAATACGTTGTTTGTCGAATGGAGCGTGTAGAAATGTTGAATTTATAGTTTTTGTATTTTTTGGGTTACGTGTCACTTCCTTTTCCTTGCCAAAAAGAAAATAGATGAAAAGTTTTTATGAATTTTAAATTTAACATAAATTATTTTAACAATAAAAACTTTCAGTACTTTTAATTGAAAATTAAATTTTAAAACAACTGTTAAAGATAATGAATTTTTCAAATAGGATCATAATTAGATAGTAAACGTAAAATTTATATAAAATTTCCAGAATCAGAATCATGCCCTCTTAAAGGTAGATTACACGATGCTAAAATAATTATAACATTAATTATACGATGCAATACATCTCTCCAGAATGTAATTTTACTATTGATTTCACTTTGCAATAAAGTATCGATGGAATTTTCTTATAACCAATTATTATAAGATAGGGACGCATTAATAGGCTGCTGTAAGTTTTGACGGTCAAATATACATTGCGTAAAATTCCTTCTAACAGAAACACCGTTAACCTATGCAGAAGAGAGTATGATTTGCTTTGACGATCTGCTAATAACCAACATTATTTTTCGTTCGCATGTAGTTGGACGGTCACCTAAATTTCCTCTATCTGATGAAATTATATAATGAAATTCTTCAGACTTCTTAGAATCATCGATTTGGGTTTCTTCTATTTTCGGATGGACATCTGATGGAGAATGCAAACATTGGAAGAATCTAAAAATATTAATAAATAAAATTAATACAGTAAAGATATTTTTATTATTCGAAACTAGAAGACTAAAACTAATGTTAAAAAATTAAATGTTAAATAACTTACGATACATAAGGTTACAAGTATTCGGTAAAAAATTCGGAATTTATATTTTTTTGTAGGCGATATAACCTAAAAATCTTAAAGTGCTAAATTATCTATTCTCCCAGCATTATGAGAAAAATGGCTTTGAGAGTAATAATCAACTACTAATGAAGAATATCAAAACAAAATTCTTATTATTGCTCGGTACAATAAGTGATCAGATATTTTCAGGTATTGAAGGTTGGCATTGTTCTTTCAAAAAATAAAATTCACCCTTCGCTACTGGTAGATAAATAGGTAGTATTTACCATTGCAATTTAAATCACCCACAGAAGCTGATTGCTGAAAAAATTAAGAAATTTTGGGCATTTTTTTGTAACCTCCTCCTTTTTCTGTTTACTTTTCTTTTCATAGCTCCAATGGGATAATCTCTTTTCTTCTCACTCATTCTTTTCACAAATAAAACTAATTAACCAATAAATAATCAGAAGAACAATGTATTATAACGTTTGAATTGGAATGAAATAAAACGCGTAAATATTGCTCTCCGTAGTTTGTCATTGTACATCAGTTATTGCGGGATTCTCCCGTTTAAGTGAATGACTGGCACACGCTTAACCAGGGAAAAAAGAGATTGCTTTTTGACTTTTGTCATTTCTGAAATGAAAACTAGGTATATGACAGTTTTTTATGTTTTTTTCTCGGGAAGCACGAGATTAAATGACATTGTGGATAACATTTTACTAATTTTAGCTTACACACGTCAGGGGCCAGAGTAGCCCGGGGTCCCCGTATCATTGGTATGGCTGATACGGCGGTTGCTACGCCCCTGTTTGAGTAACATTTAATTCTCCCAGGATGTCGGCTAAGATACAATAGCGCAATTTAAAATTTAAAAGAACCAAGTTACCCAAAAAGTTTAACCAAAAAAAAAGTTAAACTAAGTTACACTGCCACTTTTCACAGAATTCTGCAATAAGATATTCCTCATTGTTGAGGAACTTCCCGTAGTTTGGCAACCCTGACTATACTTGGAACTTGGCACGTTTCTTAGAAGTTACAAAATCGAATTTTTGTTGGGACACCACTCCTGATACGTTGTTGATATTGCCAAATAATATTTCCCATTTCCTTTGTCTCAATCGTCTTTGTTATCTGTGTAAACGGAAAAGAGATCTTCTTGATTGAGTTTCAGTTACGACTATTTTTCAACTGGTTTAAGATACTTGTTGATCAAAACTACAGAAAAAGAAAGGAGTATAAAATAAAGATTGAAATAAATTTTGCAATTCCTTTCTTTTAATTAATTTCCTCTTTATTGAATAAATTAAATCGTTTAAGTTATATTAATAATCGACTCTAATAAACTTCTTTAGCTTGCCCCACCCCAATCACTTTGCATCGGCACATAATTTTTTGCATTCTATTATACGTTGGCATGAGACGTCTATCGCATCACAAACTCTAATTTTATCCGTACTTTATTATATTGTAAGTATTTAATTAAAGAATCTAGGAACTTTATTACGAAAAATACACACAGTTCTTAAGTGGATATGCGGACCACATCAGACATAGCGAGAAATATTATATCATTAACATTTAATGCAAAATTCATGACGTTAGTGTATAAATGACGTTAGTGTATCCGACATTGCGATGATTTGTAGTTATCATATAGCGTTTGAAGTTAAAGAATAATAATCAGAGAAAAATGGCATCATTTTCGTAGTTTGTCTTTATAAACGATAAGTGATTGAATTGATAGATTCACATACAGTAGAGAGACGACTGTTTATCTTATCTTATCTTATTTCGGGGCCGAGAGTTATCTCGGACACTTCGACCCAATGGGATCTTTTATGTTCCCCTAGATAGCAATCACTCCTCTCCAATCTCATTGAAGATTTGCTTCATGAGCCTAACAATGAGACATGGAGATAGGAGCCTGTAGTCTTCCGGTGTTGGATATCCTACCCCCAAAAGATTCATTCGCCTCCTGGCCAATGCATCGCATGTACACAGTAGGTGTTCCATGCGTTCTGTATGTTCCCCACACAACCTGCACATAGGTGTCGCGGTTAGACCCATCTTCATGAGCATGTTGATGGTTCCAAAGTGCCCAGTAAAGGCCCCAAGCAAGTAGCGTATTTACCCCCTGCTCATGTTGAGAAGACTGTTTAGTTTTTACTTTTAGATTTTTTAGTCTGACGTCATTTATTCACATCTGTAAAATTGATTTTGTTTTAAGTAGTTTGTTTTTATTGGAACTGGAACAGAAGACAGGCTGACGTCCCACTTAACAGTGAGTAACGATGTGTCTGTGATGATAGTGGCACCGTTAACAGGTTGCCGTCCACATAGGGCAACTGGACCCTGGGTTACTTATACCGGGACACAATACAAGGTTATTATGGTGGTATATTTAAAGACTCCTGGCGTAGCTTATCTTAGTTTTTTTGGCTTATTATAATATTTGTCGTATAATATTTTTGCGTATCATATGTTACGACAACATAAATGCCTTACCATTTCACAATCCTATTAATCAATTAATGCAGTAATGTAATATGATATTATTGTGAGATTACTAATTACATTTAAAAATCAATTCGTCAAATCTTATTAATACATCATTTTAATTACAGCCTCTTTTTTACATTCCCGATTATATCATAATCTTTCTTTTTCTAAGTTATCAATATGTTTATCTTATAATATGTACATTAACAACCATACATTCCTCTTACGTTTATTTAATACATTTACTCTATTTTATTGCTATTCTCACAATTTTGTAATGGAAGTGTTTTGGTGTGAAAATCGGGCTGTAATTCAATTCTTTAACAGTTTGATACCTAATAAAGTTAGTAAAGCTAAGGCTTAAACTGGGTAGAAATTCTCGCAGACCGAATGAATAAAGAGCATTACAGCATCACTCCCATTTCGTAGAAATAGCGACTTTATCAGTACTTGTGAAGCTGTTGAAATCTAACTTGGAATTCTCCCTATAACTGAGCGGTGGAACTTTTCTGCAGTATGCCTGGAACTTGAAAATCAAATAAGTTGCAACGTTGATAAACATGTATGGCAGTTTATTTTAAATGGTCTTGTTTCTGATCGTATTTAAGGCCAAATTGGACCTATCGTTATTTAATAAATATTTCATTTACTTGACATAAAATTCCATACGCATAAATTCTTATTCGAAACCGGAATCAATTAAAGGACTACCCCATTACTTAACTACGAAGAGTAAGAAGCTTAAGAAGTAAGAAGTTTCAGCATCTCTTGTTGGATAGGGATAGTAAACAGCGGTTGTCGCTCTAAAAGATTTAAGATAACAGCCCGTACCATCCCACAACTGGACTTGGATCTCTCCATAGAAGGAACAGGCAGCACACGCCACGCTTGTTTGAGGCAAAGTGGCGGCCTACATACAATAGTGATATACGCGGTGTTTCCTTTCACTGTTATTACGTGGCAGTTGTATTATAACATGCAGATGATATCAGAAAAAGTGTCTAAGCGTCGTGTGTTGCGTTATAGCAGTCGAATGTGACCTCTTGGCCTCCGAGTGCTTTTACTACTTGGCTACTTGTTAAAACCACTTGTTGTAGAAATGAATGTTTCACGGAAGGAGACTCGGGTTCCATAAATTCTTCTGGGAGTTCTGGATGAAACTATGATGAAACGGCGAACAGAAACGTAATTATAATTAGGTTTCGATAGTGTTGATGTATCCACAAGATTGTCAAATTTAAAATCACTGTTAGATTTATAGTTTAGAACGATATAAAACGTTATTATAACCAGTCTTTAGATATTTTAAAGATTACATGATTCCCCAAAATCACCTTTGAGTTTATTTACGAGCAACATCTTAGAACTTGTCTCCTTCTTCTTCTTGCCCTTATCCCAGCTATGTGGGGTCGGCACAACATGTCCTCTTCTTCCACCCTCCTCTATTAGGCATCATCTGAACATTCACACCTTTTATTGCCATATAATCTTTTACACAATCCATCCATCTTTTCTTTAGTCTACCTCTCCTTTTGCATCCATCCACTCTAATTTCTAGCATTTTCCTTAGCTTAGGACATGTGTTGGATAATATTAGCAAATTTATCAAAAAAATAAAATTTCAACGCATAAATCCTCGACAAAGGCTTTTCATTTGGAATATTAACTCTTTCTAAGATTTATTTTCTTTCAATATGAAAAAAGTACCAAAAATATTTTTTCTCGTCTCCTTATTTGGCATTAAGTTTAGGCATTTAACTCTCGAATGTATAATTTAATATACATAGGTATTACAAGATTGTTGCCATAATTGAAAAAGTTGTACAAAATAGGCTAGTACTACAGTTAAACGCAAGTTTAACGACTATGAATCGCAGTGGGGCCGCAGCGGTCGACCCCGACAGCAGAACTGAATTAAGACAGCTAGACAGTAGTGAGTTTGCAAACTGGGCAACCCAGATCTACAGATAGGGACGGAAGAGATTGTCAACTCGGAGGCTTATTTAGTTATTGTGTTCTTTTATATGCTTTTATTGTACCATGCACTAGTAAAAACACCTACGGCGGAAGGAAATTTATCATTTAATTTTGGCTATTATATAGGTATATTTCAATTTAAAATATTCTAGAATAACTAAATATTCGAGGACAATTCTCACATCAGAGGCGTAAAATGTTAGAGCGCTTGTGTTATGACATATAATACATTAGGATTTAAATAAGAATATTAAAGCATTTATCTATACATCTATACAAATAAATAAAGTTGGAGGGTCTGTTTGTAATATTAAAATAACCGCTTTTTACTAAGTGCATTTGGATGTATACACGGTACATATACCAAAACAACATTTTTTACAATTTTTGTCTGTCTGTTTGTCTGTTTGTTTCGGCTAATCTCTGAAACGGCTGGACTGATTTTGACGGGACTTTCACTGGCAGATAGCTGATGTAAGAAGCAGTAACTTAGGATACTTTTATTTTAGCAAAAAAAAAATGGTTTTAGTTAAAAGTGATCAGTTTCGGATTTTAAAAAAATCCAATTTAAGTTGACCTCATCTTTATATCATCAATTATATAAAATAGGGTTCAGCTTAAGCTGGACTTTGTAGGTTAGAACGCAGTTTGTATATTTCATTTATTTATATTTTAGGGTTTATAGGGTTTGTATATGATTGCAAAACTGAAGTGGCAGTGGGCTGGGCACATAGCTCGAAGGACTGATGGCCGGTGGGGCAGAAAAGTCCTCGAATGGCGACCGCGTACCGGAAGACGCAATGTTGGTAGGCCCCCCACAAGATGGGCCGATGATCTGGTCAAGATCGCCGGAATAGGTTGGATGAGGGCAGCGCAGGACCGATCATCGTGGAGATCTTTAGGGGAGGCCTTTGTCCAGTAGTGGGCGTCTTCCGGTTGAAATGATGATGATGAGGGTTTGTAATCCAAAATAAAACCATAAGATATATCTAAAAAATGCTGCCCAAAGTCACTATTCCACACGGACGGAGTCGCGGGCACAGCTAGTATATAATAAGCTGACCTGCGCGGCTCCACCTGCGTTTTGTTTATCCGATCGCAACCAAACCTTACAGGATCACCCGCTAGGCCAATCTGAAGATTGCTTAAAAATTTCATCGAAATCGATCCAGCCGTTTCGGAGTCCGTAACGAACATACATATACACAGAATATGCAGGTAGTGTCTGTCTGGCATAATATATTAGTAACTTTCTGGTGGTTTGAGGGATCACCAAATTTAGTTGTTTTCTGGTGGGTTGCAACACCAGAAATTGTGGTTTCGTTGAAATAAAGTTGGCAACACTGCGCACGAACTCAAGAAGCAGATAATTGGTAAGTCAAAATTAAAAGCTATAGATTGGAAGATAAATTATTTTTTAAATTTTCAACGCCCCCGCACAGCCCTCTGGGGGTGGAATACAATAAAATTAGTTTTTAGTAAATTCAAAGATGCCAAAAAGAATATCCTGACTAAGTTTCATATAGATATGAAGAGCTGTAGTTTTAAAATGTGAATTTTTTTAATTAACGCCCCCGCAACACCTCTTGGGGGTGGAATTTCGTAAAATCCGTTCTTAGCTGACCTCTACTCGGTGAAAAGAATATTCCTACCAAATTTTATATATAATTTATATATATATATATATATATATATATATATATATATATATATATATATATATATATATATATATATATATATATATATATATATATATATATATATATATATACCTAGTCAGGTCATAAGTATTGTCACACAGTAAAAACTTTTCTTTTAGAATGCTGGCCACAAAAAAGTTTATTGAATTCGAATCTCGAATTGTTCATGAAAATAAAAATGTATACTTTTAGAATTTTACTCATTTTTTAAATATGGAGTGGACGCTTAAAGAAGACCGTGTTGCAGTTATTGCGTTGCATCGTTGCGGTTACGCGCCAATTCAAATTTTTAACATACTGAAAAATTTGAATATAACCAAAAGATTCATTTATCGTACCATCAAACGATACAATGAAGACTCTAATGTAGATGACAGGTCAAGAAGTGGTCGCCCTCGGTCTGTTAGGACTCCAGCAGTGATAAAAGCTGTGAAGGCACGAATTCAAAGAAATCCCAAACGTAAGCAGAAACGGTTGGCCCTTCAGATGGGGTTAAGCAGAACCACGGTGAAAAGGGTGTTAAATGAAGACTTAGGGCTTCGGGCATATCGAAGAAAAACAGGACATCGTTTGAATGCTCGTCTAATGGACCTGAGACTGAAGAGATGCCGCGCTTTGTTGAAGCGGTACGCGGGAAAAAAATATCGGGAAATTCTTATTTCGGATGAAAAAATGTTTACCGTAGAAGAGAGCTACAACAAACAAAATGATAAGGTGTACGCACACAGTAGTGAAGAAGCGAGCAACCGTATTCCGCGTGTCCAACGAGGTCATTTTCCATCCTCGCTCATGGTATGGTTGGGAGTTTTTTATTGGGGCTTAACAGAGGTACATTTTTGTGAGAAAGGTGTAAAAACGAATGCTGTTGTGTATCAAAATACAGTCCTGACGAACCTTGTGGAACCTGTTTCTCATACCATGTTCAATAACAGGCACTGGGTATTCCAACAAGATTCGGCGCCAGCTCATAGAGCGAAGAGCACACAAGACTGGCTGGCGGCGCGTGAAATCGACTTCATCCGGCACGAAGACTGGCCCTCCTCCAGTCCAGATTTGAATCCGTTAGATTACAAGATATGGCAACACTTGGAGGAAAAGGCGTGTTCAAAGCCTCATCCCAATTTGGTCAGGTCAGTCAAGTCAGGTCATAAATTCTGTCACATGTTTAATGTAAAATAAATGTAACAAGTTTATTCATTATGTAACCATTCATATACCAAAATGAACTTAACAAAACATAGATTCTTAAGACTTTGAAGTTTATTCAAAATGACCTCCGTGATTTTGAATACAAGCCTTCAATCTGCGCGGCCAGTCGTCTATCGCAGCACGAACGAGGTCCATGTCAATATCGGCGGCTGCCTTAATCAAGGATGTCTTGAGTGACTCCAAATTGGGATGAGGCTTTGAGCACGCCTTTTCCTCTAAGTGTTGCCATATCTTGTAATCTAACGGATTCAAATCTGGACTGGAGGAGGGCCAGTCTTCGTGCCGGATGAAGTCGATTTCACGCGCCGCCAGCCAGTCTTGTGTGCTCTTCGCTCTATGAGCTGGCGCCGAATCTTGTTGGAATACCCAGTGCCTGTTATTGAACATGGTATGAGAAACAGGTTCCACAAGGTTCGTCAGGACTGTATTTTGATACACAACAGCATTCGTTTTTACACCTTTCTCACAAAAATGTACCTCTGTTAAGCCCCAATAAGAAACTCCCAACCATACCATGAGCGAGGATGGAAAATGACCTCGTTGGACACGCGGAATACGGTTGCTCGCTTCTTCACTACTGTGTGCGTACACCTTATCATTTTGTTTGTTGTAGCTCTCTTCTACGGTAAACATTTTTTCATCCGAAAAAAGAATTTCCCGATATTTTTTTCCCGCGTACCGCTTCAACAAAGCGCGGCATCTCTTCAGTCTCAGGTCCATTAGACGAGCATTCAAACGATGTCCTGTTTTTCTTCGATATGCCCGAAGCCCTAAGTCTTCATTTAACACCCTTTTCACCGTGGTTCTGCTTAACCCCATCTGAAGGGCCAACAGTTTCTGCTTACGTTTGGGATTTCTTTGAATTCGTGCCTTCACAGCTTTTATCACTGCTGGAGTCCTAACAGACCGAGGGCGACCACTTCTTGACCTGTCATCTACACTAGAGTCTTCATTGTATCGTTTGATGGTACGATAAACGAATCTTTTGGTTATATTCAAATTTTTCAGTATGTTAAAAATTTGAATTGGCGCGTAACTGTAACGATGCAACGCAATAACTGCAACACGGTCTTCTTTAAGCGTCCACTCCATATTTAAAAATGAGTAAAATTCTAAAAGTTATACATTTTTATTTTCATGAACAATTCGAAATTCGAATTCAATAAACTTTTTTGTGGCCAGCATTCTAAAAGAAAAGTTTTTACTGTGTGACAATACTTATGACCTGACTAGGTATATATATATATATATATATATATATATATATATATATATATATATATATATATATATATATATATATATATATATATATATATATATAGATAGATAGATAGAAGATATGTTATACATAAATGCCTCGACGTAGAGAAAAATGTCATGTGACTAGGAAGGAGTAGACCAAAGATGAATACATTGCATAAAAGATGATATGGAATAAAAGGAGTGAATGCTGAGACGACGACTAATAGCGGAAAGTGGAAGGAGAGAATATGCCGTGCCGACCCCCCGCATAATTTGGGCTACAGGCAGGAAGAAGAAGAAACATAAATCTCTAGACGTCATCTCCGAAAGCTTCCCACTGTGCGAAAGCCATTTAGCTAAAGCACAAATAAAGCTTAATGATAGAACCTGGGATAGTGTCAATTAATGCGAGGATGTAACGAAATGCATTTTATAGCTCGATGAAATTTTATCTTTGCCTTATCTGTAGGATGATATAGAAACTATATACCTATATATTGTAAACACTGAAGGCCACTTCTAGGAGAAATGTGCGCAGTGGTCTAACTCGGGCACCGCTGGAGGGTAAGTTTCCATTGTCAACCGCTTTCAACATTTCACTGCAATAAAAGGTAAAAGGCATGGACATCTAAATAACTGTAACGGCTGTAATAGTGTTAGTAGTTGTAAAAGTCTTTGTGGAGGGACGCACAGATTCAAAATTAATTGCATTCAAGCCAGTGGTTCTTAGCAGCTCATGTATTATTTTCATATTTATTTTCCGATTCGTAAAGTTTTTACTGGTGGGCGAACTTGTTATTCTAGCAGGGCTTTATATTAAAGTCTGGCTTTGATTTTATTTCATGTTTTCTGAGTTTATCATCAGAGAAAAGCAATTACTCACTGATAACCTCCCTGTGATACTTCTTTTTTTAGGCAGTGGTAGTAAAATAGATGTGGTTTATTTTGTTTCTAGTAGCGTTTGGCCCTCGAATTAGAATCTTTACTTGTTGGCTGTAAGCTTGTAAAATGAGTTCAATTTGTTGTTTCTTACAGTAACCTATAAGCTTAATAGACCCTATTGTTTGAGTTACACAATCTCCACAACTGTTATCAACGAGTCTGAATTTATTTTGGACACATCACCCGCAGGCAGCCAGATAATTTTGAAAAACTGGTTGTGGTTGGAAAAGTAGATGGCAAAAAATCACGTGGGTGATCACCTACCCGTAGGTCTGATCAAATCAAATTGGTAACTGGGCTTACTGTTTCCACTGCCCTGAAGAAAACCTAAGACAGAGTGGTGGGGAAGCAGCTCGTCAGCGATTCCGTCAAAGCATTTCAAGACGGGCACAATGTAATGAAGACCACGAATAAGAAGTTTGAGTTAACCTTACGTCTAACATATCTTCATTCGGGTCATGAATTTATTCCCCTCAAAATGTTGCCAGTAGTATAAAATAAAATGGCCAATACTTCATGTTGTTTTCAAAGAAAGTCACATTACGTGTCACGAAAACTTTTCCTTATTTCTTGCTCGGTAATTAAACTTGGTAAACTTGTACAATTCCCTTGTGTTCGGTATGCAATGCAGTTTAAATTGACTCTCTTTAATTATTCTCTCGTCTGGGGCAAGCAATGTAATTAAAAGCTATAAAGTAATTACTCGGCTGCTTAGCGGCTGACAGAGATCGACTACTTCATTGTGGTTATGTTGTGTGTTATTTTTAATTCGTAACAAGAGTTTTCCTTTAATTCGAAATAAAGAATTCAATCTTGTAGGATTCAATGAAAAAAGTTCAGGTTTGTTTATTCGATCCCAGCCGTGCCAGCTAAACGTGTTAACAACATGTCCGGTAGGTGACAGGGTAGTCGAATTCTATTTAGGACGACATATTTTTAATTATGTGTAAAAAATAAGGCATTTATAATATATAATTAAGGAATTTATACGAGTATATAGTCTTATAAATGATTTGGTAGGAATAACATTTGAAATAAATAAACAGTACGTTACAAGAAAAGTTTCAGAGATATTCTGCATACGATTTCAGAAGGATGCGGACATAGTTATGCATGCTCCTTGTTACATGAGCATTGAAGCTATTGTGTATTATACGGAGTATCTGGATAGTGACAGCTGCAGTAAATTTTGAGGTAGTACAAATTTGAATGCATTGTAAATTTGGAGTCTTTGAATTATTTAAATTTTAACATTTATATAAAATAGAATCTATATATTCTATCCATGATACAGGTATAAATTATGTATAGAAATATTTTTAAATACGGATTACTATAATAAGTTTTTTTTATTGCTGTAGGACAGTAGACAGTCTGACGGCCCACTTACAATTTAGCACTTACCATAGCCTATGCCTATGGGTGTTTGCAACACCAGTGGCATTAGGTGGGTGGGTGGCAGAAGGGTCAGGAACAACAGAACAAGAACTTGGGTCACTAATGCCGGAACGCAACATAAGATGATTATGGCGGCATACTTAAAACCAAAGGTGGTCGCCATTCAGACGGACTTGGGGCTCTACCACGTAGCTAGGGTGGGTTGTTTTGTCGCCTTTTACGACAGGCGGACCCAGGCCGTAGAGGTTAATATTATTTCTCCGCCCATGCACGGATAAAAAGTAGTTTTCTTCCAAGATTTCATTCCAATTGTGCTTTCAATATTTTGGATTCCAGAAAGGGACCCTTCTGAGTTATACTCGATACTCGGACGTTTGATAGCAAAATTACCACATCATAGTAAAATTAGAAAGAGGATAATGCAATAGCATAGCATGCAATCTTTCTTGTGAAGTGGCATATTTAGTTTTCAGTCTGATATAGTCCAAGAAAATAAAATAAACTTATGAGTCTGAAATAATTACAGATATTACGGAATATGACATTGAATAAGTACAGTTCAAAAGAAAAGTACCTAGTCAGGTCATAAGTATTGTCACACAGTAAAAACTTTTAGAATGCTGGCCACAAAAAAGTTTATTGAATTAGAATTTCGAATTGTTCATGAAAATAAAAATGTATAACTTTTAGAATTTTACTCATTTTTAAATATGGAGTGGACGCTTAAAGAAGACCGTGTTGCAGTTATTGCGTTGCATCGTTGCGGTTACGCGCCAATTCAAATTTTTAACATACTGAAAAATTTGAATATTACCAAAAGATTCGTTTATCGTACCATCAAACGATACAATGAAGACTCTAGTGTAGATGACAGGTCAAGAAGTGGTCGCCCTCGGTCTGTTAGGACTCCAGCAGTGATAAAAGCTGTGAAGGCACGAATTCAAAGAAATCCCAAACGTAAGCAGAAACTGTTGGCCCTTCAGATGGGGTTAAGCAGAACCACGGTGAAAAGGGTGTTAAATGAAGACTTAGGGCTTCGGGCATATCGAAGAAAAACAGGACATCGTTTGAATGCTCGTCTAATGGACCTGAGACTGAAGAGATGCCGCGCTTTGTTGAAGCGGTACGCGGGAAAAAAATATCGGGAAATTCTTTTTTCGGATGAAAAAATGTTTACCGTAGAAGAGAGCTACAACAAACAAAATGATAAGATGTACGCACACAGAAGTGAAGAAGCGAGCAACCGTATTCCGCGTGTCCAACGAGGTCATTTTCCATCCTCGCTCATGGTATGGTTGGGAGTTTCTTATTGGGGCTTAACAGAGGTACATTTTTGTGAGAAAGGTGTAAAAACGAATGCTGTTGTGTATCAAAATACAGTCCTGACGAACCTTGTGGAACCTGTTTCTCATACCATGTTCAATAACAGGCACTGGGTATTCCAACAAGATTCGGCGCCAGCTCATAGAGCGAAGAGCACACAAGACTGGCTGGCGGCGCGTAAAATCGACTTCATCCGGCACGAAGACTGGCCCTCCTCCAGTCCAGATTTGAATCCGTTAGATTACAAGATATGGCAACACTTGGAGGAAAAGGCGTGCTCAAAGCCTCATCCCAATTTGGAGTCACTCAAGACATCCTTGATTAAGGCAGCCGCCGATATTGACATGGACCTCGTTCGTGCTGCGATAGACAACTGGCCGCGCAGATTGAAGGCTTGTATTCAAAATCACGGAGGTCATTTTGAATAAACTTTAATGTCATAAGAATCTATGTTTTGTTAAGTTCATTTTGGTATATGAATGGTTACATAATTAATAAACTTGTTACAATTATTTTACATTAAACATGTGACAGAATTTATGACCTGACTAGGTATATGAGTAGTATATTAGTTGTGTATTACCCACAAGCGCTCTGCTGCTTACTTCGGGAATAGATGGCGCTGTATGAATTATCATAGTACATCAAAAAAATGCTAAGTGTAGTAGTAGTGCGACAAAATGATCGCACGACAATACATAAATTCTAATAAATGTTAAGTTGTAAGAGACGTAATTAAAAACTAAAGTGTTTTAAATCTGAGAACAATATAAACAGCCGAGTTGCGATTGGGAGCGAAGACTGTGTGGAGGCTCCTGAGATCCGCCCGTGTCTTAGAAAATTCCATCTCGAATAAAGTCATTACCCATGCCCCAAATCCTGGGAAAACTGTGAATAATGACCGGGAATTATGCTGTGTTTTATGCTTTTGCCCGTCTCTCAAGGGATGGGGTGGCAAATATGGATTTACGATAATATCGAAATTGTGGCTTCTTTCTATCGTTTGATTTAAATTGCATAAAAAATCCAGACTTAATAGAGAGCTTTCTCAATGGCTCAACCATGGTGGATTAAGTTGTACATGCTAGTTTTTACTAAGGCTATTTATTGGGGCCAGAGCCGAACCCAAAATAAGCTGGCTGTCATCACTACTATTTTAAATCTGGGAATTTTATCATAAAGTTCTAACTAAAAAGAAATTTTATCTATCTTTGAATGTGCAGTGGCTGTTATTATTCCCACTGTTCCCGTTATAAAGAAATAACGATCGAAAATCTACAAATACATCCCCACATTTCTCCAGAAGTGTGTCTCTTTTAATAGTTCACAGACTATAAAGACGGTGATCTGTGTCAGTTTGGTTATTCTTTTATTTTATTGCTCTAGGACAGTAGACAGGCTGACGGCCGCTTAGAATTTAGCAGTTATCGTAGTCTATGGGTGTTTGCAACGTCAGTGGCATCAAGAAACGCTGCTGTCCCATAAGGGTACAGGAATCTGGGTCACTAATGCCGGAACACAACACAAAGTTAGTGTGGTGGCATATTTAAGACCAAAGGTGGTCACCATTTAGACGGGCTTACGACCCTACCACGTAGCTAGGGCGGGTTGTTTTGTCACCTTTTACGACAGGCCGATTCCGGGCGTAGAGTTCAGTATTCTTTCTCCGCCCCTGCACGGGTTCTTTCGAGATTGAGTGGAAATATACCAATAAGAATAGTAGTAGCCCTTGACCTATATCCAGGAGAGAGCCTTGAGCTTCGAAATGTTAGTTTTGGATACGATTGGAATAAAAACTAAAAGAAAATATAAAATGCAAGAAGTAATGGACGCAGTGCCAATATACAGTTAAATTTTAGACATAGAAGCGAGTAAAGAATGGTATTTGTATATATCAATAATAAAATGGCTCCATAAAGAGTATCTGGTATTTGATAGTTCAATAAAACAAAAAACTTATAGTAACTAAGTATTTTTTTTGTTGTGGATTATTTAAACAAAAAATAGAAAATTATTTACTTCAGTGCTCTTTTTGGACACACTGTATAATATTACATACAGTTCGTAAATTTATGAGGTCTTTAAATTGTAATTGCTTAATATATAATTTCAAAAATACCTGAAATTATCGATAGTTGTATCCCAACACTGTTTGTAGAGGCCGCCCCAAGCCGACACCGTGCGGTGCGCGGCGGGAGATGGACTAAATTTTAACGAATTACTCGAAAGATTGGAGCTTTTGGAGGGAAGAATTGGTGTGTGAAATTAGATTGTTGGTTTGGGAAGGCTTCATGTCAGTTTATTATAATAACCCCGCAAGGTAACGCCGGATACGGTTCGGTTAGCAAAAAAATAGGTGCTCGAGTGTATTACGGTTGGTAATGTATGCGGAATGCGGAGATAACTAATGGGCCGCTTTTATAATTGTACGTATTAAATTTTTTAACGACTTGACGAGTTTTTTTACATTTATAACGTAAAATGAATAAGACCTGATTAGGATTACGTACGAGTATTTCGTAATCCAGTAAAAGAGGAAAAGGAATGAAATACCTTATTGGTAAATGTCACTGCCCCGCTTTCGCGGGCTTCGTCAAATTATCATTGATGATATAACAAAAGTTATCGCACTCACTTGTAAATGAGCATAACAGTATGTATACTTCTCTCCGTCTCTCTCACTCAGGGGCAGAGTAAGAATACTGATCTCTGCGGCCGGGGTCGGCCTGTCGTAAAAGGCGACAAAACAATTCTAGCTACGTGGTAGGGCCCCAAGCCCGTCTGGATGGCAACCACCCTTGGTCTATATCACCAGAATAACCTTGTGATGTGTTCCGGCATTAGTAACCCAATTTCCTGTAACTCCTATGAGACACCAGCGTGTTCGCGGTGCACCTAGCGTCTTAAACATCTATAGGCGACGCTAACTGGTTCCTGTTAAGTGGACCGTCAGCATGTCAGCTGAACCTCAGTAATAAAAAAAACTTATATATTATTTAGCAATGTAAAAAAAATCACGAAATTCTTTCAAGTTTGCTTGTAAATAAATTTCCCAAATAGCTGAAACAGGTCGAAGTTAATGATTTATAATTTTTATCTTATCTATATTAAATGCTTTCACTTTGCTTTGATCTTGTTCATTTAAAACGTGACTTCGCGCATTAGTTAATGTTGCTCAATTAATTATTGTATAATTAAAAGTACATTTTCTTAACCTAACGAAGTATAATTACGATTTCGTTCTACAAAAGAATTACAATTATCTTTTCGTATTTTTTATCATGTACAAAGTTCAAAAGTCGATAACCATTACAAGGATCTTTTTTCTTTAAAGGCCGTCTGCTTCATACCTTTGAATGTACAATTTGAAATGATTATTTTAGCATATTATCCTTTTTATTCTTCCTAGTGATAAATCAAAGTTGCATCAATTTTCTTATCCGTGCAGGGGCGGAGAAAGAATAACTAACCTCTGCGGTCGGAGTCGGCCTGTCATAAAAGGTGACAAAACAACCCGCCCTAGCTACGTGGTAGGGCCTCAAGCCCGTCTAGATGGCGATCACCTCTTGATATTAAGTATTCCGCCATAATAACCTAGTGTTGTATTTCAGCATTAGTGACCCAAGTTCCTGTACCCTTATGGAACAGCAGCGTGTTCGCGATGCCACTGGTCTTATAAACACCCATAGGCTACGGTAACTGCTAAATTCTAAGCGGGCCGTCAGCCTGTCTGCTGTGCTACATTAATAAAAAAAGAATAATAAGGGTTACCTAGTGTTCATATCAATGTTACACGGATATACAAAAACTGATGACACTGTTCGATCGCTACGTATGTGGTTTTGAAATGTGGCTACGATCACCATCAACTTGCTATACATACTATGTATATATTGTATACATACGAACTTTAAATAGTTCGCTTTAACCTGGATGTACGTCTAGTAAATGTATTAATAAAAATATCCTTCGGCAATCTCCTGGCGTAACGGCTAACGCACGTCAGTGCGCTCGCGGAGATCACGGGTTCGATTCCCGTCCAGCGTATGGGTGTTTATGTATAATATGTATTTATTTACAAAAAAAAGTATATTTGTAACATGTCAGTTGTCTCGTACTCATAACACAAGTGCTATGCAACTTAGTTTGGGACTAGACGGCGTTGTATGAAATGTCCCAATTTATTTATTATATTTATTTATCCTTATTACAAGTTTTGACATAGATAGATAGATAGATAGATAACACTTTATTGTAAACCAATTATATAAACACAATGAAACTTATTTACACAATCAATATGTACTTGACTTACAATGGACATAGTGTGAGGAATTGATTTTCAAATACTGTTATATGTTAATTTGTTATTTATATATTTATATCTATACTATACTAGCTAACCCGGCAAACGTTGTTCTGCCATATAAATTTAAAAAAATTTAATGAAGAACTTCATTCGGTTCACCCCTATTTCATCCCCTTTAAGTTTTATTTTCGCTTAAAAAATTAGATCAACGGTTTAGGCATGAAAACAAG
The DNA here is from genome assembly GCA_963693495.1 of Malacosoma neustria. Lineage (NCBI taxonomy): Eukaryota > Metazoa > Arthropoda > Insecta > Lepidoptera > Lasiocampidae > Malacosoma > Malacosoma neustria. The sequence goes on from OY856377.1 coordinate 21,502,635, forward strand.
GACAGACAGACAGAGTTACTTTCTATAATATTACTATGGATAAAGTCATATAGTATAGATGTGTTGTAAGAAAGAGTATTACTGAGAGTAGGCAACGTTGTATAAATACATTTGTGACATTGTGGACCACATCGCAGAGCGCTTTCTGTTGCCACTGCAATCGGTTAAAAGCCTGTGCCCGGTTAAGGTTACTCGGTTTAACGCTGCAAATATATATTAAAGTTAAAAGCTGTTATAATTAAGAAAGTTGTGCGGTTATAGCAGCTGACATTGTTTAAAACATATTTATTTTGTAATTAATCATCCTCTGAATCTGAAGTCACCTTAAAGTCAGTGCCCCGAAGGAGTACCAGACTATCGAATTCACAAGGCATGGCGGTAGTTGCATTTGTAGAAGCCAATATCAAGTAACTTATCCAGGAACCAAAATATTACAGGATATATGACTCAAATTCTCACATGGCACGGGGATTTTTCGGAATACTTATTCAGATTTAAGTGTAAGGTGATCCTTCGTGTTTGTGTGAATCAGGAGTGAGTGACACTGTGCCCCATATCATATTCGAGTGTCCTTGGTATTGATGTGAAGCTGCACAACATTGATATACTGATGCAAAAGGCGTGCGCGGACTTTATAGCATTCTGTTTAAAAATTGTTAAGTTTGTGAATTCTAAAAATAAATAAGAAACAATGTTAGAATATATATAGTTGACATATATATACGTATAACATTTAATTATAGCATTAAAGTAGACCTATAATGTACGACACTTAGTATTAGCATTTTAGCTTCGTAACCTAGTAATGATATTCACAGATGACTAAAGAGTCCCGATTCATATCGGGAGGAGAGTACATATAATATATATATATATATATATATATATATATATATATATATATATATATATATATATATATATATATATATATATATATATATATATATATTCCTTAGCGAAACAGAACTGGCAAAGTCCAGTGGTGATGAGTGCTTCGAACCGAGCAGTTATATGGAAAAGCAAGGAGTTGAATGGTAGGTTCTATAAGGCCCTGAATGGGCCCGATATAGACCTACTAGCATCGCGGAGCCCTATTTGGGGAAACTGAAGGTTTTGTCTGTGCAATTATGGACGAAGTCATCAAGACAAACAACTACAGGAAGTACATTCTGAAGGACGGTACGCTTGATATTTGTCGAGCGTGTCACCTCCCTGGTGAATCCATCAGACATGTTACTTCCTGTTGTTCTCGTCTTACTAACAACGTATATTTGCAGAGGCACAACCTAGTAGCCAGGATTATCCTCCAAGAACTAGCTTTGAAATATAATCTTGTAACCTCGGAGGTACCCTATTACCAATATAGGCCTGAGCTAGTTCTTGATAAAGGCTCATATTTGCTCTACTGGGATCGGTCGATTATCACGGATAGGTGTATTGTTGCTAATAAGCCTGATATCGTGATAGCAGACCGATCTGTGAGACGTGCTATGATTGTAGATGTCACAGTTCCACATGATGGTAATCTCGTTGGTACTGAAAAAGAAAAACAATTGAAATATATTGATCTCGCACACGAGATTATTGCTATGTGGAAATCGGATAGTACAATCATAGTTCCGATAGTAGTGTCGGTAAATGGTCTGATGGCGAACAGTCTTAGTCGAAGAAGAGGCTCCAGGAAATGGGAATAACACCCATTTTCATTTTATATATCTGTAGTTATATTACAATAATTATATGAATTATATTACTTTCTTTTATAAAAAAAGTTCTCTGTTTCATTTAAAATATTGTTATGATGACAAATGTTATGTACAAGAAGTACCCCAGGGTTATTTGTTAAAATTTTATTCTTGGTGAGCATCGAAGCCACAGAAAACATCGTTTAATGCTATTTACTAGCGATACATGTCACCCTGTAATAATGTAAGGAATGATTCTCCAGGATATATTCAAAGGCTTTTTCCCCATGCAGGGGCAGAATAAAAATATACCTCTGCAGCCGAAGTCAGCCTATCGTAACAGGCTACAAAACAACCTTAGCTGGGTGGTAGAGCCTCAAGCCTGTCTGGATGGCAACCTAGTCTATAAGTATGCCGCCATAATAACCAGGTTCCATTACCCCTATGCGGACTGCAGCGTGCGTGGCTTACAGTAGTAAGCAACTACTGTTATTAATAAAAGAAATTTACCTCTTACATGTAGTAAAGCTTTTTTGAAAAATTAATTCACAACCACTGTCTTAGACTTCACACCTGCGCTTTTAAAAGTGAGGTTAAAACAAAATTGACGTTAGACTACAAACAACAAAAATTGTTTTCGTATTGCCAACATATTATATGCACTGTTAAAAATGCGTTTAATTATTGCTCCTGCTTTGTTACGCAAAAAAATTACCGAATCTGTTAAACCATATATGGGTTCGTATGCGGTAGAGGGTTAAGTGGGTAATCAGCCTGAATGCTGTTCTTCAGCAATTAAAAAGGCCTTGCTTTATTAATGTTCACTCTTATAAAGTAGCCGCAATATAAAGTAATTAAAATTTTAATTTTTGATTTAATACACGAATTAATTATAAATTAAATAAAGACCACAGCAAAATTGAACGTTTCAAGTTAGGTGGTTATTGTAGCACAAATCTCAATTAATTAACTACAGCATTTGTATGTATGTAATCTCATTGAGATGGAAGGCTGCTGCATAGCGGAACAGCGCGAATTAATTTATTAGTATGCGACGTTGTTGTGGCATCGAAGTTAATTACCTTATAATATTAAATATACGTAGAAAATATTCTAAATACTTATTTTTATATGTGAAAGTCGAAAGGTAGACGGCGTACGGCATAGTATGCTATTCGCAATTTCAGGGGCATCGCTGTTGTACTGTTGCCTTTAAATACGAAAATGTGAAGAATAGAAAAGTTGAAGTTAGAAATAGAATTTACCACTTTTTAGTCGTGTCTCATATTTGTTTCATAAGAAAGTATATTCGAGAGTATATTTTCTTTGCTGCAAGTCGGATTCCCCCCGGAGTTCGGTGTGATAGTATTATAGTTCGTAGTGGCGGTAGAAGATTTCCACGCGATAGAAAAAAAGTAGCAGAAAAAGCATCCACTTGTCTTTTGTCAAGTATTAATACCACTAATGATAACAATGACTAAAATTTATATAAATTGTTTACCGTTTTAAAAGGTGTTATATATTTGATACAAAATTGTATTATAATAATACCATTACCTTTTATAACTCATAAAATTGTATTAAATAGTAGTAGTTAAGTAGAAGCAATGTTAATGTCTGCGACTAGGCTGGCAACTAGGAGGTGAAAGTGAAAATTTGAAAAAAAGTAAAATGAATATCGAAACAACCACTCATCAAGGTCAAGAAAGAATAGAAAAGAAGGAGGAAACCTTGAGGTGAGACTTAGTTGAACCACAAAATAATTTGTAATAAGTGTTACCGGGTTCAAAAAACAAATTGTTTATTTGGCGTTTTAATTCATAATATCCGGATGACCGAACTTTGCTCGGAATTTTTTTTTATAAATTGTGTTTTTTGGAAATTAACAATTGATTTTCTTAGTCTAACCTCAAAGCAAACACTCATTGACTTCGTGTTACTTAACAACGCCATCTGATGGAATAGCTTTAGTGTTGTTGTGTCGTTAAAGCAATTAAAAAAAATAGTATTATTATTCGCCGATAGATGTTAGGAAGAGTCATTTTTCAGTTTAAATTGGGACTACTCAAACGCCACCTTTTGACATTTTCTAGAAATTATTCCTAGCTAGATCGATTTATCGCCCCCGAAACTACAAGTGGTCAACTACAGATGCGTGGTCAATTACTAGTGCCTTTACCTTATGTTTCGTTGGTATAAACGACTGGCTGGCCCTGAATGCGATATTCGGAAATTTTAATCAAAAATTTACACGTAGATAACGTATCTCATGTTTTTCCATTAGAATTTTTCTATTACCTTTTGTCCTTTACCATTTAAATCCTAAAAGAGACACTTCTTTATGCAATAACCAAATTAAACCTGGATAGTTTTTTTCTGTCTTAAAATTTTCATGTATTCGCTTCATAGTTGGCACCTCTTTGACAGTAACATGAAAGTTTAGAATATTTCTTCGGATTACTGTTTTATCATAATCGTGAATGATAATGATATTTTTCCTGCATCTGGTCTTCTCTCTGGAGAAGTGGAAAAAGCTATTTTTTGCCTTAAATCGATTAAAAATTAAGCCATGATGATACCTTTAATTATAGTTTTTGACAAATAAACAACCCTAATTAAGTCCAAACTTAAAAATTAAATGAATTATGGCCGTATTTCGATCACCGGGCGACTACAATTAGTAATTAATTAGTCATTTAGTAGTATAACAAAAACGTTATTCTTTAGGATTAGATGTCGCTGTGAATTAGCTTAATTTATTTATAATCCATCTCAATAGTATTTTGAATATATTAGGCACTATATGAATAAGAATGTGTATAATTTGATAGAATAGGCATTTCTGGAAGCGACTGCCATCTAAGTTCCAACACAGAGGAACCTTAAACCACACTTTAATTCCAGCGATTGGTAAAAATTAGAATTTTCAATGTATTGGTGATCTAGATAAACTATGCTTACTTTCGAAGGTCGTAATATTATTGAATTGAATTTAGTTTTTAAATCCTGAAAGTTAAAATACGTAGTCCAGGATCCAACATTTGTAATAACACCGACTTCTAGGTACAATTTGATTCCAATCAAACAATTGTCAAACTTTTGATTCGTTAACGCCAATGTTAACGGACAACTTGGGAACTTTTTGATTTATTCACAAATTCATTTTGTTCCAATTGAAATTTAATTCTAGCTGGTTCCTTGATTTGATAAAGAGATAGAATGCAATGATATAAACACATCTTGTATAATTTTATAACAGCATTCAATAGTATATTATAGTAACGGTTTAGTGTGGTATGAGGAAATCCAAAAATTAGAGTGGATTGATAGATACAAAAGGAGAGGCGAAGAAAATATGTATAGATTGCGTAAAATACCATATGGCGTAAAAGGTCCAGAAGTTTAAATGACGGCTAATAGAGCAGAGTGAAAGGAGAGAACATGATGTGGCGACCCCATATAATGTAGGACAAGGACAATCTTTCAAACTTTATTTATATATAGGATTTCTTAGCAAAAGGCTAGATAAGAAGCCAAGCTCAAAGTAGGTACAGCAGACAGACTGTGAGTCCCCTTATAGTAAGCAGTTACCGTAATATACTATGCAAAATAATATATTGAGGGAAAGTTAATTTAGTTTTACAATGTGTGTTGCCAGTGATGACATACGGAACGCAGACGTGGTCGCTAACTATGGGCCTTATGAGAAAGCTCATGGTCGCTCAGAGGGCAATGGAGAGGGCTATGCTCGGAGTTTCCCTGGGAGATCAAATCAGAAATGAGGAGATTCGCAGGAGAACCAAAGTAACCGACATAGCCCGGATGATTGCAAAACTGAAGTGCCAGTGGGCTGGGCACATAGCTCGAAGGACTGATGGCCGTTGGGGCAGAAAAGTCCTCGAATGGCGACCGCGTACCGGAAGACGCAATGTTGGTAGGCCCCCCACAAGATGGACCGATGATCTGGTCAAGATCGCCGGAATAGGTTGGATGAGGGCAGCGCAGGACCGATCATCGTGGAGATCTTTGGGGGAGGCTTTTGTCCAGCAGTGGGCGTCTTGCGGCTGAAATGATGAATGATGAAGCAGTTACCGTTGACTATGGATGTTTGCGACGCCAGGGACGCTGCAAACACGCTGCCGTCCGCGTAGGGGAACTGGAATCTAGGTCACCAGACAAAACAAAGTTATTATGGCGGCATTTTTAGACATGAGGGGTGATGGCATCCAGGTGGATTTAGGGTTGTTTAGTCCCCTTTTATCACCGTCCGCCCCAGGGGGCGCAGGAGACAGTGTTCTAAATCTGCCCCTGTACGGAGAGAATAACGTAAGAAGTTCCTACGATGTTTATGTACTCGGACCATCTGAATCCTAACCCACATAAATGTACATTTTAGATGAATTTTGCATATATATAAAAAAATCCTGACTATATAAGTATGTATAAGTTAGCTAATACAAAATACAATTTCACGTGGCTCCGTAACTAAACGAGGCAATAACTAAATTTCTTTGTCTGCACAAAGGTGTTTCATCCCACTCCCACCAGTGGAGTTAGACGGAGATGTGTTACAGAGCATTTATCGTGGGGAAAGAAATTAAAGTCGCGCCAAATCGAACGCTTTTATCTACGTGTCGATAGCGGTCACAAATTATGTGCTTCCTTGGTTTGAGGTGCGGTTTTATTGCGGCGAATAAATAATCAATAGTCACGACGAACACCAAAATAATTATAATTCTTCGTTTGCGCACACCGAACACGTTCAACCGTAATTTCGTAACTTATTTTACATAAAATTTACTGTATTAAACGTACTTTAAATGATAACAATACAATTCAAGAAAATTGTTGATATTAGTTTATTCATCAATCAATGATCCTACGACTTTAATTAAAACTAATTTTTTAATATCAAAAGTAAATAATTTTTAAGATATAATGTTTTTAATAATTTTTGCTTGTTCATTTATGATTTTTATTATAACTAAAATCGATGTAGCCAAGGGTCACCTTAACCTTTCAGTAGAAGAGAATAATATAACCAAGTTTTGAACTTAAACACTGATGAATAAGGTTAAATTTAGCTTGCTCGTTTAATTTAACTTAAGGTTCAGTATAGATAAATGAATTTCTACTCATTGACGATCAATCGAGCTGGCTTTATCTGTGTTTTGCGCCTTATCTTAGGGCGTAACAATGTCTGCGCGGGATTTATAGTGCTCGGTACAGGGATCCGGTGAAACGGGCCTCTACGCGATATGAGGCCCTGGTGTGCGTGGTTCCTTTGTTCGAATAGGTAGACTTATACAGATGTATTTAATTTAATTACATTAAATAATTCTCAATGTTCTGCTAAGATTTTCAATGTATAAGTAGTACAGAAATAATATCTAGGAAGTCTTTCAACCTTATCGAAATATGTCTGTGGATACGCGGTAGCCATGCACTATGGAGAAGCGTGGTGAGTATATTGTCCTCTTAGGAGGTCCAAGTCCTGTGGCATTCTCGAAATGCTAAACTCAAAGCATTAAGCCAAAAATAAAGTAGGATTGCATTCCTTAAACACACTTGTTATTGTTGAAAATATCCTACCAATTACCTGTATAGTTATTTTATCACGACATTGTAGCGTGGTCCTAAACCTGGATAATTTTTTGATAGCTGAGATCCACAGACAGGCAAACAACCCGTCCGATAGTAGATGATCACCGTCGTCTATGCACATTTGCAACCCCGGAGGCATTGTCAACGAATGTTATAACGCCTTTTTTGAAAAACCACATCGTACTGATAACGTAGGACAGCAGATAAGCTGACAGCCCACTTAGTAGTTAGCAGTTAACGTCGCTTAAGGATGTTTGCAACACCACAGGCATCGTTAACACGCTGTCATCCGCGTAATAGTACTGGAATCTGGTCACTTATGCCGAAACACAATAAAGTTATTATGGCGGCATAATTAATAATCAGGGGTGGTTGCTATGCAGATGGGTTTGGGTTACCATCACCTAGCTTGGGTTATTTAGTCGCCTTTTATGACAGGCTAACCTGTCAGTATTCTTTCTCCATCCCTGCATGGATAAAAAATATTTGCTGAAAATCACGAAAAAGTAGTAAATTATGTATTAAAGTATTATGATAGGGGTAAATATTATGGATATTATCATGATTTTATAGAAAACTTTATACATTTTGTTATTATGTAAACAAAATTTACTAACGTTAACATTCTCCCAAAGTTGGTTTCACCATCAATCAATTGGGAAGCATTTATTTAATTTGTAAACACTCTGCTATAATTTTATTAGAAGTCAGCTGATGGATGGTCCGTCCAGGGTCGGTAGCTATCGCCAAATTGTTCATAATTTAAAAACCATCTCACAGGGCATTCTGTACGTGAGTAAAGTATTATATCAATTATATTTGATCATTTGTGTTTGCTGTTGCTATAAACCTAATAAATTATGTTAAAAGTTAACCTATATTACCAAATCAAGGTATATTTATGCTTATGTTATGGATAACAAACGAGAAAACTCAAAGGCCCTTTCCAAAACATCAACAACAGACCAGACATAAAAATTATTTCCCTATTTCCAGTAGGTTATTTTGTAACAGGTACAACAATATTTAGAACAATTAATGACAAAAATGAATATTAAAATAATATGTACTAATTATAAGATATACAAAGTTTGTAGGGATACGCGCCAAAAATAATCGCGCACCATCAATATCATTCTTCATAAACAAAAATTCGTTCGTTCGCGCGTCTCTGCTAATCCACGCTCACGCAACGCATCTCTCTCTCTCTCTAGCAGAGTGCGCTCTGTCATACATAATGCCGCACACCGCCGGCATTGCCGGCTGTCGAATAGTTTTCGCGGTCCGCTATCAACTTGTTTACACACATAAAACTAACCTATAGTTATGTTTATTGTTTTCTTTGTGTACATTTCTAAAACTGTGTTCTTGAAGTAATAAATAGTTCAGTACTCGAATTTCAACATTTCAATTAATCGCATTCTCCACCACACAAGCATTACAAGTTATATTTATAGGTTCTCGTTAATGCGGTACGAACCTGTGAGGTGTTTAAGATATAATTATTTAAAGTCTATGACTACTTCATACTATTATTATAAATGTCAAACTATTCCCATGGCCAACTAGAATTACTGAAAAAATATGCACTTTGACTTTGGTAAGAGTAACATAATGGTTATACCATTTATTTTCTCGATTAGCGATTAGGAATTGTTTACTTGATCTTCTTTTTGGTTATATTTCCCTAAATCTCGTCACACAATACACTTCTACTATATGGAAGGACTAATTCATTAGCTTTTTGGCGCGCAGTTTAGTACGTCGTATGCGTTACATAATAAATATCATGAAAATCTTACAAGATCAAACATGGCAGCCTTTTTTGTAAGACAGTGAAATTTTAGCGGAATTTTTTCAGAGCTTGATTTATTGTTTTTGTGTTGGCTTAACACTGATAGGATCTGGCTCATTGGAAAGATGTTTACATTTTATGTTAAATATTGACTTCTCTTCTGGTTTGACGATCAAAAAAGTCACATCTTAACACAGAAATCTTGTCTAACTTTTTGTTAATATGAATTGATGTTCGGCTCAATTTATAATTAATTTTAATAAATAAAGCCTACAATGAGTCAATGTAGGGCTCGGGCATCCACCTAGTGGGAACGACTAGTGTACCTAAACCTCTTTTTTTGTTATGTGGCTCCAATGCTTTGGGCACTAATTTGCCAATATCAAAGTATTTTACAAAATATTCCGCTTTATTATAATAAAGAGCTTATAATAAAGCAAGGATCAGGAAACATAGTAATTTTGACGGTAATTTTTACTAGCTAACTGCAAACCGGGAGAAAATGATAGTAAAAAGTGAAATATAATATAAATTTAAAAGTGGATTATTTCAATTTTTTACGAACATTTACATAAAAAAAATACATTTTTTAATTTTATTTATTGCTGTAGGACAGCAGATAGGCTGACGGTCCGCTTAGAATTTAGCCGTTACCGTCGCCTATAGGTGTTTGCAACACTAATGCGAACACGTTGCTGTCCCATAAGGGTACAGGAACTTGGGTCATTAATGCGGCAACACAACACAAGATTATAAGACCAAAGGTGGTCGCCGTCCAGACGGCTTGAGGCCCTGCCAGGGCCTCAAGCCCGTCGTCGTCCACGTATTATTTCTCCGCCCCTGCACGGATAAGTATTATTTTAAATATGTATATATACTACGAGTATTTACATTAAACCTAAATCTTTTGCCCAAGTCGGATTGGCAATTTACACATACCGATGATGTGGGTTTGCAGATTTCGACCACGTTTATGTTCACTACAGGCACGTAGTAATTATGCTATATACAGGTTAGACGAAAAAAAAGGGGCGGAGTAAGAATAACCCAAGGCGACATCTGTCGTCTGGATGGTAAACACCCTTGATCTATAAGTATACTGCCATAGTAACCTTGTGTGATTTCCCGGCATTAGAGGCCCAGGTCCATGTACCCCTCAGCGGACGGCAGCATGTTGGCAGTGTCCCTTCTGTCGCTAACTTCCATAGGTGACGATAACTAGTCAGCAATAAAAAAATTACAGATGTGAAAAATTACATTTCGTTGTAACATGTCCTTGCATTTTGTTTCACTTTCGTCAAGCTTTTTTAGCACTACACATGAAATAATTTTTTAAGAATAGTTTTGTTCATGTTACCGAAGTAACATTTGTGTTTGTACTGAAAACAGGACCCCCATTGACTTCGTAGTTTGATAGGTGATGTTAGTTTTTTGCAGATTACTGTCCGGTATTTGTTGATCCAGTGATAGAATGATAGATTTCAAGTGATTGTAAACCAGTGTTGTAATTCTTTGAGTCATATTTTACATGTCAAAGTACAAAGAGCGCGAACACCAACCGGAGCACTTATCAAATTAAGTACAGTTAGTAATCGTACAAGTAGTTGGTAAAGCAAAGTGAGCCGGGGCCGGGGTCAGTGCGGCGCGTGATTAAATCTCAACTGACTGGGAGGAATGGCCTCGCCTTGTTTTGGGACGGCAGGGTTTTAGGCGGCTGCATTACCACCGTATTGTAATTGACTAGTTGCATATTCTGAATATTTTGGCGTTGAGCGAAATTTATAATTAGAAGAGTTAGATCATAAAATGATCGTCGAGTTTGCTATTATTAAAAAAAGGAACTAATTTTCCAATTGGGGGTTAAGACGGTTGTAGTCTTATCGTCATCTCCTCTGTCACCTTTTTAAAAACCTAGTAATAATGTTTTTATAACTAAGTTGAGCCAAATATTATTTCGTTCTTTATCTGTGTTCTAGTTTTGATTATCTTTGCACAACAAAAATAATAAAATGTATAACAATATTAGTTACGAATATACATTATTTTTCCATCACAAACTTGAATGTAATTAAGTCGAGTATGATCAAGATATTTTTTATGAGGAGTTTACAAACATCCATAGGCGATGGTAACTACTAAATTTTAAGTAGGCCATTAGCCTGTCTGCTGTCCTACAGCAATAAAAAAATGATTATAAGTACTGCTGAAGAATATACGGTGTGAAAAAAGCCATGGTCCTGTTTAATCTGGCGCGGCCATACCTGTCCGGGGTTTAATCTAGGCTCCTAGGGCACCTGCGGTGGCGCGAAATATGGCTATGGCCTCCACTCTGACATTCTCACAAGTCTTAGAAGTATATTCTACATGATTTAAAATAATATCGCTTGGGATGACCTTAAGATGCCTAGGCCTTCTTTCGTTACCTGCTGATGTGAAAACTGGCTGATGTGATAAAATGCCTACCAGCTAAGGTTTACCACTACCACTCCCCAATTCAATCTAGTATTAATGTAGATTTTTATGAATGCGGTTGAACTATAAAATAATAATGGCGACGACAATTTTTGATAATTAAATATTAAAATAAAAAATAAGCAAGTAAATATTTGTATGCTATTAGGGAGAATTTTTTTATTGTTGTCAAACAGCGGCTGATAGTCCACTTAATACAAAGCAGTTACGCCTCCTATGGATGTTTGCGATGCATAGGGGTGCCGCAAACACATTGTCGTTCGCCCAGGGGAACTGCAACCTGGGTCCGTTATCCCGGAAAATAACAAAAGGTTATTATAGCGGTATATTTAGAGAACCATGGTGGTTGCTCCAGGTGGACTTGGAGCCCGGTTCCGGTCGCAGAGCTCCTTGTATTCTTACGCTGTCCCTGCACGACAGAAAATGTAGGGATTTACTTTAAATTTTTAAATAATAAATATTTGTGATTTGATTTCATAAAGATACTAAAGTATTATTGACGCATCTTATTATGGTTAAGGAAATGATTTCAGCGTTTGCCTTAAAAATATGGGATATAAAACTTTTGTATACAAAAGCCTCATACTAGCGAGTTTGTCAAGCACAGTTCACTGAACAATATGAATGAACGTTACAATATTATATTTATATATTTATGAACGCGTTTTCCACGAATATGCAAATGAACAATAGCAACAATTTAGTTGCGAAATATGCAATATAAATACTTGAGCGTCGCTCGGTCTTAATAACGCATCGGCATGCATTTCACCGGGCGGCGAATAGTTTCAGTTTATTAAGTTTCTCTCGCAAATATGCTAGTTGGATTTTATTGTTCCAACGGCTTATATCAATTTTGTTTAAATGATTATCATCTCAGTGTTAAGTCGGTTTTGAAAGAAAGAAAGAAAGAAAAGAAAGATCAAATATTTATTTCTAAAAGCGACACATACAGATAGTAGTTTAACAAAAGTATACACAAAACGCTATGCCGCAATTTGGAAATGAGGTGGGCATTTTGCTGTGTTGAAACGTAGTTTTACACAACACTGATTTTCAGTGCCCACCTCCTAAGATCACATATGTCGCGACCCATAATACTAGAAAAAATATTTATAAAGAACTTATACAAGGAATAAATATAACGTACCTAAACAAATAGAACAATGTTTAGGATGTAATAATAATATTAAAAAAAATATACAAATAAAACAATTAATAGGAAAGAAAAGAAAAAATACCTAGCCTAAAATATATAATACCTATATAATTAAATTTAAAAAAAAATCCATTTTATTGACCTAATACCGATGAATGTTTATAAATACATGTAACAAAGTTGTATCAAATGAGTTTCTTTGCCTGGTTTATATCCTTTGCTTTGTTGACGACCCTTATGAGGCACGCACGTCGGAATGCCTACGGGTTCAACGAAGTGGTTCGCGTCTCGAGTTTAAATGTTTATGTATAAAATGTATCTATTTACAAAATAAAAGTGAACGAGTAGTATATCGATCGTCTAATACCCATAACACAAATGCTTTCCTATTTAGTTTGGGTCTAGTCTCAGAGCACTGTGAGCATGTGATTTGCCCCATCTAGACGACGCTATGTGAGTTGTTATAGTTTATTTATTATAACTTATCCTGCGCTGCACATATGTTAATTTCTTAACCAGAAATAAACAGAGGGCAGGCAACTCTTGAGAGTTGTAAAAGGCAACAAATTGATTATCTATTCGTCAAGATGCAGCTAGAGAATCAAACGGCAGCCGTCTTGCAAAAAAAAAAAAGACGTGTGGCACTCGGGGATTACCGCGGTAAAGCTATTGCATAACATTTTAATCAACTTATGCAATTATAATTATTTTTTTTTATGCAGTATTTTTTTTTCTAAAGTATCGATATTTTCTATCGATATTTTTTGGACAAGATATATCGATACTCAATAATAAAAAACTAAAACTTTTGCGGATTAATTGCGGATAAATTACAAGAGTGTCGGCTCCGCTGGTACGGCCACGTTTTACGGCAACCGGATGCTTACGTGGGTAACAAATGTCTGGCCATGCCGCTTCCGCCGGGCCCCGGCAGGAAGGGTAGACCCAAAAAGTGCTGGCTTGACGTCGTAAGGGGTGATATACGTGCCAATGGGCTCACTACCAGGGACGCTGAAGGCCGTGTGAAGTGGAGAAGAAAAAGTTGGAAAGCGGACCCCGGGCGCCGAAGCGAGAGTTTGGGCTGCAACCGGGATACAACGCAAAGATGATAATGATGAAAAAACTAAAACTATCGATATTACGATATCGATATTTTTATTATCGAGTATCGATATATCTTGTCCAAAAAATATCAATAGAAAACATCGATACTTTAGAAAAAAACATCGATATTTGAAATATCGATAGATATCGCCCATCCCTACCACACTCATCGCACGTGCGCCCCGTAAATATACATGTAGGTATATATGTATACAAAGGTGTACATTCAAAAAGTATAACTTGAATAATCATTAATATCAAAGAAAAAACTTGAATTAATATCAAAGAAAATTATTACTGCATAAATAAAAAATAAATAAATAATTATAATTGCATAAGTTGATTAAAATGTTTTTCAATATCGCCCATCCCTACATACAGTTGATACACGTTAAGCGAACGCTCGGCCGAGCTACATGGTAGGCGGAGTGGGGGTGTTAGGTTTTATTTTCGTTACGGAATTTCTTGATTCGGTCGCCGCGCTCAAAGCCCGCGATAAAAGCTATGCAATGGCTTAAAAAAACACAAATTTAATCATACTTATTTCCTTTTTTTGGTTAAGAAAAAGAAGCGTTGTAAAGAGGAATCTGTTAATAAATCATTCAGAAGTTATTCCCAGTAGTGTTACTCACCAGAGTACTTCATGCCCAAAAACATAAGCTTCAAATGCAATTATGGCGAAACAAAAAATATAACGATACTTCTTCAATGAGTTCGAATTCTAATAATGACACCTCCATTACATTATTTGGAGGATTCGTAACAAAGAACTGGGGCAGCAGCCCATATTTCTGTATTGCCACAACACCTGGCACACGGCCTTTGTCTTTTGGACAGAATTCAATGCGAGGAATGAAAATAATAAACATTGAAACTTGATAAACCGTGTTGCCAGTACATATATTTTAAAGGAAATATTACATTAAGCTCTGTGAAATTTTGCTGGTAAGTGAATTATCAATATTTATTATCATCATCATCATTTCAGCTGGAAGACGCCCACTGCTGGACAAAGGCCTCCCCCAAAGATCTCCACGATGATCGGTCCTGCGCTGCCCTCATCCAACCTATTCCGGCGATCTTGACCAGATCATCGGTCCATCTTGTGGGGGGCCTACCAACATTGCGTCTTCCGGTACGCGGTCGCCATTCGAGGACTTTTCTGCCCCAACGGCCATCAGTCCTTCGAGCTATGTGCCCAGCCCACTGCCACTTCAATTTTGCAATCATCCGGGCTATGTCGGTGACTTTGGTTCTCCTGCGAATCTCCTCATTTCTGATTCGATCTCGCAGAGAAACTCCGAGCATAGCCCTCTCCATTGCCCTCTGAGCGACCATGAGCTTTCTCATAAGGCCCATAGTTAGCGACCACGTCTGCGTTCCGTATGTCATCACTTTATCAGCTTCTTTATTAAATATACATAATACATCTAGTGTTAGACACTAACATAGAGGTAACAAGTTCAAATCTCTCGAGGATATGTACCGCTTAGGTAACTTTCTCATTTAATTTACATACAACACAATTGTCACGTATCAACGAAAAAGAAAAATATTGTAAGGAAACCTGCATGCCGAAATCATTGGCATGTGTAATCGACTTTGGAGAACGTGGCAGGTACACAGTCTAATTTCTCTGAGGGATGACCCGCGCAAAGCAGTAAGACTTTATGAGTTGTTATTTTTTAATATTATCAATATGATATTTATTCTTTGCGTCCCTGGTAGTCTGTGAATTTTCCTTTCAGAATTTGAGCATGAAAGAGTGGGGGTAGAACAAAATAAAAAAAAAACAAAGTCGATAAGTATTACAACTAGCAATAATTTTCGGAACTGTATAATATACAAAATATCTGGCAACACCAATCCATATTGAGTTTTCCGTAACAAAATATCGGTCTGTTGTTACACTTTACGGTTATGCGGTTGTTATGTTAATACTTTCTTATTTAATGTCGGTTACAGGAAGTTTTGCTTGTTGCCGGAAATTCGTTTCTTACTTTCTTGGAATATTGTTTTTAGTTTATAGTTATTTCGTTTTAATATTATTATATTTTGTAAATATATTGCATTTTTACCTACTTATGAGTTTTATTTTGAATTATAAAATATTGTATTTTATAATCATTATATCCTTTTTATTACTTTCAATGTAAAACGAGAAAAATAATTTAAATAAAGGATGACAGATTTTTCCCCAAAAAAGGGCTAACGTCAGGCAGGCGGCTGGTTGTAAAAACTAAGCCACAATTATTACAACATGTAACATGTTGTGCCGACCCCATATAATGTGGTATAAGGGCAGGAGGAAGAAGAAGAAGAAAATAATGTATCTATATTGGAGAATGGTTATTTTGCTTGAAGAATTTAGAATTATGACGATGTCCGTAGTGTAAGGGCATTCACATATTGGAATGCCCGCCAATAAATCATCATCAAGCCATGATGCAACCCTCTTAAATGTTTTTATAACCGAGTTACCTGGTAAAGATAACTCCGGTAATTTAAAAAACAGCCTTTCCAGTATTTCCAGTGTTTTCACTTGTCCCTAGAGTAGATTTTTATAACAAGCTGTGGTGTATGGTTCCGGGTTTGTATAGGTTAAAAGACGGGTTACATTTTAAAATAGTTTATTTAAAACATCGAGGAAACGTTTAAAAGAAATTAAGACATTTTATAAAACTACGGTTACGATCGCGTGCGGTCAGATGGCGACTGCCACTGCCAACGGCGGAGTATTACGACTGGAGGAAGGAAAGTCCCGGGTGGCGAGTATCGCAAGGGCGGAATGCCACGCGTGGCGCGCTTCGGGTGTCTCCCGGCCGCTATAAAGCATAATTATTTAATTAGAAAATATACATAGTAGTTTCATTATTTGCAGATAAAGTAAAATTATTATCAAGCTTGGACAGGTGGGAAGTGGGCGTTTTCCAGGGCATCCTTTCGAGGCCGCTCTCTGCTGCCGCTGTTTTTATTTATAATAATTTTAAGATTTAGAAATTAGAAATTTTTTGTAATATGTAATTAGGATAAAATGGGGCTGACATTATATTATAAAAAGCCCCTAAATAAATTAGATAAAAAAAAAAGCTTGGACAGCTCCCGTTCATCGGGCTGAGGAGCATGTTACACTACATTTGCCGAAACGCGGTCTCTCCAAAGGATTCGTTTGCTCCAGCGCCTATCAGTCTTGCGACCGTAACCAACCACTTCAGCAAGCAAGTTTTGTGAGCTATGTTGATAACTGGTTTTCTTACTTGAATATGACGTCTTTGTTTCTAATTGTATCAATAGTAGAAACACTCAATATAGCCTGCTTTATAGGAAGCTGAGCGATTTGTCAAGTCTCGACTCCAATCTATGTGATCTTTGGAGCTGCGACATGAACAAATTGTTATTATGGTACAATAATTTGACAATATTATTTTTCGCAACCCGCTCTATGTTTCATCCCTAGGATATTACAATACGTGCCCATCTTCAATACGTATTCCTAGTAAAATCGTTACATACATAAGTGAATGTTCATTGTACCGTGCACGACTTGGAATTGTCTGGGAATTATCACGTGGAATCCCATTGAGGGCAGTGCGATGAGGTGTGAAGTGGGGCCATAAAGGGACAATATGGGACGCAATGTAAATGGGGAACGGCTGGCTGGTTTCACCCGAATTGACGCGATTTGTTTAAGTTGGTTACTTCTTCACTAAATTGTATGAAGAGCGTATTCTTTATATCATAGTTATTGTAAAAGAAATTTAATATTTTTTCATATATTTATATAGTTTAGTATATTAATTTATTATATACTATTTGGTAGTAGTTGATAGTGAAGAATAAATTATATTTATATGTAGGGTATATCATTGTCAATATTAAGATAATTATTAGATGTTATAGTTGTAACCATTATAATTTTTTTTGTGACTAAACTCTATCTGCGTACAGGGGCGGAGTAAGAATACTAATCCCTGCGGCCAGGGTCGAACTGTCAGGGCCATCTGGATGGCAATTGCCCTTACTGTGTTCGCGGTGCCTCTAGCGTCGCAAACATCCATAGGCGACGGTAACTGCTTACTGTCAAGTGGGCCGTCAGCCTCTGTGCTGTTCTTCAGCAATAAAAAAAAAAACTTGTTTATAAGCATCTCGAGTACTATTTCGTACGAGTAAATGTGGTCTTTCTAGAACAGGTTCAAGCCCAAAAGTGTTTGGATTACCGATTCCATCCATCCATTCCATCGATCCATTAGGACTATTATTCATATTTTGCGAAAGGATGGTGTTCATCCCTCGTATAGTTCGCATACATAAAACATTATTGACATCAGTGAAAAGCTCTTGAATTTTATTTATACGTCAATATTCAATATAATACCTTGACATAAGTGTATGCAGACGTACCGAGGTACCTCTTTAGCAATGCATAAAGTGCGAGCGCGTGTTATGGAGATATGATTTCAGGGTTGAACTAGGAATATTTTGTTTTGAAAAATAATATTGCCATTTTATTTACTGTCATTAGAAAGCTTGCGCTGCCCGCCACCGGCTGGGTGTTCATCTCCATTTTCTGCATCCTCTTCTTTCTTGTACGAAAAGGTTCTCAAGAATGTTCTTTCCGGACTTGGAATGAGCTGAGGTTTTAAAAAAAGTCATTATAAAATTCCCAGCCGGTAGCGCGTTGATAATGACTCTGGTGTCGCAAACATACATAGACGACGGTGACCACCTGCTATTAGTATGCCAGCAATAAAAAAAAATCAGACTTGTAAATACTCAACTAAACGCATTTTTGATTGTCTTTAAAGTGTGTGCAATGTCTTACGAAAGACGCTGACAATAATACTTTCGAAACCCACTAGCGTTCGTAATGTTACGTAAATAATTTAATATTGTATCACTTTTCTTTATAAACTATACAGGCCTTCGATAGCTCAGTTGGTAGAGCGGTGGACTGTAGTTGGCAAAGAACTGGTATCCATAGGTCGCTGGTTCAAATCCGGCTCGAAGGATTACTTTTTATGCTTCAGTTTAATATTTAACGATGTTGTACGCATTTTAAAGCAATCTTTAATTGTTAAATATTTTACTAATAAATAATATTAGTTTACCCAGCAAACGCTGTTCTGCCACATGAATTTAAAAAAATGTAGCCTATGCCCTTTTCCAAAGTCCAATCTATGACTATACCGAAATTCATTAAAATTGGTTCAGCGGTTTAGGCGTGAAAGCGTAAAAACAAACAAATTCACTTTCGCATATATAATATTACTAGAAGCGGTAAAGTTATTTATTTTGATATAAGGATCAATTTGTTACTACCAAATGTGCGTTAGAAATAAATTATAAATTTTTATGGTATTTATGGTAATAATACACTATTTTTGCAATAATGGCTTACACATAAAATATAAATATAATATGCTGTCGCGGACTTTTTTGTAGAACTATTTAAGATAAACATTTCCATTATACATTATATACGTGTAACTCTAATGGTTTTTGCGGCGCACGCCAGAATAGCTCGCTGATGGTAGAATTCTTTTCCACTTACTTGATCTATGTGTTATTCTGATGTATAAGCTATATTATATATATTATAAATAATTAAATAAATAAATAAATAAATAAATAAATAAATATAAAATAAATAAATATAAATATAGTTATTAAATAAATTCAATTATTATTAAGTTTCATTAAAATCAATTCAGTAGTTTTTGCGTGAAATATTAACAAACCTCCATTCATCCATAGATACAAACTTTCGCGTTTATAATTATTAGTAAGGATTTTAGTATGGCCGTATCCAATACCTCAGGCCTTGCAGCTATAGCTTAACATAGCAAAAGAGCCTGAAGTAGATACACAAACACTTGGTTTATGGAGCCCCGAGGCTCACAAAGCGTTTGTATATACAGTGTTATTTGATAGAGATGTGATGCTTATACACGTGGATCAATAAGTCCCAGGACTAACTAAGAAAAACACATATTTTTGGCATAACTTGACTTTATTCATCAACATAGTCTCCTTCAAGAGTAACACAATCAGTTCAGTGCTTCTCTAACATTTCAATACCTTTATGGTAGAACGATTTATCTTTGGCTTCGAACTAAGCGTTCGTTTCGACGAGGACTTCTTCGTTGGAGTAGTCTCTTTCCTTGGAGCATATTTTTTCATACGGAACTTTTGCTGGCAACGCCATCTACGTGTCAGTCCCGGGATTTATTGATCTACGTGTTAGCTTACTATCATAGTTAAATTTCCTCAAAATGATTATGTTTAGTTTATTTTAATTTTTACTTATACTGAGGATTGTTTGTGTAATGGTGGTGATACTTTTTTTTACAGTGTATGTCCGTTTTTGTATTACAGCTAGTCTGCACGCATGATTTGATTAAGTACTCGTACCATCATGAACCAGATGCAATTATTTCTTATTACAATCTCTGGCTTCATTTATATTTGTAGCTAAAAGGTTGTCAAAACTTTTTTAACAAAGTGCTTTTAGTGAATATCTATTTAGTGAATACCGGTATACTTCGTATACTTACTCGATACCTGGATTATCGCACTTTAGTTTTTTGACTCGTGACTAGTACGCGGCTTTAGTTTTTCAGAAGGATTTGCTTTTAAAAGGATCACAATCCAGTATTATTGCAGATACTTACAGGTAATGGTGTTTACCTACTGTTAAGTAAACATTATACGTTCCAATCTGTACTACTTTCAATCAACTGTGTTAAATCCCTACTTTCTTTTTTGTAGTCCTTCCTTAGTGAGTTCGGCATGGCGATTTATTTATGTACCACGTAACTGAATGCGTAAAACGTAGCAATGAAAGCGACTCAAAATTGTGGATAAACTTAACCACAGTATCACGGAATCAAATTACCATGGACACAGGAATGTCCATAAATGAGCCGTTTATTCGTTAAAATTATTCAGGTCAGCGCAACCCTAGTGCTGTTGGCATGCTTTCAGTTTAAGCGTTCTCCATTTTATCCCCTGCTCGGATCTGTTCTTTTGCCAATTGCAGCTTTTGTCTTAGTTTTCACACCTCTATGGATATATAAAACATTTATTTGATTTATATAAGTTATGCTTTAGTTGCCAATTTCTATGAGGTAAGAAGCGAGGCCTAATAATAAATAATTCATTTCCTTCAGTCGTCATCCATAGATTTGTTAGTGTATATTATAACTTAACTATGTTAGTGCCTACTTACATAGATTAAATTATGAATACTTAATATTTTCCGGGACGATTGCTATCCACTGCTTCTGGACATAACAGTCTTAACGGGATGCAATGGCCTTCAAGATGTCGTTAGCGCTGCCTCACAATCGCATTAGCATGCAAGCAGCTCTCTTTAGAATTATTGCATGAAAGCCAATCTACCCTTATGGGACAGCAGCGTGATTGCGATGCCACTGGCGTTGCAAACACCTACAGGCGACGGTAACTGCTAAATTCTAAGCGGGCTGTCAGCCTGTCTGCTGTCCTACGCAATAAAAAAAAAATCTACACGCACCTCTGGGAACATGTCCGATACATGCAATGGTGTGGCAGCCTAAACAACATCTAAATGCATTATTATATTATTGGACGCGCAGGACATTGGCGCATATACCAAACCCACATAAGCCTTTAAAATACTCTAAAGCTAACCTCGCCAATAGTCGTGGAAATTGAGTGACTTGCCTCTTTTCATATTTTTAATAACTAAAACAACTTTCTCGGCATTAAAAGTTATCATTTGCTCAGGAATGACAGCCACATCGACCCCCAACTGTGCAAACGGTTCTAAGGGGGACCAATGAAATAATCTCTAAAACTATTAGCGATATTCTCCGCCTCACATACACCATCAACGCTCTTCCACCATCACCATCAAAAGCACACTCGGTTTGGGGTTCCTTTTATTTACATTTTCCCAAAAACATTCTATGCTAATCTGAAGTTCTTCAGCTATCTGCCACAATGCAATTCTTCTGTCGGCTAGTACCTATTAATTTTTCTTTCTACTTTTCAAACATTTTCATCGTTCACTACTGTGATAGGGTGGCCTGCGCGGGGATCGTCTTCGCAGCTCTCTCGTCCTTGTTGAAATAAGCGGGCTCGTTTTCTCATGATGGCATTTCTTTAAAAATGCTATTCAGCGTATTTACTTTTTTACGTGGTACTTTATTACGGTGCGGTGTTCAAAATTCCGTGAATTTTCGGATTTAGCTGACATGGTGATGTTCGTTGTTCGACCATAGACAGCAAACTTTTCAGCCGCCCCTCGTGAGACTGGGTGGTTGAATTTGCGTCAGTAATTTAAATAAAATAGGCGATACCAGGCTAATTATGATAATCAGCATACATCACAACGAATATCTCCAGAATTAGGCATATAAAATTTATACTTGTTGCTCAAAATATACATGCGCAACCCATGGGGCTATTCTAATGCCTAATTCAGAGAGAGGTGGTTAGGTGATTTCCGTAATTAAAACTCTAGGAATCATACCCGTATTTTTGCATTGTCACAGAACAGACGCACAAGAAGGTGCGGTCTAAAGTAAAATTATCAAGTACACTGGGATATAAAACTGAGATGATATACATATGTGTTTCGAAGGGTATTTAAATAGATTGTTTGCATTCCAAATTACCATGTCACTTATTTTAAAAAGGTGATCTTCTGATTAATATCAGATTAACTTAAACAACTTTTAAAAGGATGAATTTTTATAATTTTTTTTGGATATATACACTTACATAAAATTAAGCAGTTTGAAATCGTTAATTTTATTTTTGTAAATAATCAGTAAATGGATTAAAGGAGAAATATATTTCAAGCAATGTCTGTAACTTCATCAACGTAAGAACCTCCGTGGCAGCGGCTAACGCACTTCAGTACGCTTGCGGAAGCCACGGGTTCGATTCCCGTCTCGGGTCTGGGTGTTTATGTATAATATGTATTTATTTACAAAATAATGGTATATATGTAGTATGTTAGTTATAATAACACAAGTGCTATGTCACTTATTTTGGGACTAAATGGCGCTGTGTGAATTGTCCTAATACATTTATTTATTGTTATCATCATCATCATCTTAGTGTTAAATTCTGGCTTCCAGCCAAACTTTCGCTTCGCATCTAACCACACAACCTATTTAGTTAAAATGGCTTTTAACTTTAATACACATTTGTAGCGTTAAATGTAACTAACCGGGTGCGGGCTTTTAACCGATTGCAGTGGCAACAGAAAGCGCTCTGCGATATGGTCTACAATGTCACAAATGCACTTAACATTTATACAACGTTCCCTACTCTCGATAATACTCCTTACTATATTATATAGCATAGATTTAATCTCGACGACCTCGGTGGCGCAACGGTGCAGGTCGAAACGCCTGGGTCGCAGTTTCTATTTCCGCATGTCAGTCTTCTAATAGTTACTGTAGCGGTTGTACCAGTTAACTGGTAAGGTTTTAACAATGATACAAATTATTAATTGTTTTTATAGTTTTTATTAAAGCATGTTAATATTTAAATGTATAATGTCACATAATACAACAACAGATTTGTGCAAAATATAAGGACTCGTAACCAAACTCAATAACTTGAATGCAATTGCAACCACCACAACTAAGTGCTGAACATTATCAAAACGACCACTAGATAATGATAACAACAATTACAATTATTACAACGACAACAACAACCTCTGAAAATATTACGAAAACGAGCACACGACCACAACGACCCACGACCACAACGACCCACGACCTCAACGACCTTGCGTTAAATTCCCATATGGGTTTGTAATGCGTCGTTGGGAAAAGTTAGCGTGAGCTAATATTGCCAAAGGCGCCATCTAGTGGTGGCGGGTTTGATTCCTAAACCTACAGTTACCATAATATAAGCACCCTGCTGCTTACTCTTACTGCTAGGTCTAAGTCTCTTCTGTTTGACTTGTCACAATACACAAAATTTTATGGGACCTATTAAGTGCCCAAAATTCTATGTCTGTAATTTATTATTAGTTAATTCTAAGAAGAAATAATTATATCTTTATTTAAAGTGATGTAAGATTTTTATATTTTTAATAACTAGTCAACTTTGTCAATTGGTGAAAACGACCACTGAAAAGTGGTCTGTACTCTCCAGACAGAGGAGCACCCCTGAAAGGAAATCCTTATAAGCACTTTAATGATAAATATTTCTTTTTATCTATAAACTTAGTTATATTTGGATTGTACTTGAAGAAAACTAGACACACAACGAGAAAATCTATTCTTAGATCACAGAAATAATTAAATACAGAAATGTTGTCTTTCGTGGGGATCGTAACCACATAAACAACTATGCAATACAGCGTACGTAGCCACTAAACCAGCTGTATGATTAAACTCCATTTTCTTTAAGATATGCATTAGGAACAGTCATGAATAACATACGGGATAAAAGAATATTATAATAGATTGTAATTTTCTCCTAAATTGTAATTTTTCAAACCACTATCCTATGCCGACGGTACCCTAAAACTCATCTGTCAACGGCGATGACACACCGTCAAGCGCAGGCACCGCACGCACTTAGACGAACAACTAACTTCACCATCCTGACAATTGGCAAGATCGCTAATCAAAAACCAACCTTGCTCACCAGAAATAGACTTAATATTCAAATAGTAAAGAAACAAAGGTAAGAAACAGGTCAAGTATCTACTTAGTTCCGTAATAATTCGTTATATTATTAAGGCTTTGTGTTTTGTAACACGATAGCTCCAGTAACTTGAGAACCTTCGGTAATTAGAAAAAGTTTCGGGAACTTAAGAAGTTGATGTGCCCCTAACGATGTCAAAAGGATTAGTATTATAAACTTATATTTATGGATTGCTTTTCAGCAAAATTTCGGTTCATTTTTTCTTTCCTCTTTTCCAGTACATTTTTACCTTTTCTGCTATTTTCTACATTTGAGACTAATAATGTATTGCCAAGGACCCTAGTATTGAATATGTTATCGTATGTAATTGATGACCTCTGTGAATCAACGGCTTTCATACGTCACAAGGCCTGCGAGGATCTCGGGTTCATTTCCCATCCAAAATCTGGACGTTTATAATCTTATATCTTTAAACGAGCAATTCTTGTATATATATATATATACCTAGTCAGGTCATAAGTATTGTCACACAGTAAAAACTTTTCTTTTAGAATGCTAGCCACAAAAAAGTTTATTGAATTCGAATTTCGAATTGTTCATGAAAATAAAAAAGGTATACTTTTAGAATTTTACTCATT
This sequence comes from Malacosoma neustria, assembly GCA_963693495.1. Lineage (NCBI taxonomy): Eukaryota > Metazoa > Arthropoda > Insecta > Lepidoptera > Lasiocampidae > Malacosoma > Malacosoma neustria. Next base: position 21,527,754 of record OY856377.1, read on the forward strand.
TTTAAATATGGAGTGGACGCTTAAAGAAGACCGTGTTGCAGTTATTGCGTTGCATCGTTGCGGTTACGCGCCAATTCAAATTTTTAACATACTGAAAAATTTGAATATAACCAAAAGATTCGTTTATCGTACCATCAAACGATACAATGAAGACTCTAGTGTAGATGACAGGTCAAGAAGTGGTCGCCCTCGGTCTGTTAGGACTCCAGCAGTGATAAAAGCTGTGAAGGCACGAATTCAAAGAAATCCCAAACGTAAGCAGAAACTGTTGGCCCTTCAGATGGGGTTAAGCAAAACCACGGTGAAAAGGGTGTTAAATGAAGCTTAGGGCTTCGGGCATATCGAAGAAAAACAGGACATCGTTTGAATGCTCGTCTAATGGACCTGAGACTGAAGAGATGCCGCGCTTTGTTGAAGCGGTACGCGGGAAAAAAATATCGGGAAATTCTTTTTTCGGATGAAAAAATGTTTACCGTAGAAGAGAGCTACAACAAACAAAATGATAAGGTGTACGCACACAGTAGTGAAGAAGCGAGCAACCGTATTCCGCGTGTCCAACGAGGTCATTTTCCATCCTCGCTCATGGTATGGTTGGGAGTTTCTTATTGGGGCTTAACAGAGGTACATTTTTGTGAGAAAGGTGTAAAAACGAATACTGTTGTGTATCAAAATACAGTCCTGACGAACCTTGTGGAACCTGTTTCTCATACCATGTTCAATAACAGGCACTGGGTATTCCAACAAGATTCGGCGCCAGCTCATAGAGCGAAGAGCACACAAGACTGGCTGGCGGCGCGTGAAATCGACTTCATCCGGCACGAAGACTGGCCCTCCTCCAGTCCAGATTTGAATCCGTTAGATTACAAGATATGGCAACACTTGGAGGAAAAGGCGTGCTCAAAGCCTCATCCCAATTTGGAGTCACTCAAGACATCCTTGATTAAGGCAGCCGCCGATATTGACATGGACCTCGTTCGTGCTGCGATAGACGACTGGCCGCGCAGATTGAAGGCTTGTATTCAAAATCACGGAGGTCATTTTGAATAAACTTTAATGTCATAAGAATCTATGTTTTGTTAAGTTCATTTTGGTATATGAATGGTTACATAATGAATAAACTTGTTACAATTATTTTACATTAAACATGTGACAGAATTTATGACCTGACTAGGTATATATATATATATATATATATATATATATATATATATATATATATATATATATATATATATATATATATATATATATATATATATATATATATATATATATATATATATATATATAATTGGAATCTCGGAATCGGCTCCAACAATTTTCATGAAATTTAGTATACCGGGGGTTTCGGGGGCGATAAATCGATTTAGCTAGGAATTATTTCTAGAAAATGTCAAAAGGTGCCGTTTGAGTAGTCCCAATTTAAACTGAAAAATGACTCTTCCTGACATCTATCGGCGAATAATAATACTATTTTTTTTTAATTGCTTTAACGACACAACAACACTAAAGCTATTCCAGCAGATGGCGCTGTTAAGTAACACGAAGTCAATGAGTGTTTGCTTTGAGGTTAGACTAAGAAAATCAATTGTTAATTTCCAAAAAAAAAAAAAATACTGAGCAAAGCTCGGTCATCCGGATATTATGTATTTATTTGTGAAAGAAAAGTATATGAGTTTATCAGTTGTTAAATGTCCAATTGAGAAGGCTGTATAAATTGTCACAGTCTGTTTAATTTTATTAATTAAGATCAATCATTAGTTTATAGTTAGATTGATAACCATTCAATAGTTTGCCACAGAGAGAGAGGGTTAGACACATGTCACCTATGAATCTATTATCCTCTTTCCTTACCCATCTACTTGTATTAGATCAAGATGAAATAAAATTTATTTATAATTAAAATTTAAAGATCAAAAGTAAAGGAACTCTTATATAAATCATGACAATTTGTTTTCACAAGTATCTAATACACTCATATATTTCATTAACGTTAATTATCCAGTAATTAATTAGGTCGCAGTAAAACCGGTGACATGTACAAACATAAATTATGTTTTGAATTAGGATAGGTGCTCATTACTGGGCCGAACCGGACAAACTCTTGCTCGCTTCGTGACATTACTCTTCCCTATTGAAAGAAAGAAAGAAAGAAAGAGACGCTGTAGAGTTGGGTAAGAGTTATTTTATTTTTACATCGGTGTTCTTGTTCTCGTAGAAATAAATACAAGAAAAGAAATATAATGTTACTATTCATACAATACCTATCCGTATATCCGTGCAGGGGCGGAGAAAGAATACTAACCTCTGCGGCCGGGGTCGGCCTGTCGTAAAAGCCGACAAAACAACCCACCCTAGCTACGTGGTAGGGCCTCAAGCCCGTCTGGATGGCGACCACCTTCGGTCTTAAGTATGCCGCCATAATAACCTTGTGTTGTGTTCCGGCATTAGTGACCCAAGTTCCTGTACCCTTATGGGACAGCAGCGTGTTCGCGATGCCACTGACGTTGCAAACACCCATAGGCGACGGTAACTGCTAAATTCTAAGCGGGCCGTCAGCCTGTCTGCTGTTCTACAGCAATAAAAAAAAATACCTTATAGTCTTAGTAAATTTACTAAAGAGCGGGTAATAGACTCATGGAGGAATGGACGGAGCGTCTCGAGAACCCCAGCGTGGGACTCACCATTATCGAGGCGGTGACACCCGCCCTGGCTTCATGGTTAGCCAGGTGTCTCTGACCGGATGCTTCAGGAGATGCCTATATCACGTAGGGTGAATGTAAACGTCAAAGTGCCACCACTATGACGCAGATGACGAGAAAGACAGCGTGAATCACGCGGTCGCCGGGCCCAGCGTGGCGTGAGCAGCGACGTGTTTTCATTGCTCACATTGAATTTGACATCTAGATCCCGGCCTTGGTTGTGGCCAAGAACGGGAGTCTAGGGAGAACGGATGGACTGCCGTCACTTTCTTTTGCTAGTTTTTTATGTCTGTAAAAGTGGTGCCGGGACTGGAGCGGAGAGTTTCTCTTGCTACCAGGTAAATCCGCAAAATGGGTTTTTATTGGAAGAAAAAAGTCGATACTCGACCATTGATATTCCACTTATAAACTTCTCTTTTATGAATACATAAAAGAGAAGTATATTCAGATACGGGACGGAAACATAACGCGCAACGTCAGCAAGCGTTCCGACATGTTGCGCTAGATACAGTTGTAGATTTCGTTTTCTCCAAACTAGAATGGAGACCATAAAGTCTTTAGTCAAGAAAATAATAAAAACAGCCTCTAAAGTCGCACTGCTGGGTTTGAGAAGAGGGATCGAACATAACACTCGCCACGCTTTTCTAAGGTGATCTTGGTATGCGGGTTTCCTCACGCTGGGCATGCATTCGTGGGATTTCAACCCGGACTAGTTTGGTCTCCGAGTGTGATATCACTGAGCTACCAGTTAAGCAAATGAGAGATGCAATTGGTGCAAGGTGCTTTGCTAGACTTACTATATGTGGATTTCTAGCTTCTCATTTCCTAGTATGCCCTCTAAATAATGAATTGTGTATCAGCATAGGTTTTTATTTTTTGTTCTAATCCAGAGGTTTTCTATTGTATATTATCTTTTATACAAGAATAATTATTTTAGAGATGTGAAATATAGTGTGATTGTGTATACCTATAACTACTATTATTCTAATTTTGAGTGTTGAAAGCTTTCAATGTTTTCCGATACATAAAGTGAGCGAAAAGGAAATTCACTGTTTCTTCAATATACGAATACAAAGTGAGATGAAGCAAGTCAGCTTTTTAATGAAGCTTCGGTTTATCGCACAACTTTTTATCTGGCTCTGATTAAATTCCATTATACCTTGTTTGTACGGCAGGGGAATACTTTTAGGGAGTTCCTTTGATCTACCCCTCACTGTTATCATATAATTAAACGCGGAGTTTATATTAAATATTTTCATGAAAAGTTATATGAGTTTTGTCAATGTAAAGCCCAAGGCGGCCTACGTTACAACAAAAATTCCCATATGAGAATATTTTATTAGTATATTTATTTGTGTTTCAGCGTGCAATGGAGAGAAGACTCAAAATAAAGTTAAAGGATAAAGTGAAGTGATTTTGTAATATGAAAATACTTCCATAAGATAAAAAAACCAAATTCACAGATGCATTGGATTACGTTAAGCAATTTAAATCGAAGTGGGCAGGGCATATAATCTATCCACAATAAATGGATGGTGCAAATTACAATCTTGGCTTGTGTAAGACCCATTAGGTTAAAGAGCATGAGGGTGACCTTTAGAGCGATGGGCAGATGAAATAATGCAGATCTGAGGCTTGAATTGAATAGAAGTAGCCAAAAATAATCCCCTATCGGCATGACGATTCAAATTAAAGTTCTGGCGTAAAAAAACGCGTGACTATAACAAAAGCAATATAAAAAAATTATAGATTGCATTCAAAATTTATCATTTTCTGACATAGAAATCGAGGACCCTAATTTAGCTTATAAGACATTCATAACGGATGTTAAGTTGTTTTATGACCTCTGCTTTTCACAAAAGCGTTTGTTTGTACATAATTAATAAAAATGCCGGTGGATTTCTCGTAGTAATTATTGCTGTAGTAAGAAAAGGAGATCGTTAATATGAAATTTCAGGTAAAATCCTACAAAAAGAAAGAAATAAATTTATGACAACTATTTAAAAATGTTAAGAAGAATTATGGGTCTTACAAAAAATCTCAGAATAATTACAAAAGTCATCTTTCACAAAATAAATCAAAAACAACATGGCAAATTATTAATAATTCCAAGCAAAACATACCCAATAAAACAATCACAACCATAAAAACCTCAGAAAATACACTCATTACAAATCCAAAACAAATAGCAAATGCATTCAATAATTATTTTATTGATAAAGTAAGCTCGTTAGAAGATGTGAGTAAATATAAAAATATAAATCTGATTAATCGTCAAAACAAATCAATGTTTTTAGCACCTAGTACACCTCACAAAATTAGAGATATTATAAATAAATTGAAAAGAACTAACAGTATTGGCTATGATGATATATCTAGGATAATTTTGTAACCAGTAAGTAATATTATCTGCCATCATCTTAGCAATCTTATAAACTTAAGTATAACAAAAGGACATTTTCCTGATGATTTAAAAATTACAGTAGTAAAAATAATCTAGAAAAGTATAGACCAGTTACTTTGATTTCTAATTTGTGAAATTTTTTGAAAAATATTACTACAGAGAATTAAACGCATACCTTAAAAAATTTGATATGTTGTGTTGAGAGCAAAAAGGATTTCCTCAAGGTAAAACCATAAATATGGCCATTTTTGACTTCATTAAAGGTAGACATATGTTGATAAAATAAATCCTATATCTGCGGTTTATTTTGATGTGAGTCAAGCGTTTAATTGCGTGGATCATAACATATTATTAGAAAAGGTTGAAGCATATGGGCTAAGGGGAAATATATTAGAATTAATCCGATCTTATATAAGTGACAGACAGCAAATAACGTTCATTTCAAGACTTGACCCCATCACCAAATACGAGGAAATTTTTGCTTCAAAAAAGGGATATGTCAAATACGGAGTGCCACAAGTAAGCTTTTTAGAACCTCTTTTGTTTACTTTATATATAAATGACCTACCAAAGTGTATTAAATATCCTATGACATTATTCGCTGACGATAGTACTTTGATAATTTCTTGTAATGATATAAACATGTATAAAAGTTCCATTAAAAATTCTCTTCATTCAGTAATATCTTGGTTGAATAACAATAATTTAAAAATTAATATTACTAAAACAAAAATAACACATTACACACAGAGACCCCAAAATATTACTATTAAGGTAGAATATGATAATAATATTGTAGAGAATGTAGAATCGACTAAATTTCTAGGATTAATGATTGACAATAAATTGAATTGGAAAAATCAAATTGATGAATTAAGCAAGAAAATAAGTAAATCAGCATATGTACCTAGTCAGGTCATAAATTCTGTCACATGTTTAATGTAAAATAATTGTAACAAGTTTATTCATTATGTAACCATTCATATACCAAAATGAACTTAACAAAACATAGATTCTTATGACATTAAAGTTTATTCAAAATGACCTCCGTGATTTTGAATACAGGCCTTCAATCTGCGCGGCCAGTCGTCTATCGCAGCACGAACGAGGTCCATGTCAATATCGGCGGCTGCCTTAATCAAGGATGTCTTGAGTGACTCCAAATTGGGATGAGGCTTTGAGCACGCCTTTTCCTCCAAGTGTTGCCATATCTTGTAATCTAACGGATTCAAATCTGGACTGGAGGAGGGCCAGTCTTCGTGCCGGATGAAGTCGATTTCACGCGCCGCCAGCCAGTCTTGTGTGCTCTTTGCTCTATGAGCTGGCGCCGAATCTTGTTGGAATACCCAGTGCCTGTTATTGAACATGGTATGAGAAACAGGTTCCACAAGGTTCGTCAGGACTGTATTTTGATACACAACAGCATTCGTTTTTACACCTTTCTCACAAAAATGTACCTCTGTTAAGCCCCAATAAGAAACTCCCAACCATACCATGAGCGAAGATGGAAAATGACCTCGTTGGACACGCGGAATACGGTTGCTCGCTTCTTCACTACTGTGTGCGTACACCTTATCATTTTGTTTGTTGTAGCTCTCTTCTACGGTAAACATTTTTTCATCCGAAAAAAGAATTTCCCGATATTTTTTTCCCGCGTACCGCTTCAACAAAGCGCGGCATCTCTTCAGTCTCAGGTCCATTAGACGAGCATTCAAACGATGTCCTGTTTTTCTTCGATATGCCCGAAGCCCTAAGTCTTCATTTAACACCCTTTTCACCGTGGTTCTGCTTAACCCCATCTGAAAGGGCCAACAGTTTCTGCTTACGTTTGGGATTTCTTTGAATTCGTGCCTTCACAGCTTTTATCACTGCTGGAGTCCTAACAGACCGAGGGCGACCACTTCTTGACCTGTCATCTACACTAGAGTCTTCATTGTATCGTTTGATGGTACGATAAATGAATCTTTTGGTTATATTCAAATTTTTCAGTATGTTAAAAATTTGAATTGGCGCGTAACTGCAACGATGCAACGCAATAACTGCAACACGGTCTTCATTAAGCGTCCACTCCATATTTAAAAATGAGTAAAATTCTAAAAGTATACCTTTTTTATTTTCATGAACAATTCGAAATTCGAATTCAATAAACTTTTTTGTGCCCAGCATTCTAAAAGAAAAGTTTTTACTGTGTGACAATACTTATGACCTGACTAGGTATTATATAAACTAGCACAAAATGTCAACCTAAAAGCCTTATTAACAGCCTACTTTTTTTTTTTATTGCTATAGAACAGCAGACAGGCTGACGGCCCGCTTAGGATTTAGCAGTTACCGTCGCCTATAGGTGTATGCAACGCCAGTGGCATCGCGAACACGCTGCTGTCCCATAAAGGTACAGGAACTTGGGTCACTAATGCCGGAACACAACACAAGGTTATTATGGCGGCATACTTAAGACCAAAGGTGGTCGCCATCCAGACGGGCTTGGGGCCCTACCACGTAGCTAGAAATAGCCTACTATGGACTTGTCGAGTCTTTTTTTTTTTAACGGAGTGGGGAAATCCTCATGGACTACCTCCGCCTGGGGAAAGGCGGAGGGGCATGCCGGACTCCTACTGGCTAAAACCACCACCCCGGTGTCTCCTCACACGTGCGCGCCGGGCCGCGGGAATCCAAATTCTTCCGCAGCCCCACACTAATGCTGGCCCGGTCTGTCCGGGCCTCGTCTCCTGCACGGTGTAGTGAGGTGTTTAACTACCCCGTGCATCGCCTCAGAGGCGCACGCCTCCACCTCGGGTCCATCGAATAGGGGGCGGGAACTTCCCCAGGTCCCTCGCCCCTGGACCTATTCCTGGGGGCCGGAAAAGGGCGTTGTTCGCCCTTCTCCTTCGCCCGGTGCGCCTTCTGCGGCCGGGGAAGGGAGCCAAGATCTCCCTCTCCCGTTCCGCAGTTTCCTTCTGCGACATCACGTCCTCGCAGAAGGACACCACTGCGTCCCACGACTCTGCGCTACCGACCATCCTCCGCACTACGGCCGGCAGCGACAAATCTCCTCCTACTTCATTTGTGAGAACACGGCGCTGCTCCTCCCAAGCTATACACTCGGCGAGCGTGTGTTGCGTCGTATCCTCCCCGCAATGGACGCAGTGGTGGCACCGAGCGTCCGGCTCCCTGTCTATGCGGCACAGGTACTTGCCGAAGCAGCCGTGCCCCGACAGCACCTGCGTCACCCTAAACAACAGGGAGCCGTGCCTTCTTCCGAGCCAGTCGTCGAGTACTGGCCGAATCGCCTCGACGGTAGCGAGGCCGGCGGTAGGGCGCAGAAGCCTTTCCCGCCATTCCGCCACCAAGACCTGACGGAGCTCCTCTCGGCGCAACGCGATCTGCCGCTGCGCCGGCCTCGAGCCCCGTGCCCGCTCTTCCTCGCGCCATCGATATAATGACGCGAGTACTTTCGCCTCTAGGTCCCAGGGCGGGGATCCGGCCAGGACGCAAGCCGCCTCGTAGGAAATCGTGCGATACCCGCGGACGACTCTGACGGCCATCGCCCTCTGCGGCTTGTGCAAAATGGCGAGAGTGCTGGCCGTCATGTTCAACGCCCAAACAGGGGCCCCGTACAGGGCCATGGACCGCACGATTCCCACGTACAACCGCCTACAGGCGGCGCTCGGGCCCCCCAAGTTGGGAAGCAACGTCGAAAGCGCGCCCGCTGCACCCATCAGCTTGGGCGCCAGCCGCCGGAAGTGGGGCCCGAATTCCCATCCCCACCAATCCCAGATACTTCATGGTGGACTCGACAGCTATCCGGGCCCCGCTGACCACGATGTGTGATCCCGGCGCCGGCGCACGTCGGGGACCATGAAACACCATGGCCTCACACTTGTCGAGTCTGTGTTAAGGCATGGAATAATATTTTGGGGAAATTCGACTAATGTGAACATGACTGAACTTTTTGATGCAAAAACGTTGTATACGAGCAATGTTTCAACTAGATAGTACTGAGAGTTGCAAACCATTCTTTGTAAAGCTCAATATTCTAACTCTTCCATCGTTATATTATTATTATGGAAGTAGCAATGTTTGTACGGCATAACCCACATCTATTCGAACGCCTGTCAGATAGGTTAATTCGAAACCGGAGGGATAATGATGGGCTTTGTGCGGTGAGTACAGCACTGTTGCGTAAGAGTATTATATCTATGGCACCAAAAATTTATAATAAAATTTCTAAAAATACATAATTATTGTATCTCATTTAGAATACAATTAAAAAAGTTTTTAATAAATAAGTGCTATTATAGCGTAAAAGATTACATAAATAATTAAATTCTATTTGTTCAATATTTCTAATTAAATTTACATATAAATTAATTTCTACAACATGAAAATATATGTATTAAAAATCATAATTGACAAATAAACATAAATAAAAAATAAAATTAATAATGTAATAAATTAAATTTAAAATATATAAGCGCTCATCTATTCATGTCGACATAATTTAGTATTATCATTAATATATATATACACAATAAAAAAAAAAATATTTTAGTCATGGTATATATAGGTATAAGGGTAAAGTGTTCTTTTTATCTAATTTTTGTCTCTTAGCGGTTTCACAAATCTATACTCAATCTTTGGATCATAGGTTATATATATTATGTATTTTTGTTTTCATGTTTAGTTGCTATTATTGCTTAAATATCTGATAAAAATTGTGATCTTATAGGGCAGCAGAAAACGCCTACTCATTTAAACTTTGCATGTCAAACTTGGCATCACCAAATGAAATGTAGTATATCAATGCTGTCATTGTATTGTAAACATGTTAGCATATAAAATATATCTTATCTTATGCCAGTTACAGAGGCCATGAGATCGATAGAAAATAAGAGTACCTGGCAAAGTCTAATACGGCGAGTGAGGGCAGCCCCTACAAACTAGACATAATCTTCATTAAGTGAAACAGATGACTAAAAAGTAGAAACCAAAAATAGGAAAAGGGGAATAAGTTGGAGGTGGCCATTATCCAGATAAGTCTTATAAGAAAAAAGAAACAATAAATAAGCCAAAATTGCAAATATTTCTTGTAAGAAATAAACAGGCTTATTATTGATATATTTATTTATGTCCATTGATTTTTCTATTTGATTTTTACTAACGTTAAAAAATTCGGAGAATGAATCTATTTTTGTATTTGACATATTGTTTGATTAAAATTTATATTAACAGAACAATTGTCAAACAAAATAAAAATTTGTCTAAATGGGATGGAAAGAAGTACACTTGGAGTTAAAAGAAAGGACCGAGAAAATATTATAAACATAAAAAGTAAAACTAAATTCAAAAATGCATATACAACTTACAAATAGCTGAAGTGGAAATGGATAAGACATATTATAATTAGAGAAAAGAAAGAAAAATGATCAAGAATTATTAAAAGGAACAGAAATAGACAGACTAAGAGATGGGTAGATGACCTCAGAAAAGTAGCTGAACCAATATGGACTCGTACAGCAAGGAACAGGGCTAAATGGAGATCTTTAGAGGAGGCCTTTTTCGGAAGAAAAGTTGTACCTAATTAACTATGATTTGCCGATACTATCAAAAAACAAATTAAAATAATACTTAACAAAAATAACAATAGACAAGAAAAAAAATGTAATTTAGGAACTAAGTGCAACAATAAAGGGATTTTCTTTCATTTATTTAGATTCATATACTGGCTTAAATATAATTCTATTTAAATATGATATAAAACGAAAATCTAATTTTTGATCCAGACTTATCTATAAAAGTATATACACAAAAGACCTTTTTACGATCCCCTATAAATAACTAGGTACAAGGCTTCATAAACTCCAAGCACTTGAGAACATTATGAGAGAATAAAGACGAGATCCGAGACAATTTTAATTATGTCCACTGGGGCTCATTATCTGAAGTGACAGTCTGGACTGAGTAGTCATAAAACTCTGGGGGCACAGAAGTATAAGAACAGTAAAATTCAGAAGTCTCAATGTAAATATTTCATATTTTATATAGTAAAACAAGTTGTTTGTGAGGTATCAATGAAATTAATTTTTAATTGAAAGGGTCATGTATGCCATTTTGTATCTAATTTGCTTTTTACAGTAGTACGAATCCATTAGTACAATTTATAATATCCCTGCTGCATAGATATGTTGACTTTAAGAGCTGTCCATCGCGGGCATGGACCTGCGATTTCAAGAAACACCACAAGAAAAATTCTAACGGAGTAAATAGCACGATCATGGTGGCTAATTCACGTCATCTTTGCGAGCGATAATCATACCCTCAAATCGTTGATGAAGAATGTGCATAGTGGCAATCACTGTGTGGCACGTAGCACCGTCCTACAAAAACGACATCTCATCTACATCCATACTGTTCAAATCAGAGAATCAAGACATCGATGGCAAGTGGAATGGAAGAAAGTGATGGCCTTACTAACAGAGTTTTAAAAATTACGAACTAATGGCAGGTCACCAGCCCGAACGCACCAAACAGCGACTATCTTCTGAAACTTTTACCCCAAAAAGACTAATTGAATGGTCTTCTTTACTGCTGTGAACTAAAAACAGGAGTAATTGATTTTCGTCTTCCATATTCTTGGATAGGGGTATTCTTTATTCATTCCAGTAGTTATCTGGACCAAGTTTGTTTAATTTGTATATCTACCTATAGTCTAAGATCCCGGGGCCACCAGACGTCACGTATTTTCTGACGGACAAAATGTGGACGATTGAGTTGTGTACTAGGATCACATGCCTACCTGCTAGCTTGGCCAAACGACCAATTTCCAGGTATCAGGTGGTCAAGGTACATAAAAACATTACTTACTTCACGTAAATTCTCATAGCTGATTTTCACGTACGTTTCAGACAATGTCTTTAAAAATAAATTGTCAATACTCCCAGACACTTTCTGTCGGCCATATTGCTTTGCAGACGCTTTCAAGCTCCCAAAATAATTAGTTAACTTCACATATATTCTGATGCTCCATTTTTACATATGTTCACCAGACAACTATTTTAAAACCTTTGACAAGACGACAGACCGATCCAAGGGGCCAATCATCTACTAAACTCAATTTTAATACCTATTTATACTATGTATTTTAAGCCTACCTATACATTTTGTGCCTTCAAATTTTAGTATTTTATGAAAGGCAAACTTTTTACAACAAAACCGCTCGTGTAAGACGGCCTTATCTGCCTTCGCCTCGGATGTCTCCAGCTCGCTCTATCATGATTGTTTCAACTTTTTGCATTCAAATTTTTGTTTGGAAGTTTGATTTATGTTTAATAAGATTTAAGAAGATTTCAAGCTTACTGTGAAATTATTTTAGATATAATCTGTGGAAGTGTTAATTTTGTTTTGACAAACATTTATTTTTTTCTCCGGAAGAAGAAAAAGGACCTAACATATTAGTCGGTGCACGGGACTGCAACATGGTGTGTGTGAAACTTCCTGGAACATTGCTTGCGCCCACCAATTTCAAAACCGCGTGCTGGGTACCTAACAAAAATACCAAGGCACCTCTATACTGGTGCCATGAAATAGCGTGAGTGGACTACTGCCATCACGACTTCTGTTGCCTAGGAATGGGAATAGTTCTCACTAATTCTAGGGAATAGATTTTCGGACAGGAGCTATTCACACCGTCGGAATCTTCAAATCCAAGTGCCCTGGCAAATAAAATACAAGCAACGTTCCGTTGTCAAATCCATTGCAATAATTGAATCCAAAATTAAACTTTTAAACAAACGTAGTTCTTTTTAATTTGGTTAATTTAATTTTTAGTTTGTTTAAACCTAGGAATGGGATGTGGTTAGATACCGTATTAGTAGATTGGCGACGTGAAACGCCCTGATCCGCTAATTTATTAGTACATAGTTAAACAGTGAAGGCGGGTTGTACAATATGCTAAATTAACCACATAGATTTTAGTTCTAGCTAAAATAATAACTGGTAAAAGGAAACAAATGGGCCTTTTTGCTAGTTCACAGACAAAGGAAGGATATTTGTTTTCATTTCGGTCAGGAAGTTTATTCCTTTGTGCCTCTATTTGCATTAGTGCCCTTTTTTAACATTTCATTTCCTCAAATAAGATATGGCAATAGCCTGACCCTAAAAAACCGAAAGAAAATGCTGTAAAAAAAAACTAGTCTGTCGTTTATCAGAATGTACCGCTTGCTACTACTGACCAGGTCACGAGTGGAGACCATGGCATTTCATCTATATCATATGCCTGCATTAAGTAATTTTTAATTATATATTGTCTAGTAAATATACAACCTTTTTAAGTGATGTTTTTTATTGTTCGGTTTTAATAGAGTAACAATAGATTATGACCTGATAGAAGATAAAAGTAGGAAAATAAAGAATGAGCTAATGTTAGTTATATAAAAATTTAACAGAATGAGATGACTAATGACTAACCCAGTACGATATAAGTTCAAATAAAATTAAACGATGTTTTATTGTGCAAGTTACCGTAAGCAACAGAAAGCATTTAACTGTTGACTTGTCTCCGGCGGAGGTGGAGGCGGGGCACGTTCGGTCAGTAGTGCTGTTTTGGCAGATATCCGAAACGACAAATACGAAAACTATTTTAGGAATAAGATTTCTCTTATTATCTTCATGTATTTATACGTGAAACGGCCGAAAACAAATATCAAAGAACATCATTCCAAATTCAACATTGATTCGATAAAAAAAAATGAATATTTTTGCAAGTGCAATTTTATTTGTATTATAATTATTTTTATTTTGGAACTGTAATAACATTCTAGAACTATGAAACCGTAATTATTTGCTTTTGTATATTTTAAACAACTTTTTAATACTATAAATGTGAAAGTAACCCACCTGTCTGTCAGTTACGTTTCAGCTTAAACCGCTTAACCAATTCTGATGGATTTCCGTAAAGAGGACCTTGGAACAGTACATTTTTTTCTTTTATGTGGCGCTAACGTTGATTGAGTCAGCTAGTTAAATAATATATAACTCAAATTAAATAAAAGGAAAAGTAAAATTATGACTAGTTTAAAGTACTCCCTTAATGTCACTCCGATTGCATTTTGTCTTGGTTGCTCACCTATTAATCATTATCTGGACAATTTATATGCTTCTGGATCCCATAGAGCAAGAGTTTCATACCAAACGGATAATATATGTACATCAAACTTAGGCATTGACCATTTTTTAAAGTGATTGTTCATTTTTAATAAAGAATCTAAATTTTATCTAACTTATTATATAGTAAAATGAACTTTAAAACCGTTTCACTATCCTATTTCTATGATTTCTTCTCAGTCGTTAATAATAATCACTTTAAGATACTATTATATGTCATTTTTCATAGTACTTTATACTTTAAAAAATGTACCACCACTTTATACCACTAAAGTGGTGTGAACTTTTATCTTTACCTCAGTTTTTGCATCTCTTTACAAATAATATACTAAAGTCTTTTTATTTTTCAAATAAGGACATTAAGAGATACATATAATAAAAATAATCTACTTTCATATTGATTTATATTGTTGCCACAATTCCGCGGATATTCGTATTTATACGACACACGAAACTACGCCGAGACTAATGTTACGTTTTAATCAAGGGATTAATATTTTACTCGGGACAGAAAAATACGTTCATTACTCTGAGTTGATAACTGAGGCTGACTGATACGGTTGTGTGTATACTTACTAACACCACAATTTGATTTATACTACGACACCATCTAGTTCCAATGTAAGTAGTCGAACGCTTCTGTTATAGATATTAGATAATTGATATTATATTATTGTTATATAGGTCAAGATGATGGTAAAATAAATTCTGAATGTTATTAAATCGCTAGTTAGCGTAGAGGGGCCGCCATCTTGAAGGTCATTTTATATTCGAAATCAATTGTCAAATAAATGCAACCGTCATGCGTGTTATTCTACTGAATTAAGAACATCTCAGAATGTTAGCCGATTAATTACTGTATTTAAATTCTGAATTGATTAGTGTTGTTAATTGACATATTTTATTGTAAATCTTTTTTCTGTAAATAAATACGTATTATAAATAAACACTCCGACTCAGGACTGGACCTCTGCAGATCTTCCTACATGCAAAAGTAGCGGGTTTCAAATCAGCAAATCAATTAAAGGAGGGTAATCTCATTTTCATATTTATGGTACGTTCCGATTTAATTTTAAGATTTATTTCAGAAAATGCAACCGTTTGAAACTCGAAATTCTTATAATCCCTGATGACTTACAAATTCATAATAACTATGCACATGGCTGATGTATACAATTGTTTCGAAGTGAATTATCGTAATCATGTTACAATTTGTTCTGAATAAGAATTGAAACTACAGAAACAATGGTTATAATACTTAATGTACAATAATATGTATATTCTATAACAACGTATTAAAAACTATTTTGTAAGCCAATATTTCTACACCCTTTGGACGACATCATGATCTATATGTTTTATGTATCATCAATGTATTTTTAACATGCTTTTATTAGTTTCACATGTACTCGTTTGCTTGTTTGTAACGGACTCCTTTGAATTCGATTTTGACCCACTTTAAACGGTCCGATTTCATTTAAACGTCTACAGACATATCAAGGACCTTCATTATTCTGACTAGGATTGCCAAGATCAAAAAAATGGTGACATATTATAAAATACGCCTGGTTAAATATTTTTTCAATAGAAAGTTGTATAAAACTCATTCTTGGCAAATAAATAATCTAATCTAATAAGATATTTTTAAAGAGGTCCCTACGTTAGGTGGAACCTACATTGCAGGGTTAATAAGGGACAATTTATAAACGATTCTTAGATTATAAGAATCTATTTGCAAATCTAAATATTTCATCCTCTTTAGGGATCAAAACCACAAAACACCGCACAGATCGATTTATTTATCCACTGAATCAGTCGTGTCGTCCATGAATGTAGTAACTGCTTTGCTGTTAGGTTAAGATGTGAGTTGTCGATGGTTTAATATTAGATCGTCTCAAATACTTTCGAATTCGAAAACTTTTCTCTTTATACCAAGAACTAGTGTCTTGATTTATAAGTGCTATACCGATTGGGCATAGCTCCAGATGTAATCAAACTGAAATAACGCATAAATTACAGGGGAAGTTTCAGTTGGAATTTTATCAAATTGAGTACTCCTAACAAGTAAAATAGTTCGGCCGAGAGGTATAACTGTAATTAATCTTTTTTTTTAATTTGAGGAAATTTTCCGATTGATGAGTGCATCCAAGCCGAGGGATCAAGGGACATGTGGAATTGACTTTACATCCGACGACCCACTACCCCGTTGTTTTTATATCGTCTACCGCCTAGGCCCACGGATAAACTGACCATACCCTCGTTCGAGTGTGGTATATATGGTGGTGTGGATGTGCATACCGTTATATATAGAAATATATAATATGTCCAATAACTCTCTGTGTAACACGCCCTAGTTTTTTTATTGCTGTAGGACAGCCTCTGTATCGTTGCCTATAGGTGTTTGCAACGCCAGTGGCATCTCTAATATGCTACTGTCCCATAAGGGTACAGGAACTTGGGTCACTAATGCTGAAACACAACACAAAGTTATTTTGGCGGCATACTTAAGACCAAAGGTGGTCACCATGTAGACGGGCTTGGGGCCCTACCACGTAGCTAGGGTGGGTTGTTTTGTCGCCTTTTACGACAGGCCGACCCCGGCCGCAGAAATCAGTACTCTTTCTCCGCCCCTGCACGGATAGTGTAAAATGGGCCCACTGAGACATTACTTCAAAAATACAACGTAATCGAACTCTTCTAACTTCATTGGCGTGACTTTTAGTTAGGATTCCAGTAATAATCATTGACTCACTACGTAAAGAGGGTAAAAATATAAAAATAAACATTTCAAAAATAAATTTTGAGTACAAATCCTATGACGGGTTAAAAATTTGGAGCAATATAAAAAAATGACGTACCTACATTTTTTTCCCACTAAAACTCAATATTTGCTGCATTGTAAAACTAGTTCCTAAAAAGTTAGGTAGAGTAGGACAATCAGCAGGAGAAGTACTAACTACTTTATTAATCGATGTCAGCTGTTTGGTACTCGCTAATGACGACCTTGCGTAACGGCTACCTTCGGTACGCTTGCGAAAGTTACGGGTTCAATTCCCGTCTCCCATCTGGGTATTTATATGTAATATGTATTTATTAATAAAAAAAGTATATAGGTTGTCTAAAAAAGTATATAAGTATAAAAGTATCAGTTGTTTAGTATCCATAACACAAGTGCTATGTTACTTGCTTTGGGACTAGATGGCGCTGTCGAGTTACCTATCATGATTTTCTTCTTACCATGTGGAAATATTTTCGCAACCCTCGCCTCTTGGAAAATGCATGGAACATGTGAAACTCCTCGCCCAACACGCTCATAGGCTTCCATCTCTGGACTAAGAAACGCACGTTGCTGGTATGCCCACTGAAACCATACCGGTGTTCCATTTGCCCGGGGCGGCTATAGGACATGACTTGAGTCTGACTGGCTTTTTTTCGCGACTACAAGGTATGCCTCACAGTCATAATAAATTAGTTCTAAAACATGTACAAAATGTATACAAGTAACCGACTTATTTGTGATGAAATGAAATGATAAATGTGTAAAGGCGGGAGATGCGCTATTGTTCTTTACGATACTGTGTCAGTAGTAAGAGGGCTGTGCGCGGACCATTAAATTGATTTGGGCAGGTGTGCCGGCAAATTGTTCGGTTTGGACCAGCGTACCCTCAACCGGGTCGTGTTGAGCGCGTCTCGACATTTACCTATATTGGACCTGCGACCGACATTTTACATCCGGTACGCAATTCTCCACAAATTACAAACGATTCAGTGAATCTACACCAAATTACGCGTATACCAAACACGTGGCTAATTGAATATACAATATATTCATTTAAATATGTTTATTATTTTTTGTAAAAATATATACATTCGATAGCAGGCATTTTTTATATACAAGAAGACATGGTGGTGGAACGACACAGTCCAGAGGGAGACTAGAGCAAAGAAAGCCCTCTTTAAGAAGTGGCAAGCGTCGAGATCTCCTAAAGATCGCGACGCATACCGGGTGGCAAAGCGCGCCACTAAGAGAGCTGTTGCCAGAGCCAGACGAGACCACTTACAACCATTTTAAGATAAGTTGTATCATCTGAGGGGCAGAAGCTCATCTATAAGTTGGCGCACTCCAGGGTCAAAGCGGCACAGGACATTTCCAAGTGCCGCTGTGTAAAAGACCCTGTGGGTAACCTGCTATGCGAGGACATCACGGAGAAGGAGAGATGGCGCTCGTATTTCCATGAGATGCTGAACACGCAGCACAAAGAGGTGCAGCCGCCAGATCTTCCTCCGAATCAAGAACTAGTCGCATTGATAACGCCTGCAGAGATCCAGAATTGTCTTCGCTGCATGAAGAATCGGAAAGCTGTTGGATCCGATGGAGTCTCCATCGAAGCCTGGAAGGCGATGGGCTCTCATGGTGTGGGCATCTTAACTGACCTTTTCAACCGGACACTCCTCACTGGTACGATCCCGAGCCAATGGAGACTGAGTATCATTATTCCAGTCTTCAAAGGCAAGGGGTCGGTGCAGGAGTGCGGTAGTTATCGAGGTATCAAGATCATGTCTGTGGGACATGACCTTGATACCGATGAAGCTCTTCGAAAGGGTTATCGACTCTCCGATTCGACAGGAGTGCACTGTCTTGGAATGTCAATATGGGTTTCGCCTTGGTCACGGGACAATGGGCCCTGTTTTTGCCCTAACGACTATTGCGGAAAAAATACAGGGCGAAGAATACGCCTCTGCATTGCCTGTTTCTCGACTTACTATACTTACTATTCTTGTACTATAGTCACATCAAAAACAATTGAAAATAAAACCATTTTTAACTTAAATTTAAAAGGTAGTTAAACAGCGTCTCGGTTGTAAAATAAATATTGACTGTACAAAGTCGAGTAAAAGCCAACAAAAAACAGAAACATAAACTGAAATAGAGTAATTTAACCAAACAAACAAACAAGCTGAGACGAGTGGCGAAAACGGAAATAACATTTAATGTAAAGCAACGCCAACAAATTAAGCTCCAACCAGTCGCAAATTCAGTTTTCACGTAACACAGGTAGTTTCCGGATTTGATACACTTAAAAAGCTGTTAAACCTGCGTTCATGTTTCATTTGGCTAACAATTTATTTACCTTTATTTAACGCCATTGGATATATTAGATAAATCCTACGTCACTTACATACTGATTACCATACCACAAAGAAAAGAAGTGACACTTGATATGATTTGACACAAATGAGGCGCACTAGATGACCCTGTGACAGTAGTCAATAGACCCCACAGTTTCAAAATGTAAACTTTGGATTCAACTGGGGATATTTTACTAATTGTTAACGAATGAAATGAATTCGACGTAAATGATTATGATAGTTTTTATTAATGAATTATTATCATTTATTTCAATATATATTCTATACATATGAATACATGAATTTCTTCGAGGCTAGCAGCGCGTTAGTAATGCCTCTGGTGTTGCAGACGTCCATAGGCGACGGTGACCACCTGCCAGGGTGAGCCGTTTGCCTGTCTGCTGAACTCTCGCTATAAAAAAAAAGTATCTTTTTCTAATAATTACCTTTTTTTAACAAACTGTATACAGAATTTTCTGCCCGTCTTCAAGTTCGTCTTAGCTAATCTCCGAAACAAATTTGGCAAAACTTTTACTTGAAGATAGCGGAATTTATATGGATTAATGTACAACTACATATCTTATTATATACTACATATTTCATAACATACATGAGTTGGTTTAGTCGCCAATCCAATGCCGCTCCTTTTTACTATATAGAAACCAAGGTTAAAGCTGCATGTAATATTTTAAATTCTTATTGTAATAAAGTTAAAACTGTGATTAGACATGCATTATCAGAAAAAAAGAGATAAAACTAGGATGTGAGAAGTGAAAGATAACAATATTTCTACGGGCGTAAAAAAGTAGAAAACAGTAGAAATTATAACAAAACAGAAATATCACGTAAATTGTAGAACCATTTACTTCGTTTAGCATATTAATATTAAAAACATTGAAACTTGAATAGACACATATATGAGTAGTATTTTTTATTATTTTTTACTTGTCAACCATAAGAACTTAAGTATTCTATTGTACGTGTAAAAACCTATGGAGCAAATACTTATTTGGGGGTGTTATTTGACACCCTTTTAGCCCTTTTGGTTGTTGGATGGCTACTCTAAATACAATATAGACATCATATTTCTAATGCACGTATTCAGTGTATTTTAGAGTTAGGTTTACTTACTTTATACGCGAGCGTTATATACTCCTCTAAAAAAATTAAGAGTGTTTATAAATTGTGATAAACACGTCATAAATTACACCATCATCGTACACCAGTATCGTGTACAATTTGTACGACGAATAAATAAATAAATATATGTTGGGTCATTTCACACAACACCATCTAGTCCCAAACTAACTTTTTATTTGTAAATAAATACATATTATACATAAACACCCAGACGCTGGACGGGAATCGAACCTGTAACCTCTGCATGCGTACCGATATGCGTTAGCCGTTACGCCAGGAGGTCGTCAAACGATTTCTTATCGTGTATGTAATATGCAATGCGGATACATAAATATAACGCTTATATGGGAAAATAATTCAAACTCTTATGCCAAAATACATTTGAAATATACTATATAGGTATATTGTTTATAGAAATTTAATGAAATTTCCTAGACTAACATTTTAATTTCGTAAACGTGCTAGTTTCTGGAAACATGAACATATATACAAATTACTTTGACGAGGCATCTGCTCTCTCTTATATAGTAAAAGTTAAATTGTTCATTTGTTCATTATTAGAACGAAGTTCTTTTATATGGGTTACAGTAGAGTTGTGGTAGAGTGAAGTAACGAAAAAGCGTTAGAGCGTCCAAGCAACCAATCCATGCAAGCGATGTGTATGTGTGTGATGAAAAGTGGATTCTTTACCCATATAGATAACCGTAAGCGAATAATACAATGGCTGACCCTAAGAAAAACGCCGCAACAGTGCCCTAAAACTGTTTGGTGGTCTCTTCATAGTATTATTCACTATAGCTTTCCCAGGTCTGGTTAAGCAATAATAGCAGATGTTTGTTGTGTCGAACTTCAAACAATCATAGCGAAACTGGTAGTGAAACAGTGCTGACTCAAGAATCGATCTTCACCATTATTGTACCATGATAACGCAAGACCTCACACTGCACGAGAAACCGTTGTAACTTTAACGTTGCAGTTACAAACAATACGTCATCCACCGCACTCGCCAGATCTTACTCCAACGGATTACCATTTTTCGTGATCTTCCCAGAGGCAGTACAAAATGCTTTCACACAGTTTGTTTGAATCTAGATACCCATAGTTCTATTGTAAAGGCATAAATGACATTTCGTTTAGATGGCAGCAAAGTATAAATAATGAAGGTAAATGTTATAATTAAATAAGTTTCAATTTTACAGTACAAACCGGCAATTTCATACAAACACCTACACATTCGGCCGTGTGACCCCGGCCAGTGAAAAGAATAGGGTCACCCCAGGTCATTCCAGGGGAGTCGTAAAAGGCGACGGATGGACTACTCCTTCGCCAGCTTACATGCGGCAAGGAAGTGCACATCTCGGTTTTTCCTCTTGGGGTTGGGAGGTCGGACGGCAGTCGCTCCCGTAAAAACCAAAACCAGCCAATAATTACAATGGTCAGAACAAGGAAAGGTCCAGTCATGGATAGGGCGTCGCCGCAAAACGACGCGCAGAAGCTTCGCCCGACTTCTGTGACAAGTGGACAAGGGCTGCCGTGCCGTGGGCGAGCACGGCTAAAGACGTTAGCCCAATCGAAACTCCGCTTCGCAACATGGAACATTGGCACGCTAACCGGACGCGCGAGGGAATTGGCCGATGTACTCTCCAGGCGGAGGGTGGCCGTGGCGTTCCTGCAGGAGACTCGGTGGAAGGCCAGCAGATCCCGGTTCATTGGGAATGGCTACAAGCTGATCTACACGGGTGCATCTGGTGGGGAAAATGGGGTCGCCATAGTGCTCTCGGAGGAGCTCCAGGACGACATTTTGGAGGTGAAGCGCTGTAGCGATCGGCTTATGGTTGTGAGGGTGCTTGTTGGTGGGGTAGTTACCCACTTGATAAGCGCCTACGCGCCACAGGCCGGTTGTAGTGACGCCGACAAGATAGCGTTCTGGAACCTACTCGGAGAAGTGCTTCGTGGGATTCCATTGTCACATGGGATCGTTTTGGGCGGTGATCTAAACGGTCATGTGGGTGATAAATGTGGGGAATTTGAGCGTGTTCACGGTGGATTTGGGTATGGTAGCCGCAATGTGGAAGGGGAGGATATCCTCAATACGTGTGCGGCTGCCGACCTTGCCATCGTGAACACGTATTTCAAAAAGAGACCCGAGCATCTCATCACCTACAAGAGCGGGAGGAATGCTACCCAAATCGACTTCCTACTCACTAGGAGACACCACATCAGCAATGTAGCCAACTGCAAGGTCATACCCGGTGAGAGTCTCACTGCACAACACCGTCTTCTTGTCATGGACCTCTGCGTGAAGCCCAAAGGCAAACGTGTAGATCGCCTTCAACGCCGAATCAGGTGGTGGCTGCTTGATGAAGTCAAGTCCCAGGAGTTCGCCTCTGCCATCGGCGACAAGTGCGTCGGTGGTGAGGGCGAATCGGTTCAAGCTTACTGGGACATGATTCAGGCGGCTATCCTTGGGTCGGCGAGGAAGGTGCTTGGCGAGTCTAAGGGTGGACGCAAATGTGACAAGGAGACTTGGTGGTGGAATGACTCAGTCCAGAGGGAGACCAGGGCGAAAAAAGCCCTCTTTAAGAAGTGGCAAGCGTCCAGATCTCCTGAAGATCGCGACGCATACAGAGCTGCCAAGCGCACCACCAAGAAAGCTGTAGCCAGAGCCAGACGAGACCACTTACAACCACTTTACGATAAGTTGGAATCGTCTGAGGGGCAGAAGCTCATATATAAGTTGGCGCGTTCCAGGGTCAAAGCGGCACAGGATATTTCCAAGTGCCGCTGTGTAAAAGACCCCAGGGGCAACCTGTTATGCGAGGACCTCGCGGTGAAGGAGAGATGGCGCTCGTATTTCCACGAGCTGCTGAACAAGCAGCATAAAGAGGTGCAGCCGCCAGATCTTCCTCCAAATCAAGGACTAGTGCCACCGGTAACGCCTGCAGAAGTCCAGAATTGTCTTCGCCGCATGGAAAATCGGAAAGCTGTCGGAGCCGATGGAGTCCCCATCGAAGCCTGGAAGGCGATGGGCTCTCGTGGTGTGGGCATCTTAACCAACCTTTTCAACCGGACACTCCTCACCGGTACGATCCCGAACCAATGGAGGCTGAGTATCATTACTCCAGTCTTCAAAGGCAAGGGATCGGTGCAGGAGTGCGGTAATTACCGTGGAATAAAGGTCATGTCCCACACCATGAAGCTCTTCGAGAGGGTTATCGACTCTCGGATTCGGCAGGAGTGCACTGTCTCGGGATGTCAGTATGGGTTTTGCCCTGGACATGGGACCATGGACCCAGTTTTTGCCCTAAGGACTGTCGCAGAGAAATACAGGACGAAGAATACGCCTCTGCACTGCCTGTTTCTGGACTTGCAGAAGGCCTTCGACTGTATTCCTCGTGCGATAATCTGGTGGGCATTGCGATTCAAAAGGGTTCCAGAGGCCTATATTGACATCATCCAAGACATGTACCATGACTCCGATTCCGTAGTTCGGACCGCTGTTGGCGACACAAAACCTTTCCCCATCACCGTTGGGGTGCACCAAGGATCCGTCCTTAGTCCGTTTCTGTTCAGCGTGGTATTAGACGTATTGTCAGACAGCATCAGAAACTCACATGAGCAGCCCCCGTGGTTGCTCATGTATGCTGATGATATCGCGCTGACAGATTCAGACAGGGGTAGGCTGGTGCAACGCGTGAAGGCGTGGAAGGAGTCGCTTGAGAACGGTGGTCTGAAGCTCAATGTGGCGAAGACCGAGTACTTGGCCTGTAACTCCACAGATCCCACACCCGTACGCATAGGCGGTGACACGGTCGAGCGCACGGACCGAGTAAAATACTTGGGATCTGTATTTCACGCGTCTGGTGACATCGATTGCGACGTCAAGGCACGCATTGCTGCCGCGTGGGCCAAATGGCGTGAGGTGACTGGTGTCATTTGTGACCCCAAGATGCCGGTAAAATTGAAGGGACAGGTCTATAAGACCATCATTAGGCCTGTCCTTTTATACGGCTGTGAAGCGTGGCCGGTGTTAGAGAGACACAAGCAAGAACTGCGTGTCACGGAGATGAATATGCTGCGGTGGATGTGTGGAGTGACGCGGAAGGACCGCGTTAGGAACTCCCGCATTCGCGGCAGTCTTCATGTCCGTGACATTGCGGATAAATTGCAGGAGTGTCGGCTCCGTTGGTACGGCCACGTTTTGCGGCAACCGGATGATTACGTGGGAAACAAATGTCTGGCCATGCCGCCTCCGCCGGGCCCCGGCAGGAGGGGTAGACCCAAAAAGTGCTGGCTTGACGTCGTAAGGGGTGACATGCGTGCTAATGGGCTCACTATCAGGGATGCTGAAGACCGTGCGAAGTGGAGTAGAAAAAGTCGGAAAGCGGACCCCGGGCACCGAAGCGGAAGTTTGGGTTGCAACCGGGATGAACGCTGAGATGATGATGATGATGACCTACACAAGCCCCTAATACAAATAAAGTACCTTTTTTTATTGCTGTAGGATAGCAGACAGGCTGACGGCCCGCTTAGAATTTAGCAGTTACCGTCGCCTATGGGTGTTTGCAACGCCGTGGCATCGCGAATACGCTGCTGTCCCATAAGAGTACAGGAACTTGGGTCAGTAATGCCGGAACACAATACAAGGTTATTATGGCAGCATACTTAAGACCAAAGGTGGTCGTCATCCAGACGGGCTTGAGGCCCTACCACGTAGCTAGGGTGGGTTATTTTGTCGCCTTTTACGACAGGCCGACCCCGGGCGCAGAGGTTAGTATTCTTTCTCCGCCGCTGCACAACCCTTGATAAAAACCTAAACATAAAACGCCTTTTATTTGAATAATATTGAAAAATTGAGACTAATTTAATGTATTTTTGCAGTACATCTGCCAATATCACTAACAGGAAAATTGGAAACAAAGTAATGTATTTTTGCGGCAGTTCTAGTACTAATCAAACATAAAAATACATCTCTCGGTTTTCGGATATATTGTATGAAAGCTACGATGACAAGAACAGACAAACAGATTGATAGATACATATATATTTTATATACAGAGACCGGACGGTATGAGTTTGATTCCATGGAAGATGGGCTGGGTGCTGGTATGGGATGCAACCTGTTCAGACACGCTGGCCCCTTCCCATCTACATGGAACCAACAACAGAGCTGGTGCGGCTTGTGAAGCGGCTGGAAAAGCTAAAGCATGCAAATACAGAGGTCTAGGCTCCGAATATGATTTTGTCCCATTCGGTGTCGAGACCCTTGGTCCGTGGGGTTCTAGCGCTATAAGGCTTTTTAAGGAAATAGCAAAGAGGTTAGTCGACATCACAGGAGACCGAAGAGCTGGCAGCTACCTCGGACAAAGAATTAGTCTAGCTATTCAAAGGGGGAACGCTGCCAGTGTCTTCGGAACCTTGCCTAAAGGGACTCCTTTTAATGATATATTTTATTACATTTTTTAAGGTTTTTAGTTTTAAATAGTTATATATACGTTTTAGACATAGGTATTATTTTTAATTGTTATACTTTTATATACATATATACACATATACATTCAGTATAACACCTGTCATTAGAAATCTTGAGCACTGAGCTATCAACTACCTTCATTCATCATTTTGGTCGCAGAAGTTTAATTGTCAAGTCTATTTTGCATATTAATCAAAAGATCTCAACCTTGCAAGCATGACTACTAACAAGGACTAGTAATCGAAGATCACTAACTTGGGAATCGTAGCATGGATCTATGAGGAACAACATCGGCTTTACGATTTATCGTAAAACTTGGAGAAGTAATGAAACACATGCCCTGCGTATCCGAATAGGAGCACGTATTAATGGCCACTACTTTTGACGAATTTTAAACAGGTTAAAATGGAATGTATATTGTTTTTATGCAAATATATATTTACATAAAGCTTTTGAAGTCAAATTTCTTTAGCACCAAATTTCCTTAAAAAAATTGACACCAAAAAGAGACACGTATATTCATAAATAGGATTTAGCCTGCGAAAAAATGTGATAGAATGCAAGTATACGGTGTTTCCTATATTCGTTTCCTCGTTGTTCGGGCTTTCGTAGCTTTTATATACCTATATTTATATGAAATATAATTGACTTTTCTGAACTTTCACTTCTGCTCTATGTAAATTACATACACACACATATTTTTATTTTAAACATTGAACAAACGTACTCCACATGATATTATTACCTTTTTTAATTTTCGCCAAAAATAATAACTATCTTTAAGTATGCCGCTATATTAAAATTGTGTTGAGTTCTAGAATAAGTGACCCAGGTTACACTACCCCTATGCGGACAGCGGCGTATTCGCGATGCCGTTGCAAGTATCTATAAGCAACGGTAACTGCTTAATATTAAGTGGGTTCAGCTTGTCTGCGTTGTTCAGGAATGAAAATGGAGGACATATTCAAATATCATGCCTTATTTATTAAGTATACATTTTGTGAAACTATTGTGACTGACGTGTATATTGTTAAGCTCACCATGAAATTGAGCGTCCTATTTCATGGTAGTTGATGCTCCTTCTCTATAGACATTTGAATGCCCTTTACGTTGCTCTCATCTCGTAAAATATTTACATCTGTGCAGGGGCGGAAAAAGAATACTGACCTCTGCGGCCGGGGTCGGTCTGTTGTAAAAGGCGACAAAACAACCCACCCTAGTTACGTGTTGGGGCCTCAAGCCCGTCTGGATGGCACCCACCTTTGGTCTTAAGTATGCCGCCATAATAACTGCTTTGTGTCCCAAGTTCCTGTACCCTTATGGTGCAGCAGCGTGTTCGCGATGCCACTGGCGTTGCCCATAGGCGGCGATAGCTACTAAATTCTAAGTGGGCTGTCAGCCTGTCTGCTATTCTACAGCAATTTAAAACAAATAAATAAAAACAATGTAAATAACCTACACTATTTCATAGGAGAAAGATGGGAAAAAATGATTACCCTAGCTTACATTCAAATTCCCCTCAGGGACGTTCCTCTATCTGAGGAGTGCACCGTGTGCGTACCCGAGGTGTCCAAGCATCCGCTGCATCACTCCTCTTCCAGTCCGAGGCAACGGAGTCCTTACCTTTCTTCCCGTCTACCTCCCACATCCTTTTCCAACATCGCTCTCTCTGCGTGGCACTGCAATCATTTAAAAGTTACATTATAAAATAAACCTTAAGTCATTATTAATATGTATATGGATTGTGACTCGTGACTATGACTCGTTGTGTATATGGATATATGTATATATTTTGACAATGTGAAGCTTATATAAATAATTTGTATTTTTGAAAACCTAATAAATTAATAAATGTAATAAAATAAATAAGTATAATGTAGAATTGTAACAAATGTAATGATTTTAATTATTTATTTCAATTTATTGTTAACTAAATGTTATTTGTTAAATGTATGGTATTAATATGTAGAAATTTTCAGACACAAATTTTTTTGTTCATGAATAAATGATATGATATGATATATGATATGATAATAAGGTTAGTATTACTGGAGCAAAACTCAGTCTTACGTCTTACGAATTCTTATGATCAGGACACGTGACCTGACGCGAGTTTAGCATTTTTTACCCATCACAAAAAATAGTGCACAACGCCGCTAAAGAAGATTCCACTTCAAAAAGTTTACATTCAAATTAGTTTTCAGTGCCCGCGTGGTCAATTATATTCATTACACACCGGGCATATTTTTATAGTATCAGATCGAATTTAAGTAATTGTAAGAGATAAAAAATACTGTTATTTGGTGTCAATTATAGTATAACTAAAGTAAAAATTGTTTCGAGTAGCGAGTCGTAAACCTGCAACCGGCACAGCGTCTGGACCAATATCTTAGCACAATCCACACAGAATACTTGTTTTCCCCATTTTTCCAATTCCCGGGCGCGTGCCAGCTCCTCACCCGTATTTATTATTATTTGTTTTCAATTGCAAAGTAATCTACGGACTGTGCAGCTGCCTCGGAAGATCATCGAGAGCATCACTGTGTTTAGGCGGTAGCGGACTTTATAGGGATCTTTATTATTGTTTCTCATACTTTCTGACAGGCTTTAAGTCAGTTTATGGTATTGATTATTTGGGTATATTCAGAAATAATATTTAGAATTCTTCATCAACGAGTAATTATGCGTTACTAGTCTTTCGTATTGGATTCTCTTCATAATTGCATTTAACTGTTCTCCTGATCGTAAATTATTTTACTGCCGAAGAACAGCAAACAAGCTGACGGTCTACTTAATAGTAAACACTTACTATCGCCTGTGGATGTTTGCGACGCTAGGGGCACCGCAAACATGCTACTATTCGCATAGGGTTACTGGAACCTTGGTCACTAATGCCGGAACATAACACAAGGTTATTATGGCAGCATACTTATAGTTGCCACCCAGACGGCCTTGGGGGTACCACGTGGTTGTTTTGTCGCCTTTTAGAACAGGCCGACTTCGGCCTCTGGTCAGTATTCTGACTTCGACGCTGCACATATATAAAAGTTAAAAAGTTGGAATGTATTGAGTGAGAAATAAATATTAAAATAATACTTAAAACTTATACACTGAAATATCTTCGAAATGAAGTTGTTCATGTTGCCCTCTTGTGCACTGAGACCCAAGTCGGCAGTTGGAGCGTGCCCAAATTGAGATGTCAATACAACGGCGCGAAGGGCGTGATTAAAATGTGCCTCCCACAGGTGTTTCTATTTATCCTGCCGTCTGAGCTTTAACCTTACACGACTTGTGCCTTTTGTTTTAACAAAAGGACGGTCGGGACATAAAACTTCAAGCCAATGGACTTTTAACTTACTGAGCTATAATATTGTTCGTTCAATTTTCAATTACATGTATTATTAATAAGTCATTTTTATTTAATACCTTAAACCTTAATTGTTTATTTATAATAAGTTTGCTTTAAAGATAAGTCGCCTGTCTTATAGTTTATTTTGTCTAATTCAATTTGTACAGTATTTAACAGCCTCATTTTGAATAATTGATACGTACGTACCCACGTACACACACATTACTCACAAATATCTTGCGCATATTATATGCTTAAAGTAAAAGTAAGAACCCACTCGGCACGGACTCTTTAACAAAATATATAACAAGAATTTAATAATATGTTAATAACTATATTTCCAACGTCTTCGTTAAACTTCATTAAAATGCATTGAACCAAATACTCGTATATTAAATAGATATTTATTGTTAGGAAATGTTACATAATTACATATTTTTATACTTAGTTGCAAAGAAGTTTGTGAATAAATATGTAAGAGAGAGGAGACCGAGCAATTCACCTGCGCCTCACGTAAGCCTCAAAGACATAACCTATAACCTAGCCGAGTAAATAACACAGTTTATTGTTGCGTATATCCGTTCAATCGGATAATATCGGTGGGAGGCATCGCGGCCGGCGGTCGAGCAAATGACGCCATTGAATCTAAGTCAATAGCTACCCGTAACGATTGCATGCTCGTAACATTTCATAACAACACAGGTGTATGGAGATGCTGTTCTGGAAGGGATCATCATAAAACTACCCTGGGAAAAATTCAAAGTAATATCTGGTTATATTTTCAAACTAGTTTATATGTATTAAATATTACAATTGTTCATTACATTAAAATATCTTATCCATTTTAAATATGTTTAAATAGCAATGAAACATCATGCGTAATTTAAAATACGTCACCGTTCTTCAAATTCTGGCGATTCTATTTAGGACAATGAGAAATTTTTATTAAATTATTATAATAACATCGGTCCTTGATAAGTCTACAATGTTTGAATGAAATAAGACTGTTTAAAATACCAAAGGAGTCGGTTACAAACAAACAACCACAGGTGAAACTAATAAAAGTGTGTTATAAAAACATCCACAAATATTCATCCATTGGATGAATATATTTTCAGTTTTTGTTAAAACTCTGGGGCCGTAGGTTCCACAAGCCTTTATCGAGACACTTAATAAGAGTCTCACGAGATCAATAAGCTGGTTTGTATTTAGGGCAAAGGATAATTGTTACCATCCAACGCGGTAATGCAGCCAGCGGTTTGGGAACGTTTTCGAAAGAAAGCGATCTGGAATCAATATATTATAACTACATAATCTTCATGCTAAAGATTAAATAACAATGTTTGTATATGTTTAATTCATTTTCTAGAAGTTGTCAAAGAAATGTGATATGACAAAGACACAACTAAGGCCTGCAGTTTTACATGCTCATACGTATAAGTGGTGACTCAGCTGAGAGAACCTGGCACCAGTACCTGGACGTTGATGACAATGCATGACACAGTTCTGGTGATGTGACTGGTCATCTGTGACGCAACTATGACGGTGAAGCTGAAAAGAGACATATTGATAAGACTGGCGTTCTAGCCGCATAAATAATATATGAATATATAAAAAGGAAAATGCGGTTCTTTGGACGCAGTATCACAATAAAACTACTGAACACATTGGAATGGGACTCCGACTATTCGGAATTTTTTGTAGATTGTTCTAGGCTACTTACTTTTTAAATTCCATTGACCCTTTTTTTTGCTGTGGGACAGCAGACAGGCTGACGGCCCGCTTAGAATTTAGCACTTACCGTCGCCTATGGGTGTTTGCAACGCCAGTGGCAAACACCCATAAACAGCCAAACCCTTTCTCATTTTGTTATTTACTTTTTTCTGTTATTCGCCCTTCGACGCGGGAACGGCTAGTGACATTATATAGGCACTGTAGACTCGTTTGCGTTGCTATAGTAACCTTTTTCGGCCACCAAAGTTCGTGGGGTGAAATTTGGTACTGGTTTCATATATGATGTCCTCATTGAAAGTTAAATAATAGTCAGGGCGTACTTCCAGTATCCATAATTGTGGTAGATCTTTGTGGATTGTTCGGCAATTTCGGTCACGCGCCACGCCGGTCCCGCTGACGGATTGGTTGTGGCAGCACACAGCATACTGATGCTGCGGCGGATAGTTCTCATAAATATGGACTCGGATTATGAGATGGCTCGGCTTATGGCCCACTGTACCGCCCTTTTGTCTCTGCTTAAAGTTCCGAGGAAATAATAAGTTTTTTGGGGTTATGTTTTCTGACGTAACTGTTGTCTGACGTAAGACCTATAGTCTAGCCGCTCTTGCGGTGTTTTTTCAAGCTTAAAGTGAGATCAAATGTGTACGCCTTTTAGGTTATTTCATTGCCCTAAGGAAACCGAATTACCAATAACACCAACAACTCCGGGGAAGCCGACGTGGATGTGTTAACATTCTATTTTGAACCTTAAGGCAACTTTGTAGTGCTAGCTGCAACGGCATATCCATTAAAACCACACTCACGCCACCTTTAGCCTTATTTGGGCGTACCCCAGAATTGACTTTTGGTCATTGCCAATGCAAACCTTTCCTTGCTCTAATGAGTTTAGATTCATGGTGCCTGACAGTTGTTTAGAATGCCGTGGGAGAAAAAATAAAGAAGAAAGAAAAGATGGCTAACAGCTAGAAAGATAACAGAGGAGAGTAGATGCATATAATATATTTCTTTTCTTTCTTCTTCTTTCTTTCTAAAGTTTTATTACGATCTTCCTGTATATAAAGTAAATATAACTTAATTGACTATACCCATCCTACGAGTATACTTTCATTTTGTGGTTCCATCTTATCTAATTTGTATGCAAGAGCAACACTGTAGCGCGCTAATATTTTTAGCTACATAATATTAGGACTTCAACATACTTTATAAGAAATATATACTTTATAATATTATATATTACATTAAACCAAAAATGTAAATAATGTTAATTGTGGATGTAAAAAAGAAAAATGCTAAAAAAGTTTATTCAGTATCTCGTATTTCCTCCCCTGGCTCTTATGGAACGGATACGCGTCACAATCTTGTGTTGTGGGGTTTTATCCCACTCTTATTGTATAGCTGTTTTAAGCTGGCCAAGCGTCTCTGGAACAGGATCTCTGGTTCTTCAATTCATCCCTTACGTGTTTTATGGGATTGCGGATGTATCCGGGCTTCTTGCTGGCCAGCCCATAACCGCAATACCGACTTCGCTCAGGTATTCATTTACAATGCCTGCGGTATGAGTCCTGGCATTGTCCTGCATAAAAATGAAGTCTTCGATAAAACGTACGCAGAGTACCACATGAAGCTCCAGACACTTGGATGTAACGTGACCCATTTAATGACGGTAACCGAGGTCCAGGTTTAGAAATACAATCGCAAGTTCGGTTTTTTTATCGGCGCTTATGCCGTCTATGAACCGCCGCAATTGTTAATTATTATTAGGTACTACTAAACTGTTATTGGTTCTAAATTTTATTTTTAATTTGTATTTTTTGTTCTATTTACATTGGGTACTTACTGTTTTTAATTCATTTTATGGAAATTTTAAATAACGACCTTAAGTTTAGTTCAAATACGAATTTCCGCCTGCTTTCTTTGTGATCTCTTTTTGTCAGTTTCTTTGAAATAAGTTCCTAGATTTTGTGCATTGTTGGAAAGCTAAGAAAACGGTGTTGTTTTCAAAATAATTTTCAAGCCAAGTTTCATACCGTTTTTTTGTTTTTAAGGCATTTTAGTGAAAAAATCTCAAAGAAATATTGAAATAATCTCGTTTTTCGTCACGCATTTTTAAATTTGGACCAACAATGTTTTATTATTGATAAATAACCATTGTTTAATCGTTTTATAAATCAGAAGAAAAAATGAGATTTCAATTGATACTTTTTTTTAATAAATATTGATGTTGCGTTTTTTACTTATTTCGAAAAAGCTAAAAAACATGATAACTCCAAAATGGTTAATTTTGCATAATGTATATGGGGGTTAAAATTATCACAAATAGTCACCCCATCACCTCCTGACGGGAATACGTCGAATTACCAATAACCCTGTATATTACTAGCTGACCTGGCAAACGTTGTTCTGACATATATTAAAAATAAAACATTTTGTAGTGGACCGAATTCTCTCATCTATTGTTGGAGATTTAATGGTATTAAAATCATTTGTAACGCATTGCTCCTAACATTGTAAAAGGCGTTTTGTTTACTCATCCCTATTTCACCCCCTTCAAGTTTCATTTCCACGACAAAAAGTAGCCTATGTCCTTCTCCAAGGTCCAATCTATCTCTATACCGAAATTCATCAACATTGGTTCAGAGGTTTAGGCGTGAAAACGTAACAGACAGAGTTACATTTATAATATTAGTATGGATATAGGTATCGAATTTAAAATTCCTTTTTATTGCTGTAGGACAGCAGACAGCCTGACGGCCCGCTTAGTATTTAGCAGTTAACGTCGCCTACAGGTGTTTGCAACGCCAATGGCATCGCGAACACGCTGCTGTCCCATAAGGGTACAGGAACTTGGGTCACTACTGCCGGAACACAACACAAGGTTATTATGGCGGCATACTTAAGACCAAAGGTGGTCGCCATCCAGACGGGCTTGAAGCCCTACCACGTAGCTAGGGTGGGTTGTTTTGTCGCTTTTTACGACAGGCCGACCCCGGCCACAGAGGTTAGTATTCTTTCTCCGCCCCTGCACGGATAAATAAATAATTAAATGAAAACAGCTTAGGTTCTAACTATAGATAGACCTGTCCGATTTCATACGGAAATTATGATAAAGATGTGTGATCCATTCTCGTGTTTGTTAATACTTCACCCCAAGAGTGATCTCTCCCCCCCGCGCCCATTTACCCGGTCACGTCCGCAGCTTAATGACTAACCACAACCAGTATGGGGTGAATATGATATCGAATACTTTATTTTATGTGTTAACATGATATGTTATTAGGAAACGATTGTGATTTAATATTAAAAGTGGTAACGAATATTGTTATTAATTGGTGTAAGGATCACCACCGTACTTATTTTCAAACTCACCGAACCTGGCAGTTAATGTATTCTGCTAAAAACGACCACAGCACGCAAGCAACAGTGTGAGTGTCTTTGTTCTTTGCTGAGACGACTAAGTTGATACACATCTCAAAAATGAGAAAACTTAAAAATTTATAGACATTATCACTCAATCCGCATTATAACATGATCTTAATAAGGCAACATTTAACATTTAGTAAAAATTTAAATATCAAAAACATATTATTGAAATTAAATTTCTTTAGCACCGCTGTGATTTAAAAATTCAATGAAACAAAAAAGCGACACCAAAAAGAGACAAACATATTATATATATATATATATATATATATATATATATATATATATATATATATATATATATATATATATATATATATATATATATATATATATATATATATATATATATATATATATATATATATATATATATAAATAGCATGCAGTGTTTCCTATAATCTGCGTCTCCTTTTGGGCTTTCTTAGCTTTTATGCACTAATATTAGTAAACTTCAGAAAAATAAATTACGTTTCATATATACGAAATACTATATGATCTATTTTTCTGAAGTTTCACTTCTGTCGTATGTGAATTGCGCACTGTTGATAAAATCCAAAAGAAAATATTATGAGGCAGATAATACAAATCACTGTCAGTGGGAAGCGTGCTCAGAAGGCTAACGGTATTGTCATGTTGAATGAATCAGCTATGTGATCGCGCGTGGTTTCAATGAGCCTCTAAGAAATTTCTCTGAAGAGCCCTTTAGTACTCACGGACCCAGTTTTTCAACTCTTAATATCGCAAAAACTACCGTGGCGTTAACCGTTCCTGATATCTCATATTTGGGCTGCTAGAAGTGTTTGACCATTAAGGTGCTATGCCAGCCCTAGATTTTGTTATTGGAAGCTGATACGATGCCAAGGTATCCACACATATAGCATACTAGACAAATAGCTTACCCACGTTCCAAGTAAGAAGTGCAACGCCGTTATCTTGTCTCCGACCGTCAGCCAGGCATAGGACGCTGGAATGGCTGTAAAGCCAGCGCTGACCAGAGCCAGAAGGTGTTGAAGCTGGCGTGGTTAAATGACAGCGCTTTTCGTGTAGGAAAGCCCAAGGTAACCATGACAGTCCACCATATGTCTACACTGACAACAATGAGGAATGCACCAAGCGAAACCAAGTGTAGACTCGACTGGTGTTTGGACAGTAAAAAAAACGATTTACTAATTCAGCCCTTATTTGATCAGATAGAAGATTTTCATGAACATTTGGTTGTTTACTTTCAGTAGAACAAAACAAATTTAAATTGAATAAAGCTGATTACCCCGAAGTATTGGCGAGTGGTACAAGTTTTCGCCGTGTAGTCCTGGACGGTTTGAAAATAAAATAACCTACTACAAGTAGGTTATTCGTCGGATATTCGTAAGGTGGGAATTATTTTACTCTTATTGCCATGTACGCTATAAATTTTGTATGTTTATTTATTGCTTTTAACTACTTTTTTTATAAAATAAAAATCACTGTAAGTGTATTATTCAGGTTTACTTTCGAGGTTAGCTACATAAAAATAAAATAAAATTGTCCACACATGTTTGACATATGTCTATGGCTCCAGAAAATAAAGGGAATCAACTAGAACAAAGCTCCAGAAGTTTAATTTATTATTTTCGTAAGAGTTAAGCTATGAAGTGTAAACTTAGGATAGAATCGGTATGAAAAGAGAACGTGAAGAATTTTGCAGCGCTTTAGCGCTTTGCTTTCTTGGTAGTCGGCTTATTATTATCGTAGATTGGCGTCGGCGCAACTACACGACGTTAGAAGGACGTTCCGTTTTAAATATCAGGTTTTATTATTATGAAGAGCAGCGCAACGGAGTTCGGACGGCGCGGTGGACGGTTGCGTGCGATAACATTTGACGGTATGAAAAGAGAAGAGCAACAAATAGAAACGCCTGGTTAAGAGTTGCGAAGTCGCACTCTCCAATCATCTATTGAATGATCAGAATCCAGCTTGCGAGGACCGAAAACTGGCCAACGCTCGGAAAACTGGCGTACGCTCGGAGCTCGTTTGGCTCACTTTACATCACTAGGGATAGTCGTCTCCCAAGCCGGGTTAAAAAGGTCCAATTTGAAGACCCACTCTTCTTCCAGCTTGCGAACATTGATACGCAATTAGAACGACGAAGCAATATTCTAGTATTACCAATGTGTATGTTACTCCGTGGTCCAAAGTACGTTGGCAATGCTTTATTTTATTTTTTTTATAGCGAGTGTTCAGCAGACAGGCAAACGGCCCACCCTGGGAGGTGGTCACCGTCGCCTATGGACGTCTGCAACACCAGAGGCATTACCAACGCGCTGCCAGCCTCGAAGAAATTTTATAACGCCTTTTTTGAAGAACCCCATATCATACCGCGCTGAGAAAACCTCAGCCGGAAGCTCATTCCATATCCTTAGAGTACGCAACATGAACGTTCTTGAGAACCGTTTCGTACAAGAAAGAAGAGGCTCCAAGAAATGGGGATGAACATCCAGCTGATGGCGGGCAGTGCGGT
The DNA here is from genome assembly GCA_963693495.1 of Malacosoma neustria. Lineage (NCBI taxonomy): Eukaryota > Metazoa > Arthropoda > Insecta > Lepidoptera > Lasiocampidae > Malacosoma > Malacosoma neustria. The sequence goes on from OY856377.1 coordinate 21,564,768, forward strand.
GGTAGAAAGACGACGAGGGCACCATTCTAAATAGCTCCTCAGAACACTCCCCGTTGTACAGACGGTAGAATACGCAAAGAGACGCTAAGTCTCTCCGAAGTCCAAGTATTAAGTATTAAGTTATTTCAGTAAATAAAAGAAACCGTCGCAGAAAACCGCTTTAGCTTATATTTTGGCCAATCCTTTGAATAGAGGAAGCGGGTCCACGGAGCGCCGAGGGCAGGACTCATCGTTACCAAAGACAAACACAATTACCCACTACACAGCATAAACACATTGAACTTTACCAAACACCAACTGTAAACTGAGGTTGGAAAGTCTATAAAATGTCTACCCTCTGTGGGCATTAATTTTATTGGAAGCTTTGTCAGCTACATTCGGGTATTAGTGATTAGAGCTTATGAGATTTAGATGAACTTTATTTTTTGAAACTCTAATAAATCTTACCTGCCAGCGATTTACCAACGAAATTAAGACCTTCGAAAATCTTTTCGAGGTAACTAATCAAAATCTACGTATAGTGTTACGTAAACTTAAAAAAATACATTACGCATTCTGCTAAAAACGACACCAGTTAATATTACTAATTTAATTTACATTTTTACTATTCAAATTTTAAAGAAAAGTCACGGTCTGGGAGTATTTTCATTCTATAGTCTAGTTTTCAATGTTCAGATGACCTGAAATTCATGTCAGTGTAATATAAAGTTGTTTAAAGTATTTTGGCAACAAAGTCGGTTACTGAATAAGAGACGTACAAAAGCGCCTTATTCTGTTAAGTGAGGGTCGTACTAATAAATAAATATACTGTGAAAATTGACGACAACATCTAGTTCCAAGGTAAACAGCAGAGCGCTTGTATTATTGGTATTAGCCAGCTGATTTACTAACAAATGTCTAGCCATGCCGCCTCCGCCGGGACTCAGTAGGAGGGCTAGATCCAAAGAGTGCTAGTCTGACGTCGTAAGGGAGATACGTGCCAATGAACTAACAGGGATGCCGAAGGTCGTGCGAAATGGAAAAGAAAAAGTTGGAAAGCGGACTCCGGACACCGAAGCGGAAGCTTGATGAATATGATACTGTATTATTTGTATACATGAATATTCAGACAAGGGACGGGAATCCGGGGGCATGTACCAACGTGGGAAAGCCGTTGTGCCAACGGAGGCTAATGAATTCTTATGTTTCCACGTTTACTATTGAATGAACGTAAAGGACTTCATAACTTTTTAATTACTTATTTTATCACATTACATTACAAGGGCCACGGACCAGAAATAAAAAATGGTCAAGCTCTTTGCTTTTAGTTTAACATTGATTGTAAAGGTGATAAATGGATTAGCTGTCAGTAGTTCAAAGACAGGAAGGAAATCCTAATTTTTTATGGTCCCCATGGAGGGCAACATGTTTGTTACGTATTTATTTGTGCTTTTAAAGGGTACCAATACCCCTGCATTTTGTCCATCACTCTATATTATTTTGTAATTTAAATGTTTTTTGAACAGGTGCAACTGTTTTAAGAAATCTAATTACTTAACGATACCTCGTTATAAACGGAAATGGTACTAGAATAAGGACGCAGAAGCCTCCTCTCAATATAAAACAAGAGCGCTTTATTTCGACATTTGTCGGGAATAAATCACAATTTGAGAAGAACTATGGCGGTGTTTTTACGATACGACTCGTATATTTTAATACGATAAGAGTGTGGTGGAGTTTTCTAATGGGCCAATTAAATAACGTTATCAAAAGTGATGTTACTGGGTGCAACGAGTCCCACTAAGACCTACCAAACTACTATTTAGTTCATCCTGTCAAACAAAGGATGAGGTTTTGACGCAAGTTTTGAATCCATTTTACGACTGGTGGGAGTAGCAATTCCACCCCGATTACCTTAGAAGGCGTGTCTCTGCCAACTCAACTTCCGGGAACCTCGGATCATTAATTCAATATAATCACAACGTAGATAATGCACTTAAACTTGAAGGTAACATTTACTAGTATGTAATAAGACCTGTCATATTGCAATCAGAATGCTGGGCCACAAAGGGGAAGAATGAAGGGGTATTACATGTTGCGGAGATGCCAATGTTTAGATGGATGTGTGCAAATAGATACAGAAATGAATATATTAGAGGAAGTTTGAAAGAAGTGGCAGTTATTAAGAAGCTGTTTACTTTTGTAACAAATTATCATAGTTTGGTATATAGTTTAATCTGTCAAAAAAATGCATTATCCGTGCAGGGGCGGAGAAAGAATACTAACCTCTGCGGCCGGGGTCAGCCTGTCGTAAAAGGCGACAAAACAGCCCACCCCAGCTACGTGGTAGGGCCTCAAACCCGTCTGGATGGCGACCACCTTAGGACTTAAGTATGCCGCCATAATAACCTTGTGTTGTATTCCGGCATTAGTGACCTGCGTTCCTGTATCCTTATGGGACAGCAGCGTGTTCGCGATGCCATTGGCGTTGCAAACACCCATAGGCGACGGTAACTGCTAAATTCTAAGCGGGCCGTCATCCTGTCTGCTGTCCTATAGCAATAAAAAAAATAGGAAAGACAGTGGATGGATAAAAAAGGTATACTGAAGAAAAGATGGATTATTGCGTAAAAATTTATATGGCATAAAAAGGTGTGAATATTTAGATGACAAATAATAGAGGAGAGTAGAAAGACATATTGTGTCAACTCCACATAGTTTGGGATAAGGGCATGAAGAAGATGCCTCAAACTTGAATCCAAGTTCAGCGTTGGGCCGCTTAATTAAAACTGGCGCTATTATTCCACTTGAAATCATTGGGTGATACTCACGTAAGGCTTATATTGAGATTGCAAACTGAAGAAATTTGATACAGTAAGAACTATATAAAATAAACTATATTCTACCGTTGACCGAAAGAAGGCGTCATCCTTTTTATCCGACTTCTTTAGAAAAGTAATGGGGTAATTCCATTCTCATAAATGGCTGAAACCACATGGCTTGAACCGATCTGACACAGTCCGATATACCAATATCATGTCAATTTCCAACTTGAATCTCCGTTTTCAAGTACTGTCTTTAATATAGACATGCATTTACCAAAGCAGTAATACATATGCTAATTCAACGTCACCTGAAATGATATTATACATGTGAACAGTAAATCAAATTAACAGATTAACATATATTTGAGAACAGTTTAATATTTTTATTGCTCTGCAACAACAGACTACCTGACGGCCCATTTAATGGTAAGCTGTAACCGTCGCTTATGGATTTTTGCGATGCCGGAGACACCGATAAAACGCTGCCGTTCGCACACAGTTACGCCGAAACACAAGGCAAGGTTATTCTGGTGGTATATTTAGAGATTGTTTCGGTGGTTGACATCTTCACTTACCATACTTTTTACGACAGTTCGCCTCCAACCGTAGGAATGACTCCGTAGTGTGTTTACTCTGCCCCTAAACGGAGAATAACAATATACACATATAGCTGGTGTCTCTGTGCAAAAGTCATGGAAAATCTCATGAAAAGAGTAATGGCTTGTCTTCGGAGCCGTGGGGGTCATTTGCCGGATATTTTATTCCATACTTAATCGGAACATGTCTTCTTTACAATACAATAAAAATATCACCACTCTGTCATAAAATACTTGTTTTTATTTTAAAATGAAAAAGTGCACTCTTACTGAGACACCCTTTATAAGATAGACGTACCTAACACATTGTCTATACGTAGCTATTTGAACTTTGTCTATGTCTAGCGGCGAGTGACAAATAGTCTCCTTTTTTGTCTTCCAAGTTGAGACTACTTTATACAAAGCCCATGTGTTTGTATTTCAATTGTATACACTACGTTCATTATAAAAAAACCAGTAAGATTTTTCAATGAAGTTTGTACAGACCACTTCTCGCTTATTACCCCAGAATAAGACAACGAGAGTAAATATTAAAAAGATATTTTAATTCGTACATAACAAAGTTATGTTACTGTTGCATTGTGCACTATCTCTCGTGGACTCGTACTTCCTACAACGAGCGGAGTTGCAACGTGCCTGGGAGAGTAATACTGTAATATCACAACATTCTCGACTTGCCTATTTGTGTTGCCATCTCTATTGAAATTTACGTAAACATGAGCGGAACGACGCCAAATCCGTGGAGGTGAATTAATATGCAAGTTGTTTATTCATTAATCATAGTGCCAAATGTAGTGTATTTTTTGGTTACTATTGGGTTATTTGATATTTAAAATATCCATGACAAACGAGCTTTCGAATCTAATTTCATGTAATTAAACTTTTTTATATCCGTAGTTATATTACAAATTCAAACTTTACATTCAAAATAAGTTCTTAGCTAGAAAGCTAGAATATTATTTATAATACGAGCTAGAGTTACCACCGCTTCACAACGTGTTTGGCTGTTACAAGGAGAATAAGCGGCAATAAACTCCCCTGCAACAAGTCTAATTTTACTATATATACGCGTATATACAGGGTTATTAGTAATTCGACGTATTCCTGTTAGGAGGTGACAGAGGTGACTATTTGCAATAATTTTAACCCCCTCATGCATTATGTAAAAGTAAAACATTTTTGAGTTATAATGTTTTTTAGCTTTTTTCAAAATAAGTCAAAAACGCTACATAAAAATTTATTAAAAATAAAGTATCAATTTAAATTTCATTATTTCTTCTGATTTATAAAAACGATTAAACACTGGTCATTTATTAATATTAAAACTACAATTATTGGTCCAAATTAAAAATGTGAAAAAATGTGACATTAAAATTATTTCAATATTTTTTTGAAATTTTTCCACTAAAATGCTTTAAAAACAAAAAAAATCGTTATGAAACTTAGTTTTTAAGTAGATTTTTAATATTGCATTTTTGACTTATTTAGAAAAAATATAAAAAACATGATAACCCAAAAATGCATTACTTTTGCATTATGCATATGGTGTTTAAAATTATCGCAAATAGTCACTCCTATCACCTTCGAACGGGAATACGTCGAATTACCAATAACCCTATATATATTTTATTTGCTTTTTTTTCAATTTCAAGCTTTAAGCTTAGAATACATAGAAAAGAAGAAAATACATAAATTCTTATACCAACATACAAAATGGTCTTACAGCTTATGGTAAGCTAACTTCGATAAGCTTACACGTATAAAATTAATGAAAGATGCCTGGAGCGTGCAGTTGTGTAAAAGAAGTTTTATCGAGGACTTAAATTTGGCCAAGGACAGATCAATAATGACATGACTTATATTACTAACTTTTATAAAAAAAAGTGTGTGTGTACGTACGTAAGAAATTATACTTCTTTGGCGTAACTTTTTAATAATCTTTCCAAAAATTTTATCCTTCGCGTTATCCTACGTCTGTAGAAAAAAAATATCTTAGTTTATGATGTCAATAAATAAGGTATGTATGTGTCAACTGACCTCAAATTATATTAATGATTTGTTCAAGGTGGACATCGAAGCCACATAAAATATCATTTAAGGCTATTTACATAGCTACCGTTTCATGTTACCCTATAATAATGTAAGGAATGATTCTCGAGAATATATTTAAAGTCTTTTTCCTCAGTGCAGAGGCTTCATAAGAATAATGATTACTGCGGCTGGGGCAGCCTGTCTTAAAAGGCGATAAAACAACCCTATTTAGGTGATAGGGCCTAGCCTGTCTGGATGGCAACCACCTCGGGCTTCTAAATATGCCGCTATAAGGTTCCAGTTCCTCTACACGGACGGCGGCGTGCTAGCGTTTCTCTGGCGTGACAAATATCCACAGGCAACGGTAACTGAACTACTAAGTGGGCCGTCAGCCTGTCTGCTGTTCTACAATAATAATAAAAAAATATCACTACAAAATTCCCTCTGTATTCTTAAAATTCTTAAGTTTATAGGTATAAAATTAAGAGAGGTGTATTTGCAAGAATTACGTTAACTTACTTTAGTGTCTCTGAAAATCGAGACATTTGACTTTTTGATTTACTGTTATTAATTATGGTACATTGGGGCTGTCCATTAATCACAAGAGGCTCGAAATGGGGGGAGGGGTCCATACAAAATCACGAAATATCACAAGGGGGGGGGGGAGGGGTGTAATAATATATCACGTGTATTTATTTTTTCGGCAAACGCGTACAAAATCGAATTTAGCTCTGTGCCAACAACTGACTTGCAAGATGCTTATCCAGTTATTAGTGTTGAAGAAAGTCTTGCTAATCAATGGTCCGAGGATACTGTACATTAAATTATGTTCATTGTTCATGTATTAGTATAAAAAAGTTTTTCGCATTTCTTTCATTATTTTTATGTGTCAAAAACAACCTGCAACCTTTCTGTCTACCCTCTAAACGTTATTATTATTATTGTAGACCTCATCATGCATCACCAAGGGGGGGGGGGGGGCTGGGTTAAAAATCCCAAAAAAAACATCACGTGATTAATGTAATAAGGCACGACCGTGACAGTAGGTTAAACAAAATATTTGTATTATCTACAAATAGTCTTTTGGGAATACCATTGCATGTTTGCAAAGAAGTTTCTTGCCAAGTTATGGTTTTCAAGTTATGAAGGTTTTGTGAGTGGTTTGTGTCAAAATATCTTCTATTTAATAATTTTACCAGATCTTCAGATGCGCATCTCGTCAACTCCACTCACAACTGTTCACTATTCGTACTCGACTCATCATTGAACAAATATTTCCTGTCTATTACGACTTCGTTAATTATGATCTAAACCAACAAAAACCCCGTAAAAGGCAAAGTGGCAACTTCCTGATAATCTAAACTCATTCTTGTGGGAGCCATATAACCTGACTCGTAACTCCACAGAATCGTTTATTCATTACCGTAGAGGACCCTTGTTAAAATTCCACTCCCTTTACCTCGACAGCATTATCCTATGTTATGGGGGTGTAAATTTATTATTGGTTATTGTATGGTCCATTTTGATAAAGGTTTATTGCTCTCATGTGGTGAATAGTAAAGTTCTGATCTGAACGCAGTCTGGATTTTGCTTAAATTACATGGGTTCGCGAAAATATAGTTTGTTTTATTTCTTTAGATAGTTATAGGCAATAAAAAAACTATTTTTCTTATACGATAAAATTTGCAGTGAAAAATTTACTTCTTTCCGTTTTTCGAGATCACTTTATTACAATTTTTTTTAACTAAAGAGTGTATCTGCTGTGCTTCTTATAGCATAAAGGTTAAAGCAAGAAAGCTCGTGATGAGCAAGGTTGACAGTTACCGTTGCCAATAGATATTTGCGACATTAGGGGAAAAGCCAATATATTGCTGTTTACATAGGATACAGGAACTTGGGTTACAGGAGTCAGTATGTTTACTTCTCTCCTGCACGGAGAAAACGAGAGACTATTCAGCACATCTCGCGTTCTCCATAATCGTTTATTCAACTCAATTTGTTACACTCATTTGAAAGATACTTGCAGATAAATAATATTTAAATTTGATAAATATCGAAGTAAGCCCCACCACCATTCAACCACTTGTTGATAAACTCTCTGTAAGATGACATTCTGGGGTAACTTCTTTTGGAATTCAGGGTTTGGAGTGTGAAGAATAGTATCTAGGAATATTTTTAAATTAATCGGCTCATGCAGTAGGAAAGCCTTTTTTTCAGGCAGGATGCAATGCGCCCGTACGTACCCTTCACTAGACTGGGGAACGCAGGTCGCTGGTATACCACCTAAAACCACCACAGTGTTCCTTCGCATGCATTGGTTGCCAAAGCCACGGGACGCGACGAACTAGTCTGTTCGTGGCCCTAACTGGCGACTGCTCACTTTTGCGGGCCTCTTCAAAACCGAAAGGGAGATGAGCCTCAGTGTCCAATAAGCCCGCCTAGATGGCAACCACTCTTGATCTTAAGTATGCCGTCATAATAACCTTGTGTTGTGTTTCGGCATGGGTGACCTAGGTTGGTGCGCCCCTCTCTCGGCCATATGTGCGGGCTACAGCCCTTTTCTAGGGGGCCGTACCGCGACCATTCACTACGGTGGCCGAAGGCCTGTCGCTAACCTCAGGCAACGAGTGGCCCTGCGTGAGCGAGAGGGGAGCCTGGCGCGCTCCCTCTTCCTCTCCGCCGCCTCGTTCGTAGACATAATTTTTCGCGAAAGGAGGCGACGGCGTCCCATCCCGCTTGGCTCCCGACCATTGCTATCCTAGCAATAGCCAGTAGCGAGAGGTTAGGTCAAGTGGTAGCGACGAGGTCCTGGCGCTCCAATGCGGGGCAAACTTGGAGGGTGTGCAGCGCCGTGTCCTCGTTGCTGGCGTCACAATGGTGACACTAATTGCTCTTTTTGAACGATGCTACACAGGTACCGCCCAAAGCAGAGCTGTGCCCCGAAAATACCTGTGTCATGTGAAACGACAGAGTGCCGTGGTGCAATAGGAAACCCTCATCAACCCGTGCTAATAGCATACAAAATAAAAGAATTCCGCGTCATAGAATCTTCTTCTTATTCGGACACTCTTGACAGAGTGATCGTGGTCATGCGTCGGTCAATTTCTGCGCCACCATTCGCATCGATGTCTGGCAGAGCGAGAGCAATCATTGATGCGTCATAGAATATGTTATCTTAAACTAATTAACAATTATCTAACATTAATTTTATGTTGTATATATATTTTTTTATTCATTTTGTTTTTATGTGACATTCATTCAAATCATTATTGAAACGCAAAATATTATTACAATTTTTTTTTGCTGTAGGACAGCAGACAATCTGACGACTCGCTTAGAATTTAGCAGTTACCATCGCCTATGGGTGTTTGCAACGTCATTGGCATCGCAAACACGACCGGCTGCCCCTGGCCGCAGAGGTCAGTATTCTTTCTCCGCCCCTGCACGGATAAAAACTAGATAAATATTCTTTATTAATACCCTTATAAGACAGCAACGTGTTCGCGATGCCACTGGCGTTGCAAAAATCCATAGGCGACGGTAACTGCTAAATTCTAAACGGGCCGTCAGTCTGTCTGCTGTCCTACAGAATAAAAAATAGTTTCTAATAGACGTTTCGAACTCATCATAATATTTCAAGCCATCAACAAAATCTACTGATTTATTTAATTTTATTCGGTGAAGGTCGGCAATAAATTATAACAAAGATTAATACCAACAATGCAGAGTGATTTATTGTTGCCGGCAACAGGTAACCGTAACAAAAATTATTTGAATATTATGCTAAATTCAGTTTACAACATTGAGATGTTGGTCTTTGTTTCTTTACATAATTAAATTTGTTTATTTGTATTCTTCAAAGGGTATCATTCTTATCTTATTATTTTTATCTAGTTCACCGTCCATTTATTTTATAGCTAAAGTTCAGCAGACAGGCAAACTGCTCACCCTGGCAGGTGGTTTGCAACACAAGAGAGATTACCAACGCGTTGCCGGCTTCATAACGCCTTTTTAGAAAAATTCCATATCGTATCGCGCTGACAAAATCTCAGCCGGAAGCACATTCATAATCCTGAGATTACTGTAAGTAATCTTAAGTATTTTTTTAAATTCAATTCAGATACCGATACTTAGACAATGACAGTGGGATTGATTCACAAATTTCGAGTCACTCTGCGGAATATGTCGAGTGTATCTGTTATAAATAAGGATATTCAAAATGAGAATATCCAAGGAAACCAAAGTGGTGGTCCTAGTTTATTATTTGGACTCCAAGCTTTAAAGCGAAAGATTTGGATATATACATATGTGATAAGTAACAGAATTCTATATGTTAGTTACCTTTTTTATTTTGAAGAAAAACTCTTTTTGCAAGTCCACCTGACTATAGCTTAGTACCTGTGCCAACGGACAAATAGCATGGCAAAGCCCTTTCTGTCAGGGGCAAGCTCTAATACAAAGAGCAGGCCTCTCAGGATGTGCGCTAGCGGGTAAAGTTTTTGACTCTCCGGAGCAATTTTGCATCAATCTTAGATTTGAGAGGGTCAACGAGGAACAGGAACTTTCCCTCGTGGCGTAGGTTATTTTAGTTACTTGTTACGATAACTTGTATGAAATATAACAGTTTTTTTTAAATATAATCACTGGCCTTTTATTTTAAATGTTGAATTATAAATATGTGGGTAGACACAAAAAATGTCAAAAAGTTATCTATATTAATATTTTGTTTATCATAATAACTAAAAAATATATTAAACTGAGTACTTCATAATCATCTTCAAGTTATATAAAACGAAAAATGAAAATTCTTTTATGCCAGGTGATAAAACATGTGCAAGACTCCAGACGTGTCCTAGTTGCAGGTCTCCAGTGAATTTATGGCAGACACTTGCCTTACTACTGATTTGAGCACATTTTCGGAATTCGTTAAAAATATATTAAATATTTTCATTATTTTTTACTTTATATTTAAACAAATCCTTTCCTGTACGCTCACATTTTTAGTTAGTACTTGTATTATTTTAATTAGTCTATACAACAACACTCAAACAAACATAAATAATATCTAAATTACTTGTGTCGTAAGCCATTTATTTAAAGATACCTGCATTAAATGAAGATCTACTACATAATTATATCGCTAGAAGAGGCCCGTCCCTACACAATTTGCAGGTCGGCGCCATAGCCTGTACCACATGATCGGCAAATCGGCAAAGTAAAATAAAGTAGTAAAATTTGGCCTCATATGAGGGTATCATATATCATTTGACCAGACTGAACACGTTGCACTTTGTATTTGCGTTTTAATGACATAAAGAAGCGATGATTGGCGAATGGCGCGTTTAACGTTTAATCAGGCGGATGCGACGCGACGTGCCGAATCGCAGCAATCAACGCATATTGTGAGCGATACATGAATTTGTTGACTTGCTCTGGTAATGTTGCATTTTGATTGTGAATTCTCGTTAAAGCGAAATATTTTTAATTTAAAGGGATTGAATAGAGATATTTCATTTTAAAATTCAATTTATATCTAATAACTATATTTATTAGTAAAAAAGTGTATGTAAATAAAAAAATAATATTGGGTTGAATTAAGTTTTCACGTTTTAAAGTTATTAGTTTGGGCACCATCTGTTTTATGTGTAAAACAAAACACTACGGGGTAAAACTAAAATTTTCCAAGGGCTCCACGGCGAGCGATATTAATTATTAAATAGGACCCTAATTTGACACCTCCGCATTCGCCTGTGTAATGTGAGCTCGAAATATAATTCTCATCAAAAAAATTGAAACATTACCGCAAGTATGTGTGTAATAATGTACCATTTTATGTGTGTAATCTGGAACGTCAATCAAACACGGCGCATTGAGCTAACTGATTTATTGAGTTACTGCAGGTACCAACATAATAAATAAAAATATACAGTTGAACAACACTACATCTTTCCTCTCTCACAAAAGAAACTTTCCATTCTCGCAAACTAAGAATCATATACAAACAAAACAGTAAATAAGAATCATATACAAGTAATAGTAGACTAAGGATCATATACAAACAAAACAGATAAACGAGCTTGGAACAAAGATAAACTATTTTCCATCTACTATAGACTACTACAATTAATGTTTAAAACGCTGCAAGCGCTTATGGGCCCGGAGTGCACGGGAGGATGCGCCCGCCGGGGGAGAACACATTTTGGGGGATGATACTGACGTAGGTTCTGATTCTTTTTCTGAAACAGCCTCCTCAAAGCCCTCCGGCACATCCTCGCACGCACTTTTGCGCCCATCATTCAGTTCCTCACTGACCACAGGAGACTTGGTGTCGGATTCATCTCGAACTTCCTCCACGACTGGCTCTAAGTTAGTCCTAGACAAAGAATGTCGGGACTTTTCAAGCTCTATAGGTATAAGTTGGTCTATATGTCTACGCTATTGGGTCCCATGGCCTACATCTACTTTATAGGATATTGGGCCTGTTTGTTTGACTACTCTGCCTACCGCCCACTTCTCCCCCTTGGAGGTATAATCGCGCGCCAAAATTTCATCCAACACTTGCTTTTGTAATGATGCTGGAATAATAATTCTATATTTATAAATTAAGCAACCCAGTTCAACAGCCATGTGCTGTCTCCTATCGAAAAAACATTTCTCCTCGCTCCCCTGAACAGACGACGGCCAACCAAACATAACGTAACCTTTAATCCTACTCAATACAGTATCTTTTTCGGTTTCCTTAGCTATATCCTTGAAAGTAATAGGAAGAGATTCTTCAATCAAATTTAGATAGCTGACAGTGTTGAAGAAGCGGTCCTCCTGAGGTAATGGCAATCGCGACAGTGCATCGGCCGGACCATTGTCCGCCGATCGAGTGAATTCAGTAATAAAATCGTAAGCGCTTAGCCGCGTCGCCCAGCGCTGTAAGCGCCCCGCGGCAGTTTGTGGAATACCACTATTTGGGCCGAAAATATACGTTAGCGGCTGGTGATCAGAACGCAGGATGAATCGTCTCCCCAATAAGTAATGGTGGTGTTTAGTTACACCAAAGTAAATGGCTAGGGCCTCCTTATCCAGCTGGCTATATTTACGTTCGGCCGCGTTCAGTGTTCGCGATACATAGCTGACGGGCCGCTCGCTGTTGTCCGGGTATTTGTGAGCGAGCACTGCACCCAACCCATAAGCACTGCTGTCTACAGAGAGGACGAGAGGGCGCCCCTCTTCATAATGTGCCAGTACCCGGTCACTCAGGAGAATTCGCTTCGCTTCCTCGAAAGAACGTTCGCAATCAGAATCCCATTGCCAGCTCTGACCCCGTTTCAACAAGTTATGTAATGGATGTAACAAAGTACTCGAATTGCATATAAACTTCCCATAGTAATTTAACATTCCTAGAAAACTTTTCAACTCCGTTACGTTTTGGGGCTTAGGGACCTTGGCAATGGCTTCCAATTTAGCTGGGTCGGGCCGTAATCCTTCCTTACTAATAATAAAACCTAAATACTTAACACTATCTTGAAAAAAACTACATTTACTTAATTTAATAGTTAGTCCCATGTTACGCAAGCGCTCAAGCACAGTCCTCACATTTCTTAGATTATTTTCTATAGTGGATCCGCTTACACAAATATCGTCCAAAAATACGACGCACCCTGGCACCCCGCGTAGAGTTTCTTCCATTATTTTTTGGAATTTTTCGGGGATACATGATAGACCGTACGGGGTACGACGATAAGCAAACGTACCGATATGCGTGGTAATGGCTGTATATGGCTGAGACTCCTCAGCCAATAAACATTGTTCAAATGCATGGGTAAGATCGATTTTTGTAAACTTGACTCCCCCACTAAGCGTAGCGAACAACTCCTCGATACGAGGTAAGGGGTAGAAGTCCCTTTTTAATTTAGGATTAATAGTAATTTTGTAATCGCCACAGATACGTATCTCGCCATTTGATTTAATCACTGGAACTATTGGGGTGCCGAAGTCTGAGTAATCAACGCGGTAAATGGTGCCATCAGCCTGCAAGCGTTCCAATTCGGCTTCAACGCGCCTACGCAGTGCTAAAGGGACTGGTCGTGCGCGTACGTAAACGGGTTCATTGTTTGTTAACTGCAAACGAATGGTCTGTTTGCAGGTGCCCAACTTATCCGAAAACACGTCTGGAAATTCGGAACACAATTGGTTCACGTATCTATCCTCACAAATTTTATTTATGTTTATTTGAGAGATGTTAAGGGCCCGTAACCAGTCTCTTCCTAACAGAGGGCGTGCCCCGTTTTTTATAATGAACAAAGGTAAACAATTTACTTTTACACTTCCTAATTTCACATCTACATTTATGTAACCTAGGGACTCGATACGTGAACCTGAATAACTGTGCAATATTGAGTTATCCGACTTAATAGATATGTTAGAGAAATAGCGTTTGTACATATGGTCACTAATAGCAGAAATACGACTCCCCGTGTCGATTTCGCATTCCAAATAAATGTTATTAATGCACAATTTAATATAATACGGCTTGGTGCCGTTTGCCGCAACTACAATATTACACAGATCATCCGAATTATCATTATTATAATCATCACTGACATAATTCTGTCGTTTATCCTTACAGATTTCGGTATTTTTCACCATTTTGCACATCACTTTTAAATGACCTCTTTGGTTACACTTATCACAATTATAATTTTTATAACGACACCGGTCCGCACGATGTGCCATTCCACATCGCCAACATAGCTGCGCTGGCACCGCGCCATATGCGCCGCCCGTGCCCCTTGCGCCGCCCGTGCCCCTTGCGCCGTACGCGCCTCTTGCGCCGTCTGCTCGCGCCGTGCTGCCCCGTCTCGGCCGCGCGTAATGTAGGCCTTCGCCCGCTTCGCCGCCTGCACCTGAGGTCGTCCCCGGTCCCGTGCTACCGCTCACCTCCGCGTGCCTTTCTGCGGCCTCCAACGCCAGAGCCAGCTCAATCGCCTCCTTATATTGAATTTTTTTCTCGGCAAATATTCTAGATCTCATCGCCTCGCTACATAACCCGGAGACGAACTGGTCTCGTAAGTTCTCCTCAAGCGATGAACACGACTGACATCTGCCGAAATTGCACGTAGCAGCTAGGTGTTTTAGGTCCTGTAGGTATTCCGACAACGGCTCGCCTACCCGTTGTCGACGTAATCTAAAAACGTGCCGCTCCGCAATCTCGGATCTTTGCGGTTCCAGATGATTGGACACTAATGTCACCAGTTCCTCGTACTGTTTATCCTCGGGGAACGTAGGTGCACAAAGATCACACATTAAAGAATACGTTTGTTCGCCTACAACCGTAATTAACATGGGCACTTTCAGTTCAGGTTTTACATCGTTTAACAAAATATATTGATTCACACGCCTGATATATGCGGGCCACTGTTTTGAATGTAAGTTAAACGGTTCTAACTTTCCAATAGGCATTATTTAAATCCAAAAATAGTATTCTAACGCGTGGTAATTAATAATCACGATACTCGTCGCCAGTGGAACGTCAATCAAACACGGCGCATTGAGCTAACTGATTTATTGAGTTACTGCAGGTACCAACATAATAAATAAAAATATACAGTTGAACAACACTACATCATCAATGTTGTGTACAAAGAATAAAATAAAAATAAGTATTATTCCGGCGGCATTTAAATGAAAAAGAGGATTGATGTCTGTAATGTATGTAGGTACCCACAGAATAAATTCCTTCCTTCGAGACAATTGTAACTGTGGGTACCCGTGACCTTCCTATTCCGAGATTACACAAGTACGCAACTAGACCTGTTTTATTGTAATAGTGACCTCAAGTAGCAAGTCCTATATCTTTCAGTGGCGACGAGAAACGAATCGAACGTGTGGTAATAAAAGACATAGTGCATTGTTTTTGGGTATAAATCTCGTAAATTAAATAGTAACGAAAATGTCAATCGGTAAAATTAGTGATTTCAATGTGGGTACCGACGATTGGAAATTATATATTGAGCGATTAGAACAATATTTTATTGTAAATGGAATTAAAAGTGAATTGCACGTATCGAGTTTAATAACGGTGATGGGCTTAGAAAGTTATGAGCTGTTAGTGAACCTATGCACTCCGCACAAACCCAGCACTATGACCTTTGCACAGTTAACGGCCGTTATGCAAAAACATTTACAACCGAAACCGAGTATCCTAGCAGAACGTTTTAAATTCCGTCAACGTAAACAACAGGAAGGTGAGAGTATATCGGAGTATGCGGCAGTCTTGAAAAAAATGACAAAATCATGTGATTTTGGGACTTGGCTAGAGGAGAGTATAAGAGATCAGTTTGTCTGTGGAATTAGTAGCGAGGTGATTCGACAACGATTATTCTCGGAGGACAAGCTGGATTACGCTAAAGCCTATAGCTTAGCAATGAGCATGGAAGCAGCGGAGAAAAATGCTGCTGAAGTGAACAATAGAGTAGCATCTGGCAGTATTCGAAGGGGGGAATCCATGGAGTGTTTGTCGATAACAAATACTGGGCAGAGGAGCGTCTGCGGCGGAACGGGGCGTGATAAGAGACGACCAACCTACGCGACGACTGTGCGGGCGCAGGGTCGCAGTCGCCCCGCAGCAGCAGCATCGACCCCAAGATCGGATAAGCGTGATCACGGGTATAAACCGTGTGAAGTATGCGGCAAGTCACACTACGAAACTAAGTGTAAGTTCGAGAATTATGTATGTCGTATATGCAATAAACAAGGGCACCTGCGGAAGGTGTGCCCACTCGTCGTGGAGCATCACAGCTGGCAGCAGGGAGCCTGTAGCTCGGGCAAGCCACGGGAACGGGATAATAATACAGAGGGCGAGATGAGTGATGAGGTAAATGTTAGAAATTTAAATAAATTGTCTATAGCTCAATGCAAGCCGATATACATAAAATTAAATGTTCACGGCAACCTATTATTAATGGAATGTGACACGGGGAGCGCAATTTCTTGCATTAATTATAATGTTTATAAAAAATTGTTTAGTGATTTAAAAATTCATAATTGTGGCTTATCCTTGCGTTATTATACGGGGGAAATGATTAAACCTTTAGGTGTAATTAGAACTCAAGTAAGATATGATGACATCTGTAAAACTCTAGATTTGTTTGTAATAAATAAGGGCAAAACGAATTTGCTAGGGAGACAATGGATAGCGGAATTAAAATTAAAACTGCCAACCTTAAACTACGACAATGTTGAATTTAATCAAATAGACAGCCAGGAATTTAATTTTTCGGAATTCAGTTCCAGGTACTATAAAGTGTTCGAGGAAGGCCTGGGACGATTCACTGGAGGGGCGGTGACTATCAGGGTGCGCGAGGGAGCCAGGCCGGTGTTCATGCGCGCGCGCCAGTTGGCTTACGCACTGCGTGAGCCGGTGGAGCGCGCGCTGGCTCAGCTAGTGCGGGAGGGCATACTCACACCTGTGGACCACTCCGACTGGGCCACGCCCATCGTGCCCGTTGTTAAGAAGGACGGTACTATTCGAATATGTGCAGATTTTAAACTAACATTAAACAAGGTGTTAGAGGTTGACCGCTACCCATTGCCACGTGTAGAAGATTTACTAGTTCGCTTACAAGGGGGGGAACGTTACAGTAAGATAGATCTTTCACAGGCGTATGCACAATTCCCTTTGGATGAATCAAAAAGGTACACAGTCGTGAATACACACAAGGGTTTATTTGTATTTAATAGGCTGGTATATGGATTGGCATCCAGTCCGGGCATTTTTCAAAAGCGACTAGAACAGTTATTTTCCGATTTGCCTAGAGTAGGCGTATTTTTAGATGATATTATTATTACTGGTTTAAACACTCAAGAACATATACGGACATTACATAAAGTTTTCGAGCGTTTGCAATCTTATGGCCTGAGGGTACGGAAGGAAAAGTGCTCATTTTTTGAAAAATCTGTTACCTATTTAGGGTATGTTATTAGTAAAAACGGAATTCACACATGCCCCGATAAAGTGAAGGCTATTATTAACACACCGACGCCGTCAAATGTGTCGGAATTACGGGCTTTTATTGGAATGACGATGTATTATGCTAAGTTTATAAAGAATGTTAGTACTATACTTTCTCCCTTATATAATTTATTAAAAACGGATGTAAAATACGTATGGTGCGCTAGGTGTAAGGAAGCCTTTAACAGGATAAAGCAACAATTGGCTTCGAGTCAGGTATTAGTTCATTACTCGACGGAACTTCCTTTGGTGTTGACAGCTGATGCGAGCAGCGTAGGCGTCGGCGCGGTGTTGACACACATCACGGCCGACGGCGAGCGGCCCGTCGCGTTTGCATCGCGCTCACTCTCCAGCGCCGAGAGGGCATACTCTCAAATAGACCGGGAAGCCTTGGCCATCATTTTCGGCATTAGGAAATACCATCAATATCTGTATGGTCGTAAATTTATACTCCGAACGGATCATAAGCCTTTAACATACATTTTCGGTGACAAAGTAGGGATCCCAGTTATGGCGGCTTCGCGTTTACAACGTTGGGCTATTTTATTGTCGGGATATAGTTACGACATCGAGTATGTGACGTCCAAAAATAATTGCGCAGACGCCCTGTCGCGGTTACCTCACACGAAACAATGTATTACTAAAAATAACGAAATAACATATTTAAATTTCTCAGAGAACTTTTTGCCTGTCACGCACAGGGAAGTCCGGGTACAAACCGCTAAAGATGTAGATCTCAGTAAGATACTTCTGTATATACGGTCGGGCTGGCCATTGTCGTGTCCAGATGAAAAACTTAATCCTTATTATAGGCGCCGCAATGAGCTATATGTAGATTGCGGTTGCATAATGTGGGGATATCGTATAATAATACCTGCAGCGATCAGAGATATTGTTTTAAAAGAGTTACATAGTAGTCACATGGGGATAGTTAGAACCAAATCATTGGCGCGTAGTTATGTGTGGTGGCCCAATCTGGACAGAGATATTGAGAATATGTGTAAAAGTTGTGAGACCTGCGCACTGGAAGGCGCTGCACCTCCACGCGCACCACCACAACCTTGGGCTTTCTATCAACAACCTTGGAGTAGACTCCATGTGGATTTCTTAGGGCCTTTTCACGGTAAAACATATTTCGTCGTTATTGATTCTAGTTCAAAATGGTTAGAAGTTTTTGAAATGTTACGAACAACAGCTTCACAAGTTATTAAAGTTTTGAGAAGCTGCTTTGCTAGGTTCGGATTACCTATCGAACTCGTCTCAGATCAAGGCCCCCCATTTACGAGTTTAGATTTTAGGAATTTCTTAAGGGAAAATGGTATAATACAGTCTTTCTCACCAACTTACCATCCATCATCAAATGGTGCAGCGGAAAATGCTGTTAAGTTGTGTAAGTCTGTAATTAAAAAAGCGTATAGGGATAGTAAGGATATAGATGCGGCCTTGCAGAACTTCCTCCTCACTTACAGGAACACCCCACAAAGCACAACAGGCGAAACACCCGCGATGCTATTGCAGAGACGCAGTCTTAGGTCTCGCCTCGATTTACTGCGTAGTGACCGGTCACTAGAGGATAGGGTTAGAAAAACACAACACAAACAAATCGAAAACTCAGGGGGGGTGATGCGTGAACTGGGTGAAGGTGACACAGTTTGGATGCGGAAATATGGTAGTGCTGACAGATGGGCGAAAGGAGTTATTGATTCGCAAGTAAGTGCAAGAGAATATCTGGTAGACGATGGTAGTGGTCAACCTCATAGAAAGCACATAGACCATTTAAAACGCAGGTCAAGGTTATCAGGAGTAGTTAGTTCAGGTTCAGACAATGTCATTCCGCCACCGGTGTTTGCCAGGTGTGAGGATGAGCTCCCGCAATGCGAGATCCCAATAGTGGCAGGAGAACCAGAGATGAGTAAGGGGGAGAGTATAGATGTTGAAGAACCAGACCCATGTCCAGATAGTATACAGTCCCAACCCCAACAGGTGAATCGGCCCAAGCGCGTCCGGAAAACAGTAGAAAGGTTTCAAGTTTAACTATATGCCATCAAGTAACTCTTATTGTTGTTATCTTGTTATTGTGAATTGTAAATTATATTGTTTAAATTGTGTCCCCATAGTGTATATTATTATAGTATTGTCTATATTGTTAGTATATAATATATAGAATTTTACCATATAAGATTGTACATAAGTAGTTGCCTAATTAAGTGGTGAGGTGTAATGTATGTAGGTACCCACAGAATAAATTCCTTCCTTCGAGACAATTGTAACTGTGGGTACCCGTGACCTTCCTATTCCGAGATTACACAAGTACGCAACTAGACCTGTTTTATTGTAATAGTGACCTCAAGTAGCAAGTCCTATATCTTTCAATGTCATTAAAAAATATGCCAATAAATAGCTCGCAGCTTAGTCTACACAGCGGTGAACCAGAATTCCAAATTTGAATTAAAATTTTCGAATTTTCATCCAAAAAATGAACGTAAAGTTTGTTTTCAATATGTATTCCGTCAGAACTTTTGCGCTTAATCACATTTTTTTTGTATAAATTATCGTTTTTTACTGAGCTGAGCTAAGCGTGATTGTAAATTAAGCTCTGTGACATCCCACCAAAGAGATCTTTTCCTAAAAAAAATATGGATACCTCGTCCACAGAGGCCGCCCAAGTAATGGCGTTGCTGGATGCAGGGCATAGTCAGCGTGTTGTTGCTGCACGATTGCATCTAAACCTATTTACTGTCAACAGAGTGTATCAGCGTTATCGGGAGACTGGTATGTTTACTCGCCGTCCAGGATCTAGTAGATATCGAGTCACGTCTGAGCAAGATGACCGGTATATTGTGTCAGTTTCTCAAAAAAATCACCACTTTAACTCTATTCAAATGCAGCAGTGGCTCCCTGAGGTTCGAGGATTGAATGTAAGCGATTCTACCATAAGATGAAGATTGGTGGAGTGTGGCATGAAACTTCATAAACCAGCAAATGGTCCAAAATTGACGGCAGACCACCGAGGAGCGTGCCTCAACTTTGCAACTGAGCACTTAAATTGGTCATACCTTCAATGTTGATAAAGTTCTCTTTTCTGATGAGAGTAAGATCATGCTGTATGGTGATGATGGACAAAAAAAGCTATATCGAAGAGAGAGAGAGAGCGTTTTGTACAGTGCTACATTGAAGAAAGAGTCAGTTACGGTGGCGGTACATGGACGGTTTGGGGTGGCATAAGCGCCGATAGAAAAATCGAACTTGCGTTTGTATCTGAACCTCGGTTACCGTCATTAAATGAGTCACGTTACATCGAAGAGTGTCTGGAGCCTCATATGGTACCCTATACACATTTGATTGGCGAAAACTTCATTTTTATGTAGGACAATGCTAGGGCTCATACCCCAGGCATTGTAAATGAATACCTGAGCGAAGTTGGTATTACGATTATGCGATGGGCAACAAAAAGCCCGAATATGAATCCCATAGAAAACCTATCGAATGAGTTGAGGAGACGAGGCAGAGCGAGAGATCCTGCTCCGGAGACGCTTGGGCAGCTTAAACCAGCTATACAAGAAGAGTAAGGGCCTATTCAGTGCGACGCGGATGACCTACGCGGATGTCCACGACGGATGGCACAATGTATTATGCCTATACAACGCGTTCAGTGCTATACGGAGCTCTCCGCGACGCGGATAGCTCCGCGCGCGGACGCAATCCCTGTCCGCGCTACTCGTCCGCGTGCGAGTGCGGGGCGGATCTAAAGTACTGTCGTCGTCATCATGGCTGCGAACGTCCAAACTGAGAGTGTTATACAAGAAGTACGACTTCGACCATGTCTTTGGAATCTCCGCGATAATTTATACATAATCTCCTCAAATGTCCTAATAGACATTTTGAAGTACATGAAAAATTTCATTTCATCTTCTTGCAAATCCGAAAACAAAGCTACAAATTCCCTTTTAAAAAGTCTTTTCCCAACGATTGGATGTACATTAATTCTTCTGACACCGTCGCGTTTTCTGCTGTTTAACAAATAGGCAGCAACCACCAAATTAATTTTTTTATCCATGACTGTACCACTCTCAATCACGATCCGCACAGCACTGGACGCATGCACTAATCCGCACGCGGACGGTCCGCGATGCACTGAATCGGGCCTAAGATAACATTCCACAACACAAGATTGTGACGCTTATCCATCCCACGAGGAACCGCATGGAAACAGTGATAAGAGCCCGAGGAGGAAATACGAAATACTGAATAAACGTTTTTAAAAAATTTCTGTTTTACATCTTTGTTTCTTACATTTAACAATTTCTTCTTAAAGGATAAAATCATACCTGTTGAACAAAATACAATAGCTAAAGAATTTTAATTTTAATTTGAAACATTAATATTCGTGATATGATTCTTATTATATTCACAATTGACTGGCATTATTTATATTTTTGGTTATGTGAAAAAAAAATCAAACTCATTCAAAACAAAACTTCAGTTTTTTTTTCGATTTTTTTTGATGAAAAATATATTTTGCCATGCATTGTATATTATAATAATCGATATTAAATTATACAACAGTATATATTGACATTGAGATAACTTCTCTGAAAGCATAAGTTCTGTGCATTTTCATAATTAACCCAGAAGTACAGCTCAGAACTAAGATTATAGTGAAATACTGGATACTTTGAGCTATTACCAAGGGTTTACTGTAACTGTCAATTGAAAATTTGCAAAAGACCCCTGAAATATCATATTTTGTCATGGATTTTCTTTTTTTAAGATGAAATAGAGAGGGATACGAAATAGGAAAAAAATATTAAACATTTGCAATCAATAGAAAAAGCGGACGAAAATTATATCTTTCGAAGTCTTTTGGCTTCAACCAGATGAAAGATGCTCCAGTATACGTTAGATTTAATATCCCGATATAACAAGTTTGAACGCTATCATCGTAACTTATTTATAGCAAACCCTTGGAATATTCCAGAACTTCCAAATTTACTATCTTCTTATAAAGATACCCCGGAAATAAATCAGATAGGCAGGAAATCAACAAATGAATTCTAAATAAACACTTCCTTCGGGAAAGCAACATGGCTTAGCACAATATTCGACCAATATCTAATCTTTGATATGAACGGAACTGACCCCAGGATGAAATGAAAAACCCAAACCAATATGCCGCTCGCTATAATTACAAGAGAGCAGGGATGGAATGCTTTGTTGTGTGGGCTATGACCCCCAAAATTTTGGGGGATTTGGATGTTATTTTTTAAGTATCTAAATAATACGTCTCTGTTATCAGTAACATATGTATTATCAGTAACATATATATTATTTTTTTGGTCTTTTTTTGGTATGTCGCGGCTTGCGAACTTGCCAGTGTCAAATAAATTTACTTCAATATTTTGTTGAATTTATTGAACCAATACGGCTGCTGTCTCCATTGCTAGTCAACGTAAAATGTCTTGAAATCTATTACATTGCAATTTATACACTATTTAAATGTATTACAGTTCATTTTGGATTACGGAGATTTTATATTTTATAAATGTTGACTAGCTAATTTCAGGGTGTCGGTTTTTGGGACGTTGTGCGCGCGCATCGTAAAAGAATACTCTCATCATTTATCCCTAACGCGCCAAAAGAAGTATAACTTCAAAAGATTAGTAACTCGCGTTTTACCAACGAAAATTGCACACAGTGGGGGTCATTTATTATTCTCGCCTGAATCCGTCCCAGGAAAGACCTTTACCCGCCACTACGTGACTATTACGATTGGACGTTATATAAAGAAACTCAGATAGGGTCGTATTGAGGTTGTTATATTAACAGCGTATTAATAAGCCTTATATCCCTTATGTATGAAAGCGTAATGATCAAACCATGTCCTGAAATATGTAACGATAAAAATAAAATTTTTGAAGTTCATGAAGAAAACCCTGATGTCTATAATTGAATTTGTATCATGAATATGTATGTGTTCATTAGTAAGAAATGTAATTTGGTATTGGTCATATAATTTAAGCCCTTAGGGCAGTGGTCGGCAAACTGCGGCTCGGGAACCGCATGTGGCTCTTTGACTCCTCGGCTACGGCAAAATGTTTAGTCCAGCCACGGAATATTACTTATTATCTTTAATTATTTCCGTAATAATGTTTCCTACAAAAGCAAAGAATGTATGAAAAAATGGCTCTTTGAATAAATTTCAATTGTGTATTATACTTAACATCTGAAAGGCTCTTTCAGATACATATATCTGAAAGAGCCTTTCAGATGTTAAGGTTATCGACTGCACTGTCTCAGGGGTCAAATGGAAATTTTGCTAGTATGCGAGCAGCAAAGGAAGTACTGTTATATTCCCATTTGTCTTAGCAAACGACTTGCAACGCCAGAGTTAACAGACTCTGATGTGCATTGGCAGTCACCTATGAGAGGTCAGTCGCTTTCAAACTCCCGTTGGAAATAATTGTTCAATGTAATATATAATTAAGTGCTAAATCTTTCCCAAATCTTCTTTATGTTAATTTTAATTCTATAAATATTTTAAATAAAAGTATTTTAAATAAAAGTATTAGTATAATAAAAGTGCTTTATTTTAACAAGACATTGTGAATACCGTATAACAATAGATTTTTCGGTTTCGAGCACAAGAATTGGATAGAAATGATATTAATTTAAAATGAATTTAAATATTAAATTGGTTACAGTAATAATTCTCTTTCATCCTATATTTAATATATTTTTAGCATCTATTATAATATGAGAGTTCCCTTAGTCGAAGGATATAAAATATAATTGAGTTTATTACAGTCAATTTCAGCTTGTTGACAGTTTGAAGTTTGCCAAAGGGAAGCGAGTAAAATCGAGTCAAGTTAGTTTCACCGCGATTCTAAATTATATCGCCTTGACTAGAACAGATTGTTTTTCAAAAATAAGTATACTCAAGTGTAAATATTAACAGGAAATGCATTTCAATTACTTGTGAAATACACGTGAATTGAAGAACAATGTGAGGCTGAAACTAGACGTATGTACGGTATATACATTTAACGAAGTCCAAGAACGTCGGACATAGCCTGTACTCTATATTTGGAGTATGTTCACCGTCACGTATATACGTTTGTAACACCAAAAGTATTGCCAACATGCTACCGGCGCCTCAAAGAAATTTAACTGGAATTTGGGAATTATGCCGGAACATAACACAATGTGATTATGGTGGCATTTGTAGAGACCGAGGGTGGTGCCGTCCAGACGGGCTTGGATGCCTACTAGCTACCTAGGGTTGTTTTCTAGCTTTTTACGACAGGCCGCCCCCAGACACATTAGTCAGTATTTTTACTTAGCGCCTTTGAGTTATGCCGTTATGACGTGACTGTATAACAAACATCCATTCATTATACATTTTTACATTAATAATATTAGTACAGGTTCAGAGATGATGCCAATTGAGGTTTGAAATGGTTATCAATGAGATTTTCTCAATGATAAACAAAATATTAATACAAAGTTATGTCAATGTGTGTGTTACAAATCCCTTCAATTCCATCGTAAAATCTTTAAGCCCCTTACATATATCGATAGTAAATATTTAGATGATGCCCGCAGTTTACTCAACGCTCTAGCTCAGAATTAGAGCGGGAATCACTTTGCAACTATTGTTGTTAATATGTAAAGATCTCGAATTAAGAGACTAATAGTGTAAATAGTAATTTTCCGCTAGAAGAATAATTATAATGATCAAACATGAATATATTTTTATCAGACTTTTAAATTAATACAAACGTAAAATATTTAAATATTAAATTATTATATAACCCATAAATTTACTTTATTAATATTTTTTGGGTTTTTGGTAAAGTATCTGCTGTATCTTGGTGTTGAAATAAGTGAACATGCCAGATTTTTGAAAAAAAAGTAGTTGAAAAGTAAGGTAGATTGAAATAATATTATATCAAAGTGGTCTATTCTGACAAAAAATAAAGACCGTTGGCTTAAAACATCTTTGTTGTCTATCTATCTTAACACTAGAACTTCAAAACAAATGCACTGATTTAGCATATTCCCATTCTTGACAATGTTTGGCTTTGTACCTTTTCGTCTTGTTAACCTGATGGTTTTGATATGAAAGAACATATTTAAAAATATTTAAATCGTATCCACTTGCCCTTATTCCTCATTACATGAGGTCGGCACAACATGGTCTCTTCTTCCACTCTCTACTGTTAGCCGTTCTTTTAACATTCACACCCTTTTCGCCATATCATCTTTTACGCAATTCATCCATCTTTTCTTTGATCTCTCCTCCTGTATTCATCCACTCTAATTTCTATCATTTTCCTTGTTATATGGCTTTCTTGACCATTGGCCAAACCACGCTAGTCTATTTTACTTTTAAGTTTTTTAATAACTGGCGTTACTTTCACAGTTTCTCTAATATATTCATAAAAATATTTAAATAAAGGGTCTGTTTCGAAATAAGAATTCAAAATTTCGAGCCCAGTTAGAGTCACTTCTGTCACATCTCTAAAGACTAAACCATTTAAACGCGCCCGACGATGTTTACCACGCACTCAGTAATAATGTATTGCTATCTTTTTTATTCGCATCAAACGCGTCGAAAACATTTTAGGACGAAATCGGACGGTATGATGGTTTGAGGTTTAATCAGTGTGCTTAGTTAGTTGTGTTTGTAGTCAGAATTTATTTTAAAAATAATTTTCAGAATCGTAAAATTTGAATGACGACGGATCTTATACGTTTTCATCACAGCGACAGCTCAAATATCAAATAAATAGACCAATTTAGATGCATATGCTTGTTGGAAAACTGATGAGATTGTGACGGTTCTTGTGTGTTTGATGAAGATCACATCTGTAGATTCAAAGCGTCGTTTGTTTAAAGTATTCAATTTCAGTAACAAATATATTAATTTTAAATGCAATATAGGGATTTTTGGGCTATGTGGGATTTTTTCTAAATTAGATATCAGTAAATTCGGCGTTTGGTGATCAAATAGCACATGTGACCTGGAAAATCAATTTAGGCCGGATCTGTTCCAACTATCTTGGGGAACTATGTCGGTGCAAGAGAAAAGTATCATGGCGTCAATATGAAAATACGTTACATAGCAGATATCACATTAACGAGAAGTCAGATACCAAAGTGAAAAATTGATATTTTGGTGTTGAGGTCCAGTTGATAGATGACTACTGTTCAACAGACTCAAAATAATAACTAAAATACGCAATAATATGTATTGAGTCATCATCGTCATCATCATCATCCTAGCGTTAGTCCCGGTTGCCACCCAAACTTTCCTTTCGGTGCCCGGGGTCCGCTTTCCGACTTTTTCTACTCCACTTCGCGCGATCTTCAGCATCCCTGGTAGTGAGCACCCTTTACGACGTCAAGCCAGCACTTTTTGGGTCTACCCCTCCTGCCGGGGCCCGGCGGAGGCGGCATGGCCAGACATTTGTTTCCCACGTAAGCATCTGGTTGCCGTAAAACATGGCCATACCAACGGAGCCGACACTCCTGCAATTTATCTGCAATGTCACGGACATGAAGACTACCGCGAATGCGGGAGTTCCTAACGCGGTCCTTCCGTGTCACTCCACACATCCACTGCAGCATATTCATCTCCGTGACACGCAGTTCTTGCTTGTGTCGCTCTAACACCGGCCACGCTTCACAGCCGTATAAAAGGACAGGCCTAATGATGGTCTTATAGACCTGTCCCTTCAAATAATATGTATTGAGTAATTACGTTTAATATATACAGACCACTAATATTATTGTAAAATATTTAATCCTTCTTGTCACCAGAGGGGCTGTGAGTAGTTGATCTAGATTGCTTTGCATTTAATAATACACAATCGTTTTTAAAAAAATGACACTATTTGACATTCCATATTATACGAGTAGTTGATTCTTTTCTACAATAAAAGTGATCTAAGCTCTGCATAACATTCTAATACTTTGAAAAGTTGCTTGACTAAGGCACTGTAATCTTCAAAATTCTGTACGGAAAATAACTATGGGGAAATCAATAGATGCATGCTGATGCAGCAGTTTAAATTTAAATTTTACAAACTTTCCTCAAGTTGCTATTCGCGAGTGAATGCTAAAATTATTTACTAATAAAGTACACTACACAAGTTTGTTTGTGTGTACTCACCACAGCAGTAAATTGAACTTGATGTTTAGCATATTTAGCTGAGTGTTTATTTCACAGAATCATAAATAATATTATTTTTGACCTCCGTGGCATAACAATTTACACACAATGGAACGACTGCGAGGGTCGCGGGGGTCGCGGGTGATTTCTGTCCTGAGTATGGACGTTTATGAATAATAGGTATTTATTTACCAAAAAAAAAAACACTTGTTTTATATCTGTAATATAAGCGCTCTAAATGTTGCCGAAAAAATAAGTAGGGAAGCTTGTGATGATTGTAGACCAAATAGTGTAGTCGTTATGTAAGAACACTTTTTTAAATATGGTAGCATGTGTGAATTTTTGTATTAAAATAATTACGGATAACATTATTTTACTCTTCATGCTTGTGCATTGCTATCAAACTACAGGTGACTTCATTTGCTGCTTTTTTACAAACTGGAATCTGGGGGAGAAGCCGGTGTGGTTATGTTATCCTCACCATTGTAACTTTACGACTGCTGTCTAAGTGGTGCGAGATAAGATGTGGTGGCTAGTGCCAGCCACGACGGTATACCAATTAAAATCCCAGTGGCGACCCCAAGTCATGGAGGGTTATAAGATTAAATTTTGTTTATTGCTCTATGCACAGGACATTCATTTGCGTCGAAAGCTACGTGTTGCGATGATTTAGGTCTTACAGTGTATAGTATACGTATATTAGAAAAGACGTGTCATTATTCAGTCTTTGTATTGTGCCTAGTGATTGAACTCTTAAGTAATTAACAATCAATAAACATTTCGATATAAATTTTGTGAATAGGAAGAAACGCAGTAGAAATCTAGTGCATTTCATAAATTAGAGTTCCGCTGGCAAGACGAAGTTGTGCAATTCGTAATTCGCAAGTTCCGATGATTTTCGATTTACCAAGTTTAAAGCTACGCTTAACTGCGCCGTTTTACCTTCTAAGAAGCGACAGTTCATAGAAAAATAGTATATTAAAATATATAGAACAGAAGTGCATATTGTTTTGGGTTCAGTAAAATGTTTAAAATTTTTCATATTTGCATGACTCCCTGGTTGCATTCTAACCTAACGTTTCCGGTAACGCGACATTCTTACATTGTGCAGACGCAACTATTTCGCTTATTTACTGCAAGAAGCGAGTACCTCGCTACTTGAGCTACTCGCGGGCCACTCACAGTCTTGGGTCGGTTCTGTCATATATATATGATAGTGTAGAGGAAACAGATGTATTTACTGTGTAGTTATTTATTTCCAACACTTCCGGTGTTCAAAATCAAATCTCTTAATTTCCTATTGTAGGGAATACGCGCCAAATTAATGCGCGCCATCAATATCATTTTTCATATATTAAAAATTCGTTCGTTCACGCATCTCTGCCAATCCGCGCTCACGCAATGCATCTCCCTTTCTCTCTCTAGCAGAGTGCTCTCCGTTGCACATTACGCCACGCGCGGGCAGTTAGTTGAAGAGTTTCCGCGCTCCGCTCGCAACTGTATTACACATGAAAACCCTAATATTTAGTTAAAATGATTGTTTCCTTTGTGTGTATTTCTAAACTGTGTTCTTTTATAGTAATAAATAATTCAGTGCTCGAATAACAACGTTTCTCTTAATCGCATCCTCCACACAAGCATTACACTATTCCGGGTTGCCTGGAAGAGATCGCTCTGTAGCGATAAGGCCGCCCATTGTAAGTCAAGTACATATTGATTGTGTAAATAAGTTTCATTGTGTTTTTAAAATTGGTTTACAATAAAGTGTTATCTATCTATCTATCTAAAACTAAGAACAAAATTAAACCAAATAAAGATATTTAATCTTTGACGTCCTTTAATGCGAATTTACGGCAAATTAAACACGAGCAAACACAAAGTATTTGAGTGTGAAACTTCAAAGTTGAGAGACGTCTCGCTCAAGTAATTAGCAATGCTAAGCATATTCACAGAACGTATTACTGGAGAATATGTGAAACATGGTGTAATTTAGTATTCAGTGAGTTTCGGAACGATCGGACTAGGGTTATACTTTTAAAGAGCATTTCATTTCTGGCTAGCCTAAAATTATGGGCTCTCAGAAAATATGCCACGAAAGCTTTATATATCTTTACATTTCATCGTAGTTCATGGTGTTCTCCTATCGCCCAGTGCCTGGACTAATGGACAGGAGGTTTAGTTGATTCCGTAGCCAGGCTAGCACTAGCCCACGATACATGATGCGTTGCAACTGAATCGAAAAATAGAATTTAAGGGCGTCATTAAAATTAAAAAAAAAACGCAATCTTTTGACTAATATTTAAAAAAGGAGTAAAATTTAGCTACAATTGTAATCATTTGCTAACGTCGACTAGCTTCAATGGATCTACATGAGGATGCTATGTCCGGTCTCTTTTCCTCTTGTTTTATGTTCACTCCCCTTCCTTGTCAAAACAAGTACAACCAACACACAGAAACATCGGTCATTCGTGCATCATTGGTTCTGCCTTATTTATTATTGAATATCCATCCATTATCTTGCTAGCTCTACGCCTAGCCAAATGAAATACCGACGCGAATATAATTATGAAATTATAACTAATTATAATTGAAGAATACATAAACATTAAGAACAAACTAAGTGAGGCCGAAAGACGAAATGTGCTATAGCAAAAAATCCAATTTTTATTAAAACTTTACAAAGTGCGGGCACATCGTCGGATTAATTTAACTTTTTTTGCGGGACGACCTCCCCGAGGGTTCTGTTTTACTCAACATAGTTTGGACAGTTCATGAAATTTTTAAGCAAACGAGAAAAAAGATTTCATGTAAATAAAATAATTAAATGGTCTGTGGTAATATATGTACTGTTCAAGCTAGACACAATTCATCTTCAGTATTTTAACGGTCAAGCCAACATCTGATTAAGTGGGGGGGGGGGGGGGATACATAGTTAAATGGATTTCGAGTTAAATTTTTCAGACATTTCCTCGTATTACATTCAACTTTCCATCCGAAGCATCTTATAATCACATATTTGACATACATACCCAACTATACTGGATATATCTTTTGGTTTATTTTGGATTACCATAAACTTATTTTTTTTTGTTTACATTTTATTTCGCGCGATCTTCAGCATCCCTGGCAGTGAGCCTATTGGCACGCATATCATCCTTTACGACGTCAAACCAGCACTTTTTGGGTCTACCCCTCCTGCTGGGGCCCGGCGGAGGCGGCATGGCCAGACATTTGTTTCTCACGTAAGCATCCAGTTGCCTTAAAACATGGCCGTACCAACGGAGCCGACACTTCTGCATTTATCCGCGATGTCACGGACATGGAGACTGCCGCGAATGCGGGAGTACCTAACGCGGTCCTTCCGCGTTACTCCACACATCCACCGCAGCATATTCATCTCCGTGATACGCAGCTCTTGCTTGTGTCGCTCTAACACCGGCCATGCATCACAGCCGTATAAAAGGACAGGCCTAACGATGGTCTTATAGACCTGTGATATGTGCGTGCCTTGACGTCGCAATCGATGTCACCAGACGCGTGAAATACAGATCCCAAGTATTTCACTTGGTCCGTGCGCTCGACCATGTCGCCGCCTATGCGTACGGGTGTGGGATCTGTGGAGTTACAAGCCAAGTACTTGGTCTTCGCCACATTGATCTTCAGACCACCGTTCTCAAGCGACTTCTTCCACGCCTTCACGCGTTGCACCAGCCTACCCCTGTTCGAATCTGCCAGCGCGATATCATCAGCATACATGAGCAACCACGGGGGCTGCTCATGTGAGTTTCTGATGCTGTCTGACAATATGTCTAAAACCACGCTGAACAGAAACCGACTAAGGACGGATCCTTGGTGCACTCCGACAGTGATGGGGAAGGATTTTGTGTCACCAACAGCGGTCCAAACCACAGAATCGGAATCAAAGTACATGTCTCGGATGATGTCAGTATAGGCCTCTGGACCGGCACCGTGTTAGTGGTGCCCCTGGCGTCGTAAACATGCATAGATGACAGAGGTAAAAAATTCGCATAACACCAGCCCTTAGTAATCGTAGGGGGTCAACCCTTCCTGTTATAATATATGGCTTGCTTGACACCTTAAGAGAGGATATGTGTGCGAATTGTAATATTGATTTGATTTTTACAGAAGAGACTTCGTTCTGAATTCCCGACCGTGAATGGGAATCCTTGCTTAGAAGCTTCGTCTACTGTTTAACATGATGCTCCAGCTAGCAGGTGCTTTGGCCTTGATCCCGAAGATCTGCTTTCCAGCAGATCAGTCAGGGAGTCAGGAATCCCATAAAACCCAAGCCAAGACATTTCGGAAGTATCATAAACTTAAGTTATTTGTCGCTAAAAATATTATGATAAGTTACCAAATACAGACAACAAAACAAAACTTCTGGAATAAAATGTTCAAATAAAAATAAAAGTAGTGTTTTTATTTTAAAATGCGAGTAAATAGAAAAAAGTTGTTCACAAAACTTACCACTTTAGGAGACAAACTGAATATACATAAATTGAATGAATTAACATTAATAAAGCTGCGAGAAACAAAGGGGCAGTGATCCAGGGGCGTATTTGGGAAGAGCAGTCTATTTTATTATTATAATTTTAAGTTATATACATCAAAAAGGTATGTGTAAAGACTTTTATAAGCTGCATAACTTTTATTGAATATGAAGTTCAACTGTTTTTGGTATTTACTTTTAGAATTCATAAGTTGTATGTAATTGAAAATTGTAGTTAGTGGAATGCGGTTTCCTAAAAATAGTAGACATAGACCAATTGGTATATACGTTTTGTAGTCTTCAAGTTTGAAGTATGAAACTTGAAAAGTGCATACATATGACTTGAAGGTAACGCTAGAAGGACAATGTTTTAGTAAATAAGCAGCTTCAATATTTAAGTATTTGAACCTGTGACTAGTGCGTTACTTGAATTATTTTCAAACACATGTATTTTATCCGAATAATCAGTTGAAAGCTGCAGAAATGCACTTGCATGTATTTACTGTTGTTACAGCAGGCAATATGCTGAGAAATAGTCCAACTTTCTTCCATTTTTCTTTAAGACTATCAAATGTCTCTTTTTAATATCATCTAAATTCAGCCCTGAGCACAAGTTTGACACAGTTTAAGTACCAAGTTGTAATTGCGGCCCCATCTAGTGCCAGTTCTTATTTCGC
Organism: Malacosoma neustria; assembly: GCA_963693495.1. Lineage (NCBI taxonomy): Eukaryota > Metazoa > Arthropoda > Insecta > Lepidoptera > Lasiocampidae > Malacosoma > Malacosoma neustria. The sequence continues at coordinate 21,597,564 of OY856377.1, forward strand.
CCATAGTAATATTTCTTGGTTATTGTTATAAGCTTTTTGTTTGAAGGGTATTTAGTTTTATTGCAATAAGAAGAAGCAATTTACAGGAACACTATATTACAAAAGTAATGACGTTGAGAAAAATTATAAGTAATAAAGTTTCCGGACTTTTTTCACAAACAATTGCTGAAGGGAACTATTTGTTTGGAAATAAAAAACTAAACTGAAACAATCATGTGAGCGCCGTGAAACTGCGGATTGCAGAAATAATAAAACATAGTATCTAATTAAAATATTTTTGGGAAAATCTGTGAGTTGACTTCACTTCACGGCGCGCATTCGTTTGTTTTATTTATTTATTTTACTTTATTTTATTTTACTTTATTTTATTTTATTTATTTATTGTTAGAACTGTGTACATTTTAATATTGGTAAGTACATTTTGTATCAACAGTTTGCCTTTTTAAGGCGTACAATATTTATAAACGTATTTTTATGCTTCAAATTATTACAAAATAATAGTAACATATTCATTTATTTGCAATAATAATTTTATTATATCTAATTTTTTTATTAATTTGAAACACAAAAAGTATAGAATTAAATAAAATTTTAACAAATAAGAAAAAAATTATCATATTTAATTTTGTCATTGAAGTGTTCGTTCAAATCGAGAGTAACTCGGTTTTAAGGTCAATCTCGCGGAGCGTCGCGTCTATGGTAGAGGTCCAGTCAACTAACTGGTTTTCTCAGTTTTTGGGCGGGAACCGCGAGCGCACCTGGTTTTTGCGACGAACTGCGTTTTAGTTGGTTTGTATATCAGTAATACATTGTGATTAGTGTCAATTTGGTCTATTATTATTACAACCTAAGCCTCCGATCCTCTACACTCTATTTATAATGAGCTCTGGTGAAGGCCCCCCTGCGCTTATAGGTATGCATAACACGTTGACCCAAAACACATCCTTATAATTTTTTCTTTCTCCACAAGAGTGATTCAAATACACGGCCCGACATTGTGAGACCATGGAAACATATTATACTTAACCTTAAATGCTTAACATTTTAACAAAAAGATTACAACCGAACATCTGACCTGAATCAAATTGTCGTGCCCAAAATAATTAATGCTTTAAAATATTGTTTTCAACCCGAAGCTAATAAAGCATATATTTAATAAATAATGTGGGTAGTCCGGCCAAAATTGATATGCCGTGTTGCGGACGCGCTTCACCGCGGATCACGCGGTTGTCACCCTAATTAAATAGGGAGAAGGTAATCCCGCGTTCATATTGATTGTCACTTCAATGTTAAAACTGCATCAACACTGCCGTCTGTTTTCGTAGTGCCGCAAATATATGTTGAAAATAATAGTTCATTATTCATTCTTTTAAATTATCACATTTTTTTACAGGATGTGACACACACTGATTTTTTTTATTATAAGTTTAGAAAAATATTCTTAAATGTTTTATCTCAGTTGTATCTTTGTGTTCAAGGTCTACCTATTATTATATTATGATTTCACTCAGTGACATTTACTATCTACCTATACCTTCAAAGTCAACAGCATAGTGCTTATGTTATGGGCACTATTCAACTGATATACATACTATTTCAATACTTTTATTTGTATATAAAAACAATATCCGGATGACCGAGCTTTGCTCGGTATTTTTTTTATAAATTGCGTTTTTTGGAAATTAACAATTGATTTTCTTAGTCTAACCTCAAAGCAAACACTCATTGACTTCGTGTTACTGAACAACGCCATCTGCTGGAATAGCTTTAGTGTTGTTGTGTCGTTAAAGCAATTTAAAAAAATAGTATTATTATTCGCCGATAGATGTCAGGAAGAGTCATTTTTCAGTTTAAATTGGGACTACTCAAACGCCACCTTTTGACATTTTCTAGAAATGATTCCTAGCTAGATCGATTTATCGCCCCCGAAACCCCCCGTATACTAAATTTCATGAAAATTGTTGGAGCCGATTCCGAGATTCCAATATATATATATATATATATATATATATATATATATATATATATATATATATATATATATATATATATATATATATATATATATATATATATATATATATATATATATATATACAAGAATTGCTCGTTTAAAGATATAAGATTTTATACCTTAAAACCTAGACGTAAGATGCAAGTTAATATGGATAAAAGTTAGAAAATAAAACCAACGTGAACGTTAAATACCACAAATATATTTTCACTTATCAGTTATTTTTCATACACTGTCCGTTTTTTTGTATTCTACCGTCTTTTATATTATTCTGGTGCTAGTTTTAAAACAATTCCGCTGGTTACTATCTATAGCAAAATTATGATATTATAATATTAAATTAAAAACATAGACATTAAATTATTATTTCTGTAAGTATTTTCTATTAATTTTGGTTATTGCATTTTTAATCATTAACTAATTTCCAGTTAGCTTATATTAAGGAAACCTACATTTAGGTTATTTAAAATGACATTATAAATTTAAGAAATTTCAATACCAGAATGATACTAGTTACATTACACTTGAATCTTTTTTTTTTTTATTGGTCTCGGGGAAAAACCACTCTTGACGGGTTCCCCCGGCCCGGGGGGACCGAGGGATATGTGGGACTCCGGGAAAGATGTTCGAACATCCGACTACCCACTAAAAACCCCGCTGTTCTCCTATCGCCTATGCCCGGGCCTACGGATATATGGCCTGCCGAGCTCGTGGCCCGGGCCGGCGCCGGCCCGCCCTTTGTCTTAAGGCGGGCCTCTTCTTAAGTGTTGGCGCCAGGGGGTCAGGCTTTCGTCCCCCTGGCGCTCTCCTGTAATAACTCTAGGAGTTGAGGGGGGCCGCGGAACAGCACGCAGCCCTCACCCTTACATTACACTTGAATCTAACATATGCTTCAGTAAGTTAATCGTTTTACTTTGCAGAACTGTCGTAAATAAACACTTCGATTTGATAAATTTCGTTTTGTTAAGGGTGACTGCCCTGTGACCGGAAGGGATCACGAATATTGGCTGCTACCTGTGTGTTAGTAGAAAAAGAAAAACCAGAGTACAATTGATATTACTGTATCTGTATAAAAGCGAGAACATTAAATTTCAAACAACGGCTGGAAATAGACAATGAGTCCGTTTACGTGCTTTCAATCTCGACGTGGACTCATTCTAACCGATACAGACCAAACTAGATTCGGAATTAGGCTTGTTTGCGATGGTACAGATGACGCGGGTTTCGTTTCGCATGTGCCATGGTTAGGCCCGTATTGTCTGAGCGACATGCACGCTAACTGCTTGTTAAATGGTGCGATTGGAACGTTCCGAAACAGAACACATGCTTTTATTACTTCTCTATTTGGATACATAAAATATAATATTCGAATTTTAAACTTTAAAATTGAATTTATTAATAGCAGGCTTTCATCTTTGTACTTGATGGCGCTGTACAATATTTCTGTATCACACGCCCAAGATTGTAAAGTTGTTGTCCTTTTAGAGGATGTGATTGATCGATCACCTAATGGTTTTATTTATTTAAGCCTTAATTATTTTCTGTAACTTTTTTTTTACAATTTTAGTATAAACTATGTCTATCAGCTTGTTCTGTTATTAAAACTGTTTACTTTTAGTGTTATTATGTATCAGGAATCCTCTCCGGCGAAGGCCACCTCCAAGAACACCTAATGGTTAATTGTGTATAAATAAAACACACTTTACGTATACATTTTTTTATTAAAGTGCTTACAAAATAGTTAGTTATATGCACAATATAACACTATGAATGTACCGAATTTCGAGCAGATGTTTGTTACGTACGTCTTAAACCAGAAAGAAAGAATAGCGTCGTTTGTAGTTTTTTATTTTGGAATTTTGATATTAGTACATTTTCGAATACTCATCAGCCATAAAAACTGTAAAAATGACTCAAAAAAAAAATATTTAAAAATTTGATGTGCAACCTGAAGGGTCGTTATATGCCTTATTGACAATGTAATAGCTTAATCAAATGTATAGAAATTTAATGATTGTAAGAAAGATAAGTTATTTTCAACAAAACTGTATTCAGTTTTAAAATATTAGGAGTACTATCTTAATTTTGGGTTATTGTTTATGCATCAAGAGGTCATATCAAATATACCTTTGTAAGGGGTTAACAATTTTACACACACGATAAAAGGCTGTCTAAACTACTCTTGTATCCTCACAGAATTGCTCAGATTTTCAAGAGTAAAATGAAATACAAGTAGTATCTAATTTTACTTCCTAATTCGCCCATGCTGGCCCTTGTGTTACATAGAACTGGGAACTGGTGTCTTGATTTGAATAACAAAGGCGTCTCCATGCGGCTGAATAATTACCTGCAGGCGGACACCGCGTCACGCGTACACACCGATCTGATCTCGCTGCTCTGATTATGTCTATTAAATTCATTTAATATTCATACTTTATCTTTCAATATAAAACCAAGATTACAAAAATAATATCTCTTATAGACCTCAGCGAAAGATAAGCGTTGGGATTACATGATGGGCTAAGAACCTATGTCTAGTTAAAGCTTGATGGTGGTAACAATGACGGCGTTAAATAAATTACTAGCTTTCTTTTTTCGAAGATAAAGACCATGAGAAATGAAGGAAAGGGAAATATAAGAAGATGATAAGTACAGAGTATAAGAAGTCCATAACATCTTCTAGATCCAAGTTCAGTTTATATCTAGTAACAAATAAAATGTATTACTAATTTTTTTTTGTTTTTAGCTTCATTGGCAAATCGTCTTTGGGTTAGTGACCACTCCACTTAAAAATTAATACTTTTATAAGAACTAATATCTTAGGAGTAGTTAGTAGATATTGTAAACTCTGAATTTGAATTTAGCACCGTCGCCTATGGGTGTTTGCAACGTCAGTGGCATCGTGAACACACTGCTGTTCCATAAAGGTATAGGAACTTGGGTCACTAATGCCTGAACACAACAAAGTTATTATGGCGGCATATTTAATACCAAAGGTGGTCGCTATACGAGCTTGGAGCATACCACGTAGCCAGGGTGGGTTGTTTTGTAGCCTTTTACGACATGCCGTCCCCGGCCGCAGAGGTCAGTATTCTTTTTCCGTCCCTGCACGGATAAAAGATACAGAATGTACCATTATATTTAACGACCTCTGTGGCGTAACGGCTAACACACTTCGGTCCACTTTCGGAGGTCACGGGTTCGATTCCCGCCCCGCGTCAGGATGTTATTATATATAATATGTATATATTCAAGAAAATAGATATGTAGTACATTAGTTATCTAGTACCCATAACACAAGTGCTATGCTGCTATTTTTGGACTAGATCGCGCGATGTCCCGGCATATTTATATTTACATACATCTCTCAATTCCTCGTGATCAAATAAATTATAACTAAATATTTTTAGTAAGTAAGTATTTACTAAAGCCTTTAAAATCGTATTGAATACAGTTTTTTGATGTTGTCCTATCTTGATTTAATAAATATATTTTGTTAATAAATTTACGTTCAATTTATCTAACAAACAAATCAAGCCATTCATTCGAGACTGAAATCATTTAATTAATTTCAAGTAATCAATTGAAAACAATGACATTTTCAGTAATATAATAATTTTAACAAAACGATAGATTTATCTCGCTTTGAAGTGCTATCGTATACGGTCAATACACCGTCAAATTTGTTGTTTACGTTGACGTAGCAACTTTCTTGCAACGAAAACAATACTAAACTAAGCAATGTATGTATGATTGGCTGTGTAATATTGTATATTTATGTTATTTTGTATATTTATGTAACTATAATTACTATTTAGTTGGGTCAATATTTCGCCTCAAGGCCCGAATAGGTCGGCTCTGAAAACCAGCGCTGGGGCAGATTATTTCGACACAGCCCTTCGCTGATTGGCTCACTTAATTTGTTGGATATACAATTGTTTTATTATGTAATTTTTTGGGAATTTTAATCCATCAAATAAATTTATTTTCTTTCTTACAGTGTAACAAATTAAATGATATTTGAAATGAAATTTATTTCCTAACTTATAAGACTTGTAGGGTACAAAAATGTTTACATTAAACAAAAATCGTTTGCAACTACAGTACAGCCAAAAAGACGTACCGAAGTGAATCTCTGTTCCCTGCACTAGGTAAGAGCCTGTGTGGCGGGTGTCAGTGGAGTACGTTTCAACAAATGATAAATATTTCAAACTAGCTGACCCGGCAAAAGTTCTTCTGCCATATAAAAAAAAACAGAACTTAGTTACATTCTCCCCTTTTTTTGGTCTCGGGGAAAAACCTCTCTTGACGGGTTAGTGGGACTCCGGGAAATATGTTTGGCCATCCGACTACCCACTAAAAAGCCCCGCTGTTCTCCTATCGCCTACGCCCGGGCCCACGAATATATGGCCTGCCGATCTCGTGGCCGGGCCGGCGTCGGCCCGCCCTCTATCTTGAGGCGGGCCCCTTCTAAAGTGTTGGCGCCAGGGGGTCAGGGTTTTGTCCTCCCGGCACTCTCCTAACAACTCTAGGAGTTGAGGGGGGGCCGCGGAACAGCACGCAGCCCTCACCCTCGCGGCAATAGTGCGGGCGGCGGATCCTCCCCCGAAGGGCCGCCCGCGGCCGCTTTTTACGGCGGCCAGAGGCCAGAGGTCGTTACTTGCCCTCCGGCGCCGCCGACGTGGCCTGCGTTGGCGGGAGGGGAGTATGGTGGTTGACTCCCGCTCCCGTTCCGCCGTCTCCTTTGCGGACATGACTGCCTCGCAGAAGGAGGCGACGGCCGTCCATCCAGGATCGCCCCCGACCATGGACAGAACCAGGGCCGGGAGCGACAGGTCCACGCCGATTTGGGCGACGAGGGCGCGGCACTCCTCGCGCCACGCAGGGCACACGGCAACAGTGTGGTCCACCGTGTCCTCCTCGTCGCCCGCGCCACAGTGGTGGCACCCCAACGTCATCTCCCGCCCTATGCGACACAGGTACCTCTCGAAGCAACCGTGCCCCGAGAGGACCTGCGTCAGGCGGAAGGTCAGGGCGCCGTGGCGCCTTTCCAGCCATTCGGCCAGGACGAGCCTCACCGCTTCGATGGTGGCGAGGCCTGCGCTGGGGTGCGCAAGGCGCTCCTTCCACTCCACCATGAGCATCTCATCGCGCAGTTCCGCCCGCTTTACCTCAACTTCGTGAGGTGCGGGGCGAGAGCCACGCTCGGCCGCGTCCCGGCGCCACTGGTATAACAGCGCCAGGACTCGGGCCTCGAGGTCCCATGGTGGGGATCCGGCCAGCAGGGAGGCCGCTTCGAAGGACACCGTGCGGTATCCCCTTATCGCCCTGATGGCCAGAACGCGCCGTTTTGGCTGTCAGGTGATCCACCCAGATCGGGGCCCCGTAAAGGGCCATCGACCGCACGGCTCCCTCAAAGAGCCTGCGGCACACTGCGCCCGCTCTGCCGATATTCGGCAGCAGACGGGAGGGTCCCGCCGCTGCCCGAACTAGCCTCGGCGCCAGGCAATCGAAGTGCGCCGCAAAGTCCTATCGCCCGTCAAGCACCAGTCCAAAATAATTTATGGACGGCCCAATGATGATGCGGACGCCTCCTACCGTTATGCTCAGGCCCGGTGGCGGCCTCTGACGGGGCCCGTAGGATATCACGGCCTCCGTCTTGTTCAAAGCCACCTCCAGGCCTAGTCGTCGGATTCTTGCCACTATGTGCGCCACCCCAGCCGTACCCAGAAGGCACGCCTGGCGAGGGTTCCTCCCGCGCGCTGTGACGAGCGTGTCGTCGGCGTAGTAGATGACGTCGACGCCGGGGAGGAGCGTCCCCCTCAGGACCCGGTCGTATGCAATGTTCCACAGCAGGGGGCCCAGGATTGACCCCTGTGGAACACCGCACATGACGTCTTGCCGACTTTGCCCACTTTGGGCCGGGTAGACGACGGCACGATCGTCCAAATATGCCCCGACTATGCGACGGAGGTAGGGAGGCACACGATGGTACTTGAGCGCCTCCCGCACGCAGCTCCACGGCAGAGTGTTGAAGAATAGCACCCCACCTCGAGCCACCGCGGCCTCCGCCTGGCTCCTCAGACGCGTGATCGCGTCAATAGTGGAGTGCCCCTGGCGAAACCCACACTGTTCGTCCACCAGGTTTAGTCCCTCCGTCTCTAGGTGCCGGATGAGGCGGTCTGCGAGGATCCTTTCGAAGATTTTCCCCACCTCGTCCAGTAGCACGATGGGCCGATAGGCGGACGGTGAGTCCGCCGGGCGCCCCTCCTTCGGTTACATTCTCCCCTATTTTACTCTCCCCTTTTCATGAGAAAAAGTAGTCTATATCTTTCTCCAAGGTCCAGTCTATATCTATATCGAAGTTCATGAAATTGGTTCAGCAGTTTAGGTGTGAAAACATAACAGACAGACAGAGTTACTTTCGGATTTGTTATATGAGTATGCATAAAAATAAATACTATGACAGACATCAAACAGGATTTAACAGTTATACAAGTAGAATTAGGATAGATTTGAATTGAGTGTAAAGACTAGTTTTTGGATTAAAATTGCACACACAAAGGAAAAGTTTCTAAACTGGATATTCTTTATATTTGAAATGAAATTGAAATGTGGATATTTGTTACTTAAAATGAGTAAATATCCATATATCATTAAAAGCTGGTATAGTAAAAAAACAATTTAATAAAATGGTAGGTACAACTGCGAATGGATTGTTCGTGTAACAGTCCGAGATAATTGTACCTCATTGCAGGGGCCATTCATCAATTCCTTATTCGCCACGGCCGATAAGTTAACGGTTTTCATTTAGTGAATTTAATTTTCAGCTCTGTGACACTTCATAGGTATAGAGAGGGGACAGTATCGATATCGTCTAAAGGAAATTGTTATATTTAATACATTTGAAATTAAGAAGATAAACGAGGAATTCCTATAAATTTAGAAGCGACTATTGTATAATTTATAATGACATTTGACATTGAAATTTGTTTTGAAAAGTTTTATAAAATCTAAAATATTTCTACTAACAGTAATTGGAAATCGAAAAAAAAATATAATAAAAAAATTTAATCAACTTTGTAGTCATTTCAGTAGTTTGACTTTTGGTATTATGAAGGAATTTCATTAGTTAATATAGTAAATAGTTATTAGAAAAGAAACTAAGGTATAAGTTGATAATGTGCTCTAATGATGAGGGTACTTATCGATATGTAATTATTCCCATCACCAATGACGGCAATGCGGCATCGTTAATCAGTGCGGTGTTAATATAACAAATATTTATCATTGGTGTGGCTTCGCTGATGAAAATATTCTCTAGCCTTATTGAGCCGTAATTTTATTTTAATCTAACATGAAAAATTGTCATCAAGCATTTAATCCCAGTTATTCATTCATCTTTGTTGGGTGGACAAAATCGGAAATGAGGAAATCCGTAAGAGATCCAAAGTAACCGATATAGCTCGCAAAATATGCAAGCTGAAATGGCATTGAGATGGTCACGTTTGTCGCAGGACCGATGGTGTTGGAGCAAACGTGTCCTGGCAAACTAGTGTAGAACGCCCCCCAGCCCGAAAATCAAGGAACAGTGTGGCGCATACTTGGGGAGGTCTACATCCAGCACTGAACTACGATTAGCTGATGACATGACTCATTAATATTGGAAGCCGCTGCTGATTGACGTATCTGCCATTTTTTACTCACCACTCAACAAAATATGTTATACATTCTGTTTACATTGAGAGGAATAGCCTGCTTATATCCTTCACTCATTTTCTATCTGGATCAGACGGTTGTATGCCGTTGAAGTTCACTTGGATCCTGAAGATCTTGATGCTATTTGTGTATGTAATATATACTCTTACACCACTATTAAAAGAGTAACTAATAATTATATAGAGTTTGTAAAGGGGCAGACGAAACAAGGATTAGGAGGATGAAATGAAGTTTTCAGTTGGTAATTTTGGAGAGTTGATAAAATAAATTACTTTTATTATAAACATCAGTCATGAATTTTTTATATAACTAATGAAGAACAATCATTTTAAATAAATAAATAAATATACTGGCACAATTTACACAGTGCCATCTAGTCCCAAGTAAATAGCATAGCACCTGTGGTATGGGTACTGGTTAGGCGCCTCATCCTGTCTTTTTTCCCTGCCTACCCGCAAGTTAGTTTAGATGCTGCGGCGCCTGACGGTGGTTTTCGATAAAACTAATCAACCACCGCCACACCGCCACAACGTCGACTCTCTGCTTGACGAGCGCCCGTGCCGATGACACGTACCGTTGAGTCTTAATTAAACCCACACGAGTTTTTACATGTGTGTTATTGTGTTATTGTATCAGTGAACCACTGACTATAAAGTTTTGGACTACAAACCGCAAAACCAGCCGTGGAGGGTAGCTGATCGGAGAACCTCAGATGAGTCGCCGCTCTTTCTGACTTGCTGGGTATTTCCGTCTCCTTTCTTTTCCAGGTACTAAATAAACAACTGATAAACTACATATATATTTATTTTTTGTAAATAACGTAAATACATGTTATACATAAACATCCAGACGCGAGACGGGAATCAAACCCATGACCTCCGCATGCGTATCGAAATGCGTTAGCCGCTACACCACTGAGGTCGTCATAAAAACGCTAGACATAATAAAAGTAACAATTATTATTAGGAAAACTTTTCCAAATGAATTATTCAGAATTTTATAACTTGCTTTAAATCTAATTATAGCAAAGTGAGAGTAAAAAAACTGGGAAATATTTAACAAAATCTGGGAAAGATTCGCAAAGAATATTTTACAATATTAAGAACGGATTATTATTTTTAACTTTGTTCAAAACCTGACCAACTGGCTCTTATATGTACTAAGAAAGTAATTTTCTCTATAAATAAGTATACTTTTCATTTCTTTTTATTGCTGTGGGACCGCATACAGGATGACGGCCCACTATAAAGTAGTTACCGTCGCCTAAAGATGTTTGCAACGCCCGGGGCACCACTAGCATGCATGCACATAATTTAGAAACCAGGGACGGTTATCTTCCCGACGGGCTTGGAACCTTACTATCTACCTAGAGTTCTTTTGTTGCCTTTTACGACTTACCGACCCAGTCGCAGAGGTCATTCTTTCTCCGTCCCTGCTCGAAGCTTCTACGAGTATTAATTTTTTCTTGAAAACTGTTTACTACCGACATCAACAGAGGATTGTTCTGTTCTGTGTTCGAGGTTGAGGGTCAGATGGTAGTCGCCGGTAGGAGTTTGGTCACTTTCATCTCGTATATAAATACATTCTCACTCTTTGCTCAGGAAAAGCAAGTGTTCCGTTAAGATGCTGACGCAAAGAAGTGCCAAATATTAATCTACATATAATTTTGGGGTAATATTCAACAGCGTACCCAAAACCTCCAAAACACTAATAAAAATTGAAAGTACACCGTAGAATTTGACTATGATAAGATATGAACACTCTTTATATCTCCCCTCTGTTTTGCATTGAAATCTTAATCTAACGATAAAGTGAATCGAATTTGCAAATGGATCCAAAGTTAACGCCGGGCTTGTATCAGAAATTGATTAACGTCTTGCCCAGGATCAAACAATTATTAAATTGGGTGATCCGGTGAATATAATCCTTAGCGGATATCGAAGAATAAAAAGTCATTTACATTTGGAATTGTTTAAAAAGTTAAAATCGTGAATTATGGGATCCCTTTTAAAAAAGGTTTTTGCTCTTTTGCGAGCTGTAAGAATCACATTACAGTTTTTAATTTGTAGTAACTTTTATCTTATTAGCTCGCGTGAGTGAATTTATTTTTAATTCAGATATTATCTTTTTACAATAATATAAAGTTTTAGCTCAAACCATGAACAGTAACGATGGATAATGTTAACTTCGACAAACGAAAACCACCTATCATCTAAATTATTCATATTTAACTAAAAGCATTTACAAACTCACTAGCACATGTACATAGAACTGTGTTTACTCGAAGGCTGATACTAAACTACCTTTACAACTCAGCTTTAGTTATTCGAAAGTATCGGCATTTTACAACGACTGTAAATAAACTCTTTTAATACATCTCAATAATTATTTTTATCAAAATTTCCTGTGCTAGACATTTATTTAAAGAAAAAACTATCATCTTATCATCATTGTACCTTGAATTATTTCACAATCTTATCCCAAGATGACAAACTTATTCTGAATGGATACTTTTGTATAATATAAATACCATAATACTGAATTGAAATACCTAAGATTATGATTTATATATACTTCTTACTGTCCTTATCCTACGTAATATGGAGTCGGCATTCTGTTCATTTTCCTCTTTTAGTTGCCATATCCACATACACACCCTTTCGGCTATATTATCGTTTACAAAATTCTTCCATCTGTTCTTTAGTTTTTCCCCGTTTTGTATCCATTCACGTACATTCATGCTTCTCTTTTATTAAAATACTAGCTGTGCCCGCGACTCCATCCGCGTGAATTAGTGACTTTGGGCAGTATTTTTTGGATATATCTTTTGGTTTATTTTGGATTACAAACCCTATAAACCCTAAAATATAAATAAATGAAATATGCAAATAGTCAGTATTATCGATTGCAACTGTGCGTTCGAACCTACAAAACCAACCTAAGCTAAACACTATCTCATATGACTAATGATATAAATCTGAGGTCCACTTAAATGAATAACAACCTACAAAGTCCAGCCTAAGCTGACCCTATTTCATATGGTTGATGATATAAATTGGAGGTCAAATTAAATTGGTGAATAAAAAATTCCGAAACTGATCATTTTTAGCTAAAATCTATTTTTTCGTCTAAAATAAAAGTAGCTTATGTTACTCCTTGTTACATCAGCTATCTGCCAGTGAAAGTCCCGTCAAAATTAGTCCAGCCGTTTCAGAGATTAGCCGGAACAAACAGACAGACAGACAAAAATTGTAAAAAATGTTGTTTTGGTATATGTACTGTGTATACATCTAAATGCACTTATTAAAAAGCGGTTATTTTAATATTACAAACAGACCCTCCAATTTTATTTATTTGTATAGATTTATTAAACGATTTTTCACAAAGTAGCTGTCTACTGTCATTATGTTTTCACGAATGTTTTTCTTCCTAGTTTTACCCCTAATAATGCAGGCTCAGCAACATGATTAGGGGCAAACATTGAACCTGGCTTCAGAAGCGCTTTGTGTGCAATTGCCACAGCATAATTGCCTGAAAAAAGAAAAAAATCCTTTAAACGTATTTTAGTCGAAATAAAAACGATTGAAAGACCTTAAAAACAATGATTTTGGTATTTTATCATTGTTTTACCAATTTTGCAACAATCCATCAATAGGTAATGGACATTTCAATATAACTTACTGCCAGAGGTTGGCGAAAAGGTCACTTAAACCAGTTTGACCTGGAATTTCATTGAAATAGACATTAATCTTTATTTGGGAGAATCTTGCCCAAAAAAGCTTAAGTTGCTAACATGCTTCGACTAAGTATAATTTTATTTATCAAGCAAATTACATAAAGATCGCTATTGCCATTTGATTCTGGATTTATACATATCACAAATAGATGCAAATATATTAGTGTCGACAAAAATCAAAACTTAAACCGAGCGAAAGTTGTTTTTGAATGAAGATTTTAGTTGAATGTTAAAGAATTGAATAAGCACTCGTCTACAATCAGTCTAATAACAGCTAAAAAAACTCAAATTGCGTACGTGACAATGTTGCAAAGCGATAACTTAATTTTCCTCCCCAATCATTCAGTTCTTGGAACCCATTAAACCATTTTGAAATTCGGGATGGGTTCCTTCAATTCCTTTGGCAAATATTTTTGTCTTTACATTTCTTTACTTTTTATTTCGCGGAATCCGAGAGTTGAGTAACAGTTTGTTTATTCTATAATTTATTAAAACATTGCTTTTCATCTAATAAATTGAAGTTTCTTTTAAATAACATTTTTTATACTTCATAAGAAACTGAGTGTTTTGGGAACACAACATTAAATTTGACGGCATTTTAACTATTCACATTGCCTAAACATGATGTTTGTCAAATTTAATTATTATATGTAGATTTTGATACTGTATTTATATCAATAACTTTACAGAAGCTAAGTAGTATACAGCGTATCTTGTGTACTTTGGACAAGCGAAGCGAGATAACCGCCTCTTCCACCTGCCCATTTCTTCTAGGCTCTCCCTAGGAGGAATGGGAAAGAAATTTTACACGTCCTATTCGATCCTTGTATAAAGGGTATTTGCAATCCCGCCTCCTGATTTTTGTTACCTACCCTCACTCTCGGTGAGGTAAAAGCGAGGGTGGGACGAAAATAATATAATTAGTATCGCGTGAGCTCTTGCGCAGGACGGTCGACGTTTGACCTCCCCGAAGAACATTCTCTGTACCGTACGCAATTGGCTTCAGTTACTCCTAACTCTCATTGGCTGTGCCATAAGATTATGTCGCACGTTTAATCATAAACTGACCTAACTCAAAAAATCTATTTTTTGGGAAATCGCAAAAAACGTTTTGTCATTTACTACTTATCCCATATATTGACTTATAACTAAATAGTGGTAACTCAGCGTGGGAAATTTATTACTAGGTCGAACACAGGTTCGATATACAGATAGTAGAATTGTTACAAACAAACAAAATACAATAACAACTGTCTTCACTATAGTGTATGCGATTTAGTCGATAATTTGCATTTACAGCATATCCACGCTGTCTTGAATGTCTATGTATATTTATGAAGATGTCACTATCACTGTCAAGACACGAGAGCCTCAGTGAGTGCGGGCAACATATACGGCGGCCACGAATATACGTGGTAGAGAAAGACACCATGGACCCTATGTATACATTACCAGAAGGGAACATAGTTTGGGCACTTGACACTTCGTCCAAAGTGGAAAGTTTATAGTAATATAAAAAAATACTAATTAGTATAAGTATGTTGTTTAATTAGTATAGTACTTAGTATTGAGTAATAAATGAATATTCCTAGAAACATATAGTTCGGGTAGCCGGACTATATCTATACGGAAATCATGCCTTGCTTATGAAAAAATAAAACATTGTCACTCTATGTCAAGTCTTTCTTAATTTAAACACGTAAAAATAGAAGGATTCACTTCAGTTTCCCTTTTAAAATTGGACCCAAGAGTATTGTCACTCTTTAAAAATTATATTTAGCTAATTGTAGCTTTTTTAACGCCTTTTTGTTCAATAGAAGGTCGCCTATAGGCCTAAACGAAGACGGCAAAGACGGCAATGACCCAACTAGGCAAAGTGTGGAGAGACCGAAACATACTCCAGAAGACTAAAATTTACATCGTAAGAACTTTGGTCTTTCCCATTTTCCTATATGGCAATCCTGGACGGTTAAATTGGCCGACAGGCGACGTATCGACGCTTTTGAGACGTGGTGCTGGCGGCGAATGTTGTGCATTCCATGGATGGCTCGCAGGACAAACATCTCAATCCGGCAAGAGCTTAAAATAGCACAGAAATTGTCGAGCATTTATCTCCAGAGAGTGCTGCTATATTTTGGCCATATTGCCCGAAAACCCTCCGATAACTTGGAGAAACTAATATTATAGTTACGGGAAAAGTGGAGGGGAAAAGACCCTGAGGTCGGAGCCCGACAAAATGGTCCGACCAAGTAGCCAAAAAGCTGGGCACGCGTATCACAGACGCCCTAAACCACGCCAAAGACAGAGAGCAGTGGAAGCGATGCTGTCGTGATATCAGTCGGGAGCATCACGACGCTCAGCAGTGAGCAAACGATTGGAGGAGGAGGAGGCCTAAACGCGCTTAATTGATTAATAATTGATTTACTGTCTTTATTTAACAATGCACTACAAGTTACAAAGTGTAAGATTTTTGAGGCAAACGAGATCAAACACTTGAATAAGTGCAGTTTCATGAATAACGAATACAAATAAATATGTGAGAATAAACAGAATTACGTCAGCCTTTGACTTTGTCCCCGGAAATGAGAACATAAAGGCAGTCTTGTGCAGACGCCTGTCGTCCCCGTGGGTTAAATACGAACGAAGCACATAAGTAACGTAACGTAAGTACCAACAGTAACTTAGCAGTCACGTAAGCACGGTATAATGAAAACGGTCCCAACTAGGAAACATTGTCTCTCTGTAGGTATGACTTCGCTTACTGATTAAGGGTTATTATTTTTGGATGCGCTAATTTACATTTAATTATACGTTCCTTTTATTCGTATTTAGCACATAATTTGACTTATAGTTCTGTATTGTTGATTTATATTCAGGATGTGGGCTGGAAATGTAGGAAAATACATTAGTATTTTGATATTTGTCACTGAATTTATATTAAATAGATAAACATGATATATTAATAATAATATAGATGTGATATATATCTAATACTACAAATAACTGGGTGAATGAAGACTTTTTTTACGTAAGGTTATAAATTTTGGACTAAGTGGTGTTGGACACTTTTATTATTGTTCTCAATCGCGATATAATGTTCTTGTGTGAATAAATTACTTCTTTCAATTATAACCTGTAAGTCATCGCTTTTCAGCCTTTTGGCAAAGATTAAAGTATCTGTCTGATCAAATCTGTTCTTTTCAGCAATATTTCTGAAAGTTCCCACACCGTGGGCCCACTAACAACTATATTAAACTGATTTTGGTAAACCGACAGGATGCTTGGGTTTCGCTCCATTCCCGTCATGATTCGGTCTGGCATAACAGTGCCGCTGGGATCGGTCCACGGAAATCATATACATTATCTTCTTTGATATTATATTCATGTGTGTTGAATATTGTATTTTTTTACTGCCGTGGAGAGCAGACATGCTGACGGCCCGCTTAGAATTTAGCAGTTACCGTCGCCTATGGGTGTTTGCAACGCCAGTGGCATCGCGAACACGCTGCTGTTCCATAAGGGAACAGGGTTGTATTTATAAATACATAATTTGATACAAAGTCCATTCTGTTTATCCAGTGAAGAACTATTCTTCTTTCGAATTTTTTTCCTAATACTTATCCCTCATTTTCAGGACCTTCTTTTTCTCTTTTTCTATTACCTGCACAAACAATATGTTATACAATTCCACGATATTTTAAAGTTTATTTATTAACGACACATAATTACAGTTTATTTAGATATTTTATAATCCTCCCGTCAATCTAATTTTTCTCTCTTTAATTTTTTGCAGATTTCCATTTCTTGATCGACGAGGATCATCATCATCATCATCTCTGCGTTAATTCCCGGTTGCAGCCCAAACTCTCGCTTCGGCGCCTGGAGTCCGCTTTCCGACTTTTTCTTCTCCACTTCGCACGGTCTTCAGCAACCCTGGTAGTGAGCCCATTAGCACGCATATCACCCTTTACGATGTCAAGCCAGCACTTTTTGGGTCTACCCCTCCTGCCGGGGCCTCGCGGAGGTGGCATAGCCAGACATTTGTTACCCACGTAAGCATCCGGTTGCCGTAAAACGTGGCCGTACCAACGGAGCCGACACTCTTGCAATTTATCCGCAATGTCACGGACATGAAGACCGCCGCGAATGCGGAAGTTCCTAACGCGGTCCTTCCGCGTCATTCCACACATCCACCGCAGCATATTCATCTCCGTGACACGCAGCTCCTGCTTGTGTCGCTCTAACACCGGCCACGCTTCACAGCCGTATAAAAAGACAGACCTAATGATGGTCTTATAGACCTGTCCCTTCAACTTTACCGGCATCTTGATCGACGAGGGAGGATGCCGCATCCAAAATAAAAATTTCATAATCGCAGTTTGTAAGTCCGTAGTAAGTAGTTGATAGGTCCGCACTAAGTGAATAGTTGGCGGGTTGGCCAGCCCACTATTGGACTTAAACCGAGAAGCAACTTCATACCAGTTGATAATGTATGCTGAGCCGCTAAACTTCACGGTTTAATCAATTTACTGTTAAACTTTCCAGTTAGCAAATACTTTGCTGCAACTTTGTTACTCGGGAGAAGTATAATTTTAAGAGACGCAGTAGCCAAATATTTTGATGTGATATTAAATTATAAAAATAATATAAATGAGTCACCAGAAAATACCAAAACTTATTATCAAATATACTAAATAAATGTATACTAAATAACTACTAATAACTTCTTAGGGTCACTGTAAAGTAAGATGGTATTTTAAATTTTAAAGTTGCTAAATTTCTTATAATCAGAAGATTTTAAATCTTTTACTCAAATTTTTCTTAAATAATTAGTCAGTGGAGTCAAAATGAAGAATATCTTAGTAGTTATATTAATGATTTAAATTTGATAGTGTGGTTATCCTTAACATTGCGCAAATAACAGATGCAGAAATTTCCCATGTTTGAAGTAATGCCAGGGGTAGAGTTTTCTTGAAATTCGGAAAACGTTCAAAGACCATAAGACTCTGCTTAGTGATAAAATGTGTTTATTTGATAGTTATAATGGAATGGAGTGGAATGGAATGCCCTCCATTTGTTACGTTCTGGTAAAATATGATCTATTCTTTCCAAGCTTCTTGTATATGTCATCACCCGGGATCAAAATACATCCATTGGTGATTGGCAGTGTAGGACACAAAACAGGTTGCTTCTCTACTCCATTATTACAACTGAATGATATTCCTGGATACACGAATGGCAATGCGCCGCGGGCGGGGTTTCACTCGCATTGAAACATCGGAGGCTTTCATTTCACTGTTTGAACCTATCGGCGAGTGTTTCGACATGGTATGGTGACTACAGTTTTTTTTAAATGATAATATTTTCATAATTATTTAGGTAACTTAAGTTTCAGAAATAAAATAACTTTTTGCAAATGTCTTTAGTTTTTTATTGCTGAGGCCCAGCAGAAAGGCTGAGGACCCACGTAATCAATAGTAAGCAGTTACCGCTGCCTACAGACGCAATCGCGAACATGCTGCTATCCCCATAGTGCTACACTAATGCCGGAAAACAACATAAGGTTAACATGACGGCATACTTATGGACTAGGGTGGTAACCATCCGGACTGTCTTGCTGCCCTACCACCTAGCTATAGTTGTTTTATTGTCTTTAATGACAGGTCAACCCCCGTATGGAGAAAGAAGAACAGAATTTTGAATATTGTGTAGAATAAGAGAAATAACTCTTGTTCTTAAAGCTTACTTAATTTTTCCCGCCTTTGTTATAGATTTATGAAGATTTATTTATTTAGTATACAAGTAGACATTATAATAAATAATAATAATATTTTGTGACAATTCACACAGCGTCATCTAGTCCCAAACTAAGTAGCACTTGTATTATGGGCCCTAGACAACTGATATACTACTTATATACTTTTTTTTTGTAAATAAATACATATTATACATAAACACCCAGACGCGAGACGGGAATCGAACCCGTGACCTCCGCAAGCATACTGAAGTGCGTTATCCGTTACGCCACCGAGGTCGTCTGTGTAATTACTGTGTATATTACTAAAACCTTTCTTAGCTTTAGCTTATAAAAGTATAAGTTGTATGTTGGAAAATTATAATATATTTCCAAAACTGATGAAGATAAGAAGAGATCTCCTAAGAGCTACCACCTTGAAGGACACTTTTGCAGCTTAAGTCTTTTGGGCTTTGTTCGAGGAAAACTGGACCTTAACAGTGCTGACGCGAATATGTGGGGTTCATCAAACTGCTAATGCGATCACTCAGTTGGCCAGCAAATGGTAGCCAGGGTGGT
Organism: Malacosoma neustria; assembly: GCA_963693495.1. NCBI lineage: Eukaryota > Metazoa > Arthropoda > Insecta > Lepidoptera > Lasiocampidae > Malacosoma > Malacosoma neustria. The sequence continues at coordinate 21,617,346 of OY856377.1, forward strand.
AGTGGCAACATCTTTTTGCATAATGAAGACACTGAAATATCAACTCCGTATTAGAATGTGTTCTTTTATATACAATTATTTTATGAAATGATTATTGACTGACGTGGCTAGTATTTCTAGCTACGTATTTTTTCAGGTGTACATTTTTTTCTGTGTATTTTTTATTTTAATTTCCGATACCATATTTAAATTGTACTATATTTATTGACAACGATATTAAACAATTAGATAGGAATTTCAAAAAAATCCCATTGGTTCTATGACAACATATGCACCCTGCCAGATCAAAGTGATTCGCTTTTGTTCCGGATGAGGGCGCCGCTGAATAACGCTGCGTTAGTTCGGCGATTGCTTTTTGACGTACAGGCTATATTCGCGATAACGTCATTATCGCCCGATATTGGAATCGAATCATATAAACCATTATACGTTTTATTTGCGTACTGTTATGAACACCTTGGTTCATATGTTTATTATTTGTACTTCTTTGCATTTATCTCCATATATTCACCCTGCAGATGTGGAATAAGAATACTGACCCCTGCAGTCTCGGCAGCCTGTCGTAATCAACCCTAGCTAGGTTTTAGGACTCTAAGCCCATCTGGATGCCATCATCCTGGTCTTTAATATGCAGCCATAATAACCTTGTATTGTCCCGGAACAAGTGACCAGCTTCCAGTTCTCCTATGTGGACAGCATCGTGTTAGCGGTACTGTTGGAGTCGCATACATCCATATGCGAACTTCTTATTATTAAGTAGAACGTCAGCCTGTCTGCAGTTCCAGGACAATAAAAATAGTACTGACCAATAATCTACTTACCTCTTTGGCTACAAGAGAATGTCTCTTATTTGCCATTACAAGGTAAATTTTTTTATAGCGATCACAAATTATGTAAAGCTCGAGTTCTCATTTACATTATTTCATTCGCATTATCTTCACTTTGACATGACGTAAATAAAAATTGAAGACGTCGAAAACATTACAGATTCTCAATTACCAACGGATATAACACTTAGTACCCGGATGACCGAGCTTTGCTCGGTATTTTTATATTTTTTTATAAATTGTGTTTTTTGGAAATTAACAATTGATTTTCGTAGTCTAACCTCAAAGCAAACACTCATTGACTTCGTGTTACTTAACAACGCCATCTGCTGGAATAGCTTTAGTGTTGTTGTGTCGTTAAAGCAATTAAAAAAATAGTATTATTATTCGCTGATAGATGTTAGGAAGAGTCATTTTTCAGTTTTAATTGGGACTACTCAAACGCCACCTTTTGACATTTTCTAGAAATGATTCCTAGCTAGATCGATTTATCGCCCCCGAAACCCCCCGTATACTAAATTTCATGAAAATTGTTGGAGCCGATTCCGAGATTCCAATTATATATATATATATATATATATATATATATATATATATATATATATATATATATATATATATATATATATATATATATATATATATATGTGTGTGTGTATATATATGTATATATATATATATATATATATATATATATATATATACACAAGAATTGCTCGTTTAAAGGTATAGGCTTTGTAATTTTGCCGTTATAATACTGATTTTAACTCCCTTGTGGCGCCACATATACCGCGCTCTACACAATTATGCAGTTTTAATGAAGAAATATTTAATAATATATAAAATATAATAAACTAAAGATTTAGGGCTATGACATCGCTCCATGCAACGAACCATGTTACTACGACAATGCAATTATCTACAACTCATATAGAATCTTAATCTTCGAATCTGTAGTCTATACACTAGCCGGTGTATACATATAACCACGTTGACCGTGGCTCTCGTGTCTTGACAGTGACATTTTGACAACTATGCATAGCCACACGGCACAACGATGCTGTAATTACATACAGACTATATCATATACACTGCAAATCCACACAAAGTATAATTATTATTTAGACGTAAAACAGCTAAATTAACAATACATTCGTCTAGTGTTTATTAAAACAAAGCGTAAAATAATCTTCTCTTTTATTATTCTTGCTCTTTCCTTGTATAGTTAAAGCTTTCTTCAATATTTTATAATAAAAATATACAAAGTGCAATGCAATGCAACGTAAATATGACGAAAGCGCCGACATTTCCTGTGCAACGAATGTTCAATCAAATAAACACGGCAATATCTCAATACAAGTTCAATATATATTATTCCCCAATCCATCTCAGATCTCCGCGTGCACTCGGAGAGCACGTGAATCCCGTGGTGGCGCTAGACTGGAAATCATGTTTGAATTTTTAGTAAACATCAGTAGCGGGAAGCCGGGCTACTCGGCTTGGTAATGTTGCTGCCGGTACTGTGCTGCTATTTGAAAAATATTAAAAGCTTTATCTATAAAATGTATCGCATTTTTATAAAATTTAATTTAAATAATACGATGTTTTACGACTTGCAGGTGATAGTGAGAGATATTTAAATTTAGATAAAAAATATCTTGATTGAGATGTATCGAAATGATTTTGAACAATTAAACAAACAATTAAATATTTCAAAAGAATATTATTCGGCTCTTATTATATCATTCGGATCTTAACTAGAAATTATGAGAAGGAAACGCATAAAAATCTCAGTAAGACCTTTAAAATAGGAATGACGCCAAAAAGGTACACATAAGGTTTTTTTAAGTTTTAAGTTTCTAACCGCGCAGAGGCGGAGAAAGAGTACTGACCTCTGCAACCGGTGTCGGCCTGTCTTAAAAGGCGACAAAATAATCCACCCCAGCTACGTGGTAGAGCCCCATGCACGTCTGGATGGCGATCTCCTTTGGTCTTAAGTATGCCGCCATAATAACTTTGTGTTGTGTTTCGGCATTAGTGACCCAAATTCTCTACTATCCTACAGCAATAAAAAAAAGTAAATAATATCTTTTACAAACAAAAGCTGGTATTCTGCTCTGAAACATAAACTTATTTAACGACGTGTATGGAAAGCATTAGCGGAACAGTTTATGTAGCAGCACTTTACATTTGCGATAGAGAGCTTGCATGCGGCATGGATTGTCGAACACCGGTGCAAATACCGAAGATAAATATATCCTTTGTTCTGCTTTATATTGGTTTAAATATTATAAATTTATTCTTTCGCTTCATCTCAGCGATTCATCTTGGTTGTAGCCAAAGTTTACAATTGGGAGCTTTTTACTCCTGACAACTCGAACAGGAGAATTATTGCGATTTTTTGCATCGGTACTCTTTTTTGACACATCTTCTGTGTATAGTGGGGTTGGAATGGGATAAATGAAGCTATATATAGTTTACACATGGGCCAGTAACCTCTTATTTTTTATATTAGAAGACATGAATAAATTTTATGTTATAATAATATGAACTTTTAATCATATCACGTTGCTTAGGTACAGACAAACCAAATAAATAATATTTGCTAGTAATACAAACTTATAAAGAATAGAAGTATATATTTCTAGTGCCAATATTAGACTATATTCAACCGGGGTGACTATAACCTCAAATATATGCTGAAAATATAAAAACGATGCAGTAAATTATAACATTTTAAAAGGGTCCAAGTGTACCCTCAAAATAATGTAGTATGTCACTCAAACGGTGTCTCACTGTACATTTGCTGATGAATATTCAAACAGCTGTCAAGAAGACGCCATTTTCTTGCGAAGTGCGTACTCCATATCAATTAGTGACGGTGACGCCATTATACTCACGCTTAGTGTTGCCAACGCGTGAAATAATCTTTAAATATTTTATTTTGATGTCGGAATCTATAGAGCTTTGACTAGCCATGGTGTTGCTATAGCTTATTCGATCTAGACTAAAGTATTCAACAGCTATAGTTCTCATCCAAAACCATGCAGCATGTATCATCGATGACTCATTTGTACATCTATTCTAAGCCTTCGGAAAAATTTTAGCTTTCTGTGATCTCTAGCATTTATATCTTTTTGATCATCCGTTATATGATAAAATTCCGAGTTAAATTTCGTTCTTGCACACAAAATATTATTTTATCACCAAACATTTATTTTCCACAGCTTTATAGACTTCTCAAGAAATTTGTCATATTATTAATTCGATGCCGATAGTTTTCGTTTATCAGGAAAGCTATTAATCGTCATCTACATTTTATAGAGTATGTAAAACGTATAAGAAAATATTGGGCCGTCTGTCAATGCATCATCGCTTTTGTTCTTGTCTTCACGATTTCGTAGCTTAAGGAAACCTTAAGCACTTTGTCATTCCATAAATGTATCTATTTATATATTATATAATAAGAATATAACATTTATATAATCTATACTTAAAGTACTATAGATAAGGTGTCTGAGTAAAGTCATCTTAATCGATATTCAAGTAGTTAATCCTCGGCCTTGGGTGTCAATACTGTGGGATCATGCTATTTGTCCGTTGGCCGAAACACTAGGCGATAAAAGAACAACAAGGTTTTTTAGTGGGTAAGCGCGTCAAGTCCTGTATAGCCTCAACTCCCCGGTAGTCGAGGAATGAGTTTTTAATTAAAAAAGTAGTTTATACTGTTTTAAACTTTATATCTTGGTGTCCGAATGCAACTGGCAACACCACACTCACATAAATGCCAAAAGTCTGGATAATGAATATTTCACAAATTAACCGTAATGCAATTTTGCGTTGAACTTAGTTCATACACTCGTTCTTGTCGTAACCCAATTATCATCCAACTTTGAGTTGTACACATCAGTTCTGCGCATTCTCTATCCATCTTTAACCAACATCTTTCTTCAACTCTAAGTAAGAATATAAGAATAAGAATATTTTTATTTAAGACACATATCATCATATAATATACACAAATGTTAAATGACATAAAAAAATTAAAAAAAAATAGTAAGTAATAGTAGTATAGTTGATGCAGTCCTAAATGGGTAATAAGCTCAGCATATGCTGGTTTTGTATAAAACCAGCGCTGGTCATCCGCTAGGCCCACGGAGTGATATTTATACCATAATGTAGGTATATATACCTAGTCAGGTCATAAGTATTGTCACACAGTAAAAACTTTTCTTTTAGAATGCTGGCCACAAAAAAGTTTATTGAATTCGAATTTCGAATTGTTCATGAAAATAAAAAAGGTATACTTTTAGAATTTTACTCATTTTTAAATGTGGAGTGGACGCTTAAAGAAGACCGTGTTGCAGTTATTGCGTTACATCGTTGCAGTTACGCGCCAATTCAAATTTTTAACATACTGAAAAATTTGAATATAACCAAAAGATTCGTTTATCGTACCATCAAACGATACAATGAAGACTCTAGTGTAGATGACAGGTCAAGAAGTGGTCGCCCTCGGTCTGTTAGGACTCCAGCAGTGATAAAAGCTGTGAAGGCACGAATTCAAAGAAATCCCAAACGTAAGCAGAAACTGTTGGCCCTTCAGATGGGGTTAAGCAGAACCACGGTGAAAAGGGTGTTAAATGAAGACTTAGGGCTTCGGGCATATCGAAGAAAAACAGGACATCGTTTGAATGCTCGTCTAATGGACCTGAGACTGAAGAGATGCCGCGCTTTGTTGAAGCGGTACGCGGGAAAAAAATATCGGGAAATTCTTTTTTCGGATGAAAAAATGTTTACCGTAGAAGAGAGCTACAACAAACAAAATGATAAGGTGTACGCACACAGTAGTGAAGAAGCGAGCAACCGTATTCCGCGTGTCCAACGAGGTCATTTTCCATCCTCGCTCATGGTATGGTTGGGAGTTTCTTATTGGGGCTTAACAGAGGTACATTTTTGTGAGAAAGGTGTAAAAACGAATGCTGTTGTGTATCAAAATACAGTCCTGACGAACCTTGTGGAACCTGTTTCTCATACCATGTTCAATAACAGGCACTGGGTATTCCAACAAGATTCGGCGCCAGCTTATAGAGCGAAGAGCACATAAGACTGGCTGGCGGCGCGTGAAATCGACTTCATCCGGCACGAAGACTGGCCCTCCTCCAGTCCAGATTTGAATCCGTTAGATTACAAGATATGGCAACACTTGGAGGAAAAGGCGTGCTCAAAGCCTCATCCCAATTTGGAGTCACTCAAGACATCCTTGATTAAGGCAGCCGCCGATATTGACATGGACCTCGTTCGTGCTGCGATAGACGACTGGCCGCGCAGATTGAAGGCTTGTATTCAAAATCACGGAGGTCATTTTGAATAAACTTTAATGTCATAAGAATCTATGTTTTGTTAAGTTCATTTTGGTATATGAATGGTTACATAATGAATAAACTTGTTACAATTATTGTACATTAAACATGTGACAGAATTTATGACCTGACTAGGTAGTATATAGTAGGTATATATAGTACATAGTAGGGACTGTGTTGTAAATATGTTGGAGCTTCATTTTTGATCACACCAAAAAGTCTATCGTAATAGGCACTTTGTTTGCTGAGACGCAGTCAAAGCTCTAGGAAACAATTGAAACGAGTAAGTCTCCCATGGACCCTGCGATTATGTAGAGCAGCTCACTGTCACTTTACTTAACATATTTTGTTGGTCGTTTCACTTTCATCATTACTAACATATATTATATATTTTTAGCTATTAAATAACATGACTGATTATGAAAAATAGTTTTATTATAAAAAAATATAATTTCAATGTAACCCGCTCCCTTCGCCACATACTATTCGTTTTTCCACTCGTCAATCCAATGCTGTACCTCTTCATTTGTTAGCATTTAGAAACAATTTTCGCTTCACTTATTTCATCGACCCAAAGCAGGTTCTTTTTAAGGTAGACCTTATCATTACTTACCATATTTCTTACAAATCAACATTTTTTTATCTCCCTTGTTATGGGGAGGTGGGTGGTTCTGCTGCAAAATCCATAATTTACTATAAATTCGCTGTAATCTGTTGTGTTGCTAAAATCTTTAAATAGTAAATTTGTTGTTTGCGGAGTTGAGGCAGACGCGGGTAGGATGCGGCCGCGGGCGGCCCCTCGGGGGAGGATCCGCCGCCCGCACTACTGCCGCGAGGGACAGGGCCGCGTGCTGTTCCGCGGCCCCCCTCAGCTCCTAGTTATTACAGGAGAGCGCCGGGGGGACGAAACCCTGGCCCTCTGGCGCCAACACTTTAGAAGAGGCCCGCCTTGAGACAAAGGACGAGCCGGCGCCGACCCGGGCCACGACATCGGCAAGCCACATGTCCGTAGGCCCGGACGTAGGCGATAGGAGAACAGCGGGGTTTTTAGTGGGTAGTCGGATGGCTGAACATCTTTCCCAGAGTACCATATATCCCTCGGTCCCCCCGGGCCGGGGGAACGCGTCAAGAGAGTTTTTTCCCCGAGACAAAAAAAAAGACGCAGGTAGGATATTTGTCATCTTCGATGCTCTCTCCCCCTTTAGAACACCCTGTGAATAAATAATACTCATCATATACCCCTTTTTGAAATTTATAATACTCAATCGAGTTTTTTTTAATTTATCTATAAATTGATCCGTTTCTCGTATTTTAATTCACACATTGCTATCGATATGAGCAGAAGAAATTAGGCAGACATGTACCAAGGTAGTCCAAACAAAATGCATGTCCTTCCTACCAAAATAAACCAAACTGAAGCCGTGTTCAATAAACCGCGATATGACCCGTCCCGTCACACACTCATAAGTTTTGGATTAAGAAAGGGTTCCGGGTAGATAGGATCACTGCCGCTTGAGTGCGGTCTTCGTTCTACCCTCGCTCTAAGATTAAAATTGCTTGTAAAATGACTATGTGAAATGTAAATGATAAAAAGTGTATTTTTATTCAAAGGAAAATTTATTGCACTAAATGAACATCTTTTAGCTGGAGCTTGAGCTTCTTTTTTTTTGTTAATACTTATATTGAATGAAACGAGACTAGGATTGAACCCGTGACGTCATCGGATGTTTTAACGTGCGAATGCAGTTGTAACAAAGGAATCCACAGAAGTCTACTTAAAAATATAATACTCCAAGACAAAAGGACCTTAGCTTTTATAACATCAGCAGTGATTGGTTTATTAAATTCAAAGATGTGATGGAACAAAAAACACAATTTTATCCAAATCTGTCCCCAGCATGTACAATCTAATAAAAACAACGATCAACATATTTAAATATCAGCAAAAGGTATATGGAATGTAATTAAGTATATAAAACACATTCTCATAATTACAATGTTGTAGTGCGAGTTTATATCTTCGCGGTTTATGTGTAATATTTTTCTTTCATTTCACTAGTTCGCGAACTCTTGAATAAAAATCACATTACAAAACGTACAAATCCTTCTTGTTACGTAAAAATAACTTTTAAAATTGAGATTCCCTGGAAAATTTTCTGGAGTTCATAATTTTTTGTCAGTAAAAATGCTCCGGCCATTTTTGTCGGAATCCGGTACAAAGGTCGCGCTAAAGTTTACCAAATGAAACAACGGCATGTACACGAAAAAACGCAATGTGTTAGAACTTTATGACACTTTTTGCTGGTTTTATGCTGTAAAAGGTTTATTAAATGGACAACAATGGAGTATGTTGACAGCCATTTTGAATATTAGAGGTATTTTTTTATTGCTGTAGGACAGCATACAGGCTGACGGCTCGCTTAGAATTTAGCAGTTACTGTTCCCTATGGGTGTTTGCAACGCCAGTGGCATCGTGAACACGATGCTGTTCCATAAGGATGTAAGAACTTGGGTCGCTAATGCCGGAACACAACACAAAGTTATTATGGCGGCATACTTAAGACCAAAGGTGGTCGCCATCCAGACGGCTTGGGGCCCTACCACGTAGCTAAATTCGAGAGTACTACGCTAAAGAAATTGTATTAGCAAACTGTATTTATAAACTGTATATATACCCTATCTCTTGTGTCTTGACAGTGACTTGACTTTCTCCGTGCAGGGGCAACTAAATTATACCACCAGGGTCGGGGTGTCGTAAAAGGCGACAAAACAACCTTAGCTACATGGTATGGCCCGTCTGGATGGCAACAACATTGGGTCTATAAGTATGTCGCCATAATAACCTTGTGTTGTGTTCTGGCATTAGTGACTCAAGTTCCTGTACCCTTATAGGACAGCAGCGTGTTCGTGGTGCTTCTAACGTCGCAATCATCTTTATGCAACGATAACTGCTTACTATTCGGCCGTCAGCTTGTCTGCTGTTTCTCACCAATGAAAAAGTGACATCTTGACAACAAATGCATACCAAATACTTAATAAATTACTTACACAACACTCCTAAAATATATATAATATAATAATTTATGGTGTATATATTGTTCATTATTATGTATACAACTTAGGTAGAACCACGTCCAGCTCTATTTACATCTACTTATTAAAAAAAAAATTTAAGAAATATAACAATACTAGCGAACCTGACAGACGCTGTTGGAAAAAAAATGATTTAAAAAACCTTTTCTTGTGGACCAAATTGTGAATCTAAATCATTTTCGAATCCTCTTGAACACACACAAAACATTTCATCAAAATCGGTTTAGTCAGAAGTTTAGTTCACATGCATAGAAGAATTATATCTACATAAAGTTCTATTAACAATCCATACTAATATTATAAATGCGAAAGTAACTCTGTCTGTCTGTCTGTCTGTCTGTTCCTCTTTCACGCCTAAACAGCTGAACGGATTTTGATGAAATTTGGTATGGTGATAGATGATAACCTAGAAATGGTCATAGGCTATAAATAATCACGCCATCGTTCTTAGGGGGTAGGCAGTAGGCAGATAACTAAATTGAGTTAGTGATTTTTTGTGCTTATCCGATATCTATGAGAATCGGCCAACATCTATTTTTCATCCCCCTAAATGTTAGGGGTGACCCACCCCCAAAAATTTTTTTTTAATTTTTTGACATTTTATTATTTATATGGCAGAACAACGTTTGCCGGGTCAGCTAGTAATATATAATTATGTATCTTGCAATGGTCGTATCGCAAGAGAAACAAAAGATCTTGCAACTAAGATTTCTTTTAAAAAAGTTTTATAATGGGTATATTTCAACACTGATTGTTGACTGAAGAACTGATATTACAGGCAGACATGCATTGAAATACCAAAAAAAAAAACGCTTGTTTGTTTTGAAGTTTCATAGAAATAACGATTTTTAAACATTAATATTATAAATGCTTCTTGCTTATAGTGTGATAATTTTCAAATCTTTGATTGTAGTTCATAAACTTTAATTGCACTGTTGAATGTTCTCAAATCTCCATTCATCCTTGGACATTATTCTACTTTAATTTATCACTCAAAAATTTGTTATTAAGCAAATATATGTACATTAGATTTCGTACAGGAAGAATAATTTCAGAATTGAACAGTGAACACGAATCAATACCAGGTTTTTGAATACGGCTCGAATAAATCGATCTACAATCCAAATAGCCCATTTAAACTGAACTGAAAATGTAACAGTTCTATGCAAAACTTTTTGCTATAATCTTTCTACATTGAGTCAGAGTCTTCAATTGAGAACAACCTAATTTATACTTTAACCAGTCGTATTAAGTGCCAATTTACATTTTTCGGTACGTATGAAAGTAATAAAATTTGTCTAGCATGCAACGTTTGCCTCGTCACTCCCTTGGGATATTGCGCTTTTGTTTAAGTACCAGTTTGACTTTTAAGGCTTTTATTTTAGTTTTTAGCGTGATTTTTAGACATCAAGCAAGTAGGTTGTTAAAAGGTTTGCAACATTTGGAAATTTATTTTGAGCTTTTCTGTTAAATGACGATAGTGTTCATTTGAATAACTAGCTTATCTTCATTGATGGAAAAAAATATTTTAATAAGTGGAACAGAAATAGAATAAAATGGGGAGAAAATACAAAAAAACACATAAACCTTAATTGAAAAATATAGCAAGAACTATCACGTTTTTTATGTATATATAAGAAAGGGAAAGAAGAAGCAGGAAAACCCCTTAACATGTAAGAGATTATGTCAATGTCATTATGAAATATCAGACGACATTCTAAGAGAAGCTTCTATCACAATCGTAAAGTTGCAAGGCAGTTATAAAAAAAATCAAATCAAATATTGTTTGCTGAAATACATGTGCTTAAGCAGTCATATTTATATTCTGAGCATGTATTTTCTCAGTGGACGTGCAAATATAAACTACAAAAATTAAGTTCAAAAATATCAACCTATAAATATTATATACATTTGTATGTCATAATGGAAAAATGTCAATATACTTTATCGCGTCCTAATACATTTTTCAATAATTAATTATTTGAATTACATTTTCTTTTTTAAGTAAAACCAACGATGGAAGCGAGATTACTTTAAATTTTGGTGTAGTTAAAATATTTCCAATTCCAAAGAATATAAAAATGAAACTTGGATAAAATCTGGATGTGCAATAGTGATTTAGAATTTCAAATATATCAGCCTAAAATGATAGCAATAAATCGTGATTGAATTCCAAATTTACAGTTAGGAACCCGAGCATTCTGGCTTTTCTCCTTTATTTCGCACGAATTGGAGTAAATGTAGCTATAAAAAATATATTGGGTAACTAAGAACTCCAATAGTTTTAAGTATAATCAACTACAGCATTATTTAACTATTTTTTTAAGAAATTTTAACTTAGGTATGGAGAAGTACTTGTTAAATAATGAGTGCCTTGTTAAATATATGGAAACGACGACAAACTGCCACTTCATAATGCACTCATTATTAAACCGTCGCAAGTTGTTAGATGTAATGTTTTTATATAAATTAATTAATAACCAATTGGACGCATATTTACTGCTTTGATTAATAAAGGGGAATGCCCACCGACAATAGACACTTCGGCCCTAGGTGCACATACACAAATGCATATGGAAATGATAATATCTAATTTATAGAGTAAAATAGTAAAGGAATTGATTTACAAAAAGTCCGGATTTTTAAGTTATAAAATGGATTTAATTGTCACAAATTAGTATTATATCAACCATTTTGCTTAAATACAACATATACATTCAGTTTTGATAAGATCTAATAGGCATTTTATGATCTTATACATCATTTGTATCTTATGAGATCAGTACATCATCCAGGAATTGAGCAGGCGGGAAAATATTTGTCTGATGCCGTGCCCAACCCAAATACCATATTACTGTCATAACATGGGCACAGCATCCTACCGTTCGTCGGCCAACAATACAATTGATAAGAAAAGATAAAGATAAGAAAAACAGTTAAATTATGCAGTAGCTTTATTTATTATGATTTTTTATATTAGAAGTCATGGTTAATCACCTAGCGATAAATAAATTGCTTGTTCAATTAACATAAAATCATAATAAGTATCGAATAAACAACGAATAATATTGGAATTAATTATATTATTTACATCTTATAAATCGAACAACATAAATAGTATCGATTATATTTTTGACGAAATTAGTACATAATTGGCAACACTGCTTAGTGCATATTTTATCCACAAAACAATGAATTATGGATGTCCTTTCATTTTTATCATTCAGTACTTTTTTTTGCACATAATATGTTGCAATCTTTTTTGGATAAATGAACACCGCGATTAATTATCATAAAATATGATGTTATTTTTTAACAAAATCATTTTGTTGGGCGTTTCTTGGCCAAAAATGGGCATCTCCCTTTATCAGTGACGATACATTTACCGGGAGAATGTAATTTCAAATTGCTGCATTGTTTCATTGCATTCAAATCTTGGTTTTTCTTCTCTCCAATAAATAGATTAACCAAATTGTATAATTCACTTATAACTTACAATATTGACATATTTAATGGTAAAGTGTTTAAATTTAAATCAACATGTATTGACATCATTAATAATTAATATTTAAAAAAAAATCTATCCTTATGTTATTACTGTTAAAATTTTTGTTTTTATCTTATTTACTAAAGCATTGGCTATTTTTGGACAACTTGTATTTTATATAAGATCATTCTGTGTTTCTAAATTTATCTTCCTGTTTTCGCAATTCACTTCTTGGGCATGCAGACGTCACCTATAATTGTGACAACATTTTAAATGTTACTATGCCTGATTAACCTATGATTGTATATTGTATGTCATGCTGGTGATCTATTTGAAAAAATAAATACAATTGGTAAAATTAACGCTACAGTCTAAGATTGGTACAAAATACTTTAAAATTAAATTTTTATGAAAAGAATTGGTCAAAGGCTACCAAAATCATCCAAATCTTATAGTCCATTAAAATAACCTTTTAAGGTTCAAAAGCATTCGTAAGTTAAATAACACTTAAGACTTATCTAAAATTCAAGTTATTATGATTGTTTCTTCTGTTTCAATCTTCCAATCTCACTTATTTTTTACAAAGTCATATATTTTTATTATCAATTACCCTTGGTGACGTCTCATATCTGTAAGCTAAAATCATATTAATATTTTTGTATTGCTAAATATTTTATTTATATTAATTATTAAAATAATAGAGGCTAGCCTAATGTTTTGTTTACTGCATTTCCGATGAGCTTAGTCTGTGATTTACAAGAAGATGAAAGATATCTCCCCAAGGAGTGTCTTCTTTATCAAATACAGCCCAGAAATGCTTTATAACAGGAAAATAAAGAGCTACTTGAGGCACAGATGTACTAATCTTGAGATTTATATGTTTTATTTGGTTTGAAATAAGGCTAGGCAACGCCTTATGAGTGTATTTGTGGTCTCACACATCCTTTGATTTCTCCAAATCGATTTTTCCATGAAAAAATATAGAATTAAATGTGTTGCTTAAGAAATATTTTTAAGAGTAAATTTATCGTAACCAAGGTGTAACGGCTTGCCCACTGTGCGAAACCCCTGAGTAATGTGTAGGAAATGTGTTCAATGGATCGTATTTTATATCCAATATGGACGAATGTGGGTCAGAGCGTAGACATGGAGGAATTTGAAGCAAAGGTATCTTGATATATCGTCGCTTACCTTCACACCATGGATACACCCTTTACATCTTTCTGTGCCAATGAAATATATCAATACGTAAAGCATGTTGATGATTGAGTTGTGAAGCAAAATAAGTAATTATGAAGCGAATGATTAAATTTCATCCATGCCCGACTGAAATGACTTAGTATGTATTTATATTATATTCACAACAATCTTCTAAAGGAAAAAAAATCGCACTTTGAATACTTCGTTTGTAAGCTAATTTGTATATAGAAGTGACGCTGCAGTTTGATAAATCACAAATAATAACAGCCTTTTTCCACTTCTTCAGGCATCTTCTTGTGGAGTTTACAATTGTTTTCTTTTACCTTTGGTGCATGGAAATTATAATTAGGTGACAGCAACTGTCTTAGCTGACGATGGTATACACCATACTATCGTGGATTAGATCGAAATCATAAAATATAGACTTATCTTTATTGATTTACTAATATAAAAAAATTAATCTATTTTTATTACTGTAATCTCACATTTTTTCACTTAATCCCCAATACAGATAGATAAGCTACGAGCCTCATGTGTATCGGCTGCGATCGGCTCGGTCCCAACACGCCGGCGGGTTGTTTTAAAGGGACGCAGTAAAAAGGACACCAGTCTCATGGGATCGTGTGATCCAGATTTAAGGCGTCACGCGTATTTGACGATGAAACGATTAAAAGTCGCACCAATATCAGAGCAGTGTCGTCGTCGTAGCATAGTCTGAATTGATTTGAAATTTTAAAAACAATCCTCCTAGAGTATTTATATCATTAAGGAGATATTTGGTCAATCGAGTTTATATTGTAGACAATTAAATAATGTACTTAATTAAGATTAGAAGGTGAATTATTTATAAGATGAAAAGTCTTTCAAAATTAAATAAGTATTATATTATTAGTTTTAGATATTTTATTCTTTGTCATCTGTTTCTTATTTGGGTTAAGTAATAAAATGTAGTTGTTAAATCAAACTTAGAATTTGATGTTTCTTAAAGTAAATATTCGTTTATAAATCGCACCGTAGTACGAGCTGCACCGAAATCGGTCAATACGGCAAACTACGTAATAAATTCGCAGAAAGGTCCTGACGAAATGGATGCTTATCACGGACCTCGTCGGTTTTCTTCTTTCGCAACTTGAATGGCTGTGTTTTTGTCTTTCACCAAGAATAGAATGAGAATATTTGAACTGCTGAGTTGTGGGGTCATTTCGTTTTACTTTATTTCTCGCTATTTGGAGGGTATACGGCCACTGTTTATCAATAACGCTGAATAAGAGGTCAAAGTGGCAGACTCTATATTTTTTGTAGGTTTACTAGTGTGCATGGTATATTTTAATTTGAAATGAAGTAAGAGACAAGTTTGAAATCGGTAATTTTGACTTGTTTCCACTATTTTTTTTATATTTCTATTGGTCACTGTGGCTCCTGACATAGTCATCTTTATTCTTATTTTAATTTCTCTCCGAGTAAGTTTTTACCTACCTATATGTTTCAACCCTTAGTACATTTTTTACCGGTAGTTTTATTCATTTTTTGTATATTGTTTTATATTGTTACATGTACGAGCATTGTACCATTACATTATTTATCTTTTTTACATTTATTGTTTTTTTTCATATCTTGTCCTTTTTATTTCTATTTACGTTATTTTTTGTAGTGTTTACGTGATCACTATAACATAAGTTGAATAAAGCAGTAGCTTCAGAGCTTCCTTTTATTGGCCCTCTAACTGAGTACAGACTCTTCTGGCCTCCTACTACCCGGGGTCTAAGTGCAAGCTTTGAATTTAACCGGGGTTCACAACTTCACACTACTTCTGCAATAGTAGAAATGCTTTTGGAAATTATTTTACACTTGTCACTTTGCATTCCCACCGAGATGAATTTAAGTTATGAATTTATAAGCTTAATTTGCGTACTTCTGTCTATGAGCGTTAATTTTAACGAACAGTCTTCAGTGTATTGACTGACCCTAGATAAAGTGATGCAGGTTGCGGTATTTTCCCAGTAAATCTTAAATAAGCACACAATAGAGCTGCAAGACGAGCAAAAAGTTAATTATTTTTAACATTTCATCACGGAACTCTAAAAACAAAAGCGTAATTTCGAGTGTGAGAATCTCATCAGAAGCGAGAACGAACGGGATGAAAACTCAAATATAATTTAAAGAGTTTATTCTATTATTAAATTGTTCGTGAAAGGAAGATAACCTCGGCTTAACTCGTAAGAAAGTTTCGTTTAACTTGGAAGAAATGAGTTGGGGACTGCCAGTTGCCATTTATGAAATACTTGCCTTTCAGGTGTTCCAGTTAATGTAATTTTGAGGGAATACCATTGTCTATTCAGGCCTACAAACAGCCTCGAAAAATATATGGCGAACTGACAACGTTCTTGGCGCAAAGGCTTCCGCATATTGGAATGCTCACGCACCTTTTATTCTCATCCGATCTCTAGATGTGACCCGTAGAAATGACCCGACCGATAGAAGATGGTCACCGTCGCCTATAGACTTTTGCAACACCACCCAGCTGTTGAACTGGAACCTGGTATACTGGTACCGGAACACAGCACAAGGTTATTATAGCGGCATGTTTTAAAACCAGAGGTGGCTGCCATCCAGACGAGCTTGAAGCCCTACCATTAAGAAAAAACATGTTATTATATGTGCACAAAATAAATCTCCGCCTCTGCACGGAGAGATAGAGATATGAGATATTTTTCAGTTTTCTAGTACCCAGAACATATGTATCTGCTACTTACTTTGGATAAAGACAGCACTGTGTGAATTATCAAAGTAACGTATCAAAGTATGCGTGCAGGGGCAACCCACCCTAGCTATGTGGTAGGGCCCCAAGCCCGTCTGGATGGGACCACCTTTGGTCTTAAGTATGCCGCCATAATAACCTTGTGTTGTATTCCGGCATTAGTGACCCAAGTTCCTGTACCCTTATGGGACAGCAGCGTGTTCACGATGCCACTGGCGTTGCAAACACCTATAGGTGATGGTAACTGCTAAATTCTAAGCGGTCCGTCAGCCTATCTGCTGTCCCACAGCAATAAAAAAAAGTGTTATTTAAAAATATCGGAAAAGAAAGAAGAAAGAAAAAGTATTTATGTGGTGATTTAAAGCTATAAACATTATTTATACTAAACTGCAACAATTAGCACCAAACGAGGTCAACAACTCAGTGAATTGCTGCATCAAAAGAAGTCGACACAGCACTGAGTTTCAGTGTCAACCCTGACAGCGAAAAACAATTTATGACCCAAACAACATAGAAACATTGTATAAAAAGTACAAACATTTGGTAATCTGAATTTAAAAGAATGAATTTAAAATTAATCTGAATCTGAATTTAAAATCATATTTAAAAAGATTAAAATGTTCGTTTGATGGCCACTTCTTTGTTAGTTAATTAAATAAAGATACACACACATACAAGACAGATATATACCTAAAATTTCATACAAAATAATTCGATTTCAGCGATAGTGTTAGTATATATAAGCGGGATCAGCCCGTTGTAGTTTAAGTAGGATTTTTTTTGTTGATATTTAAACAAATGGAATGTCCTGAGGTCGGGGGAGGAATATCATTCCAGCACTTAGTAGCTGCATATTTAAAACACCCTCTAAACGCAGCCGTTCTATGTTTCGCTGAAACAATAGGTCGTGTAACATATCGCGCACTATACTCCTGTGGATCTACTTTACCTTAAACTTAACTTTGTACATACCTAGTCAGGTCATAAATTCTGTCACATGTTTAATGTAAAATAATTGTAACAAGTTTATTAATTATGTAACCATTCATATACCAAAATAAACTAAACAAAACATAGATTCTTATGACATTAAAGTTTATTCAAAATGACCTCCGTGATTTTGAATACAAGCCTTCAATCTGCGCGGCCAGTCCTCTATCGCAGCACGAACGAGGTCCATGTCAATATCGGCGGCTGCCTTAATCAAGGATGTCTTGAGTGACTCCAAATTGGGATGAGGCTTTGAGCACGCCTTTTCCTCCAAGTGTTGCCATATCTTGTAATCTAACGGATTCAAATCTGGACTGGAGGAGGGCCAGTCTTCGTGCCGGATGAAGTCGATTTCACGCGCCGCCAGCCAGTCTTGTGTGCTCTTCGCTCTATGAGCTGGCGCCGAATCTTGTTGGAATACCCAGTGCCTGTTATTGAACATGGTATGAGAAACAGGTTCCACAAGGTTCGTCAGGACTGTATTTTGATACACAACAGCATTCGTTTTTACACCTTTCTCACAAAAATGTACCTCTGTTAAGCCCCAATAAGAAACTCCCGACCATACCATGAGCGAGGATGGAAAATGACCTCGTTGGACACGCGGAATACGGTTGCTCGCTTCTTCACTACTGTGTGCGTACACCTTATCATTTTGTTTGTTGTAGCTCTCTTCTACGGTAAACATTTTTTCATCCGAAAAAAGAATTTCCCGATATTTTTTTCCCGCGTACCGCTTCAACAAAGCGCGGCATCTCTTCAGTCTCAGGTCCATTAGACGAGCATTCAAACGATGTCCTGTTTTTCTTCGATATGCCCGAAGCCCTAAGTCTTCATTTAACACCCTTTTCACCGTGGTTCTGCTTAACCCCATCTGAAAGGGCCAACAGTTTCTGCTTACGTTTGGGATTTCTTTGAATTCGTGCCTTCACAGCTTTTATCACTGCTGGAGTCCTAACAGACCGAGGGCGACCACTTCTTGACCTGTCATCTACACTAGAGTCTTCATTGTATCGTTTGATGGTACGATAAACGAATCTTTTGGTTATATTCAAATTTTTCAGTATGTTAAAAATTTGAATTGGCGCGTAACCGCAACGATGCAACGTAATAACTGCAACACGGTCTTCTTTAAGCGTCCACTCCATATTTAAAAATGAGTAAAATTCTAAAAGTTATACATTTTTATTTTCATGAACAATTCGAAATTCGAATTCAATAAACTTTTTTATGGCCAGCATTCTAAAAGAAAAGTTTTTACTGTGTGACAATAATATATAAGTAATTTGGTTTTCTCTCAGTAATCACTCCAAGCAAAGGACAAGACAAATGTAAATTCCTTTGAGCCTCCATTTTTAAAATATTATTATTGTCCACAAACGGAGTAACATTCTTCGACGTGGAATTCGGAAACAAAATCGCGCACACGCTTTTTGCATCCGCTGAATGCGATTTCGAGTTCTTGAAAGTAGACAAGGGCCATAGAGACAATGTCACAATAATTAAGCTGAGACCGAACCAGGCTTTCTATGAGTTGCTTTCTTACCTCTTCATTAATATAGTTTTTATAGTTAATATTATATAACATCTTGAGTCTATAAAAGCAGTTTTTCGTAACTTCATTTATGTGACTTTCAAAACGAACTTCCGAGTCGATTTTAAGCCCCAGACTGTAAGCGATATTTATTCTTTCAATTATTTTACCCTGTATTTTAAGGACAGGGTTAGCTTTCATAATTTTAGAAACCTGATGAGGACTTCCTAGTATCATTTATTTAGACTTCACAGGATTCAATACTAGTGAATTAGACTCTGACCATATAGAGATATTTGTTAGGTCTCTATTAATGCTCATAACTGCCCTTTCTGTTTCTTTTGGACAGAAATGGATATAAAGCTGAATAAAGACTGCATACATGTGGTATTTACAGTTTTTAAAATATTTAGCTATGTCACTAGTATAGAGGATGCATAATAAGGGGCCCAGTATCGATCCTTGAGGAACTCCTCTACTAAGGTATAGTGGATTCGATTATGTATATGCTCCATTACCTTGTTGTATTTCGACATGTTGCATTTTATTCTTTAAATAACTATGGAACCACCGTACACAATCTATACTGAAACCATAATAAGCCAGCTTGGATAGAGGTAAATATCTGTTAATGGAATCAAATGCATGAGAATAGTCCAGCAAAACCAATACTGTACCCTGTTCTGAGTCACGGGCTTCAATTATATTTTCTATAAGATCAGATAACGTGGCAGCAGTACCATATCTTGATGAAACATTATTCGGCTCCAGGTTTTTCATGACTTAAAAATACACTACTCTCTCAAGAACATTTGAAAGACAAGGTAGTATACTAATTGGTTGAACAACTTTACAGGTAGGATAGTCTTTCTTAGATACAGGGTGGAAGATAGCCCTTTTTCACAGGTCTGAAAATTATATTTGAAGTAATAGAATAATTTATGATATGGGTGAGCGTAATAAGTGAAATTGTCAAAGTTAAATTAACCATATCTAAACCAATATTATCTATTCCGATTGCATTAGGTTTTAATGAATTTATTATTTTAATTATTTCATACGATGTAACTGGATGTATAGAAAAACGGCTTGACCATCTATGATATTCAAAATAGGTAAGCTGCTTATATTATACAGCCTTACAGTGTCTTTGCCAGGCACCTCCAGAAAAGTCCTATTAATAAACTCTGTATCCCTAAGATGTATAGGAAGTATTTTTTCTTTATGGGATTGAAGAATAATTTCTTTAATGCAGTAGGAGAGCAGGCAGGCTGACGGCCTGCTTAGAATTTAGCAGTTACCGTCGCCTATAGGTGTTTGCAACGCAAGTGGCATCGCGAACACGCTGCTGTCCCATAAGGGTACAGGAACTTGGGTCACTAATGCCGGAACACAACACAAGGTTATTATGGCGGCATACTTAAGACCAAAGGTGGTCGCCATCCAGACGGGTTTGAGGCCCTTCCACGTTGCTAGAGTGGGTTGTTTTGTCGCCTTTTATGACAGGCCGCCCCCGGCCACAGAGGTTAGTATTCTTTCCGCGCCCCTGTACGGAAAATATTTGATTTCAAGTTTTTCCATAAAAGTTTAGAATTACTTACATTGTTGTTAATGTAATGCGTAAAATACGCTTTTTTTCAATTATTAACGCTATAGACGAAACACGTTTGAACTGTAAATAATATTCTCTATGACTAGTTTTGTTCTCTGATATCTTTTTCGGGCTTTATCTCTCAGATTGAACATTAGTTTGATGTTATCCGTTATCCAGTGTGGGCTGCGACCTGATTATATTTCTTTTCAACGAAGCGTGCAATTCAAATAATTGGGAGAGATGATTACTCAGTGCTTCAACCATTTCATTAACGTCCTTTTCTTTATAAATATGATGCCAAGGGATCATTTCCAGATCGCGTAGAAAAATGCCTGGTAAAATGCATTTAAGAGGCCGTTAAGATACAATTCAAGGTTTAGAATTTTCTTTTTTAATAACAGTGATACATGTTAAAAAAGCATGATGCTTTAGTTCACTTATACAATCTACTTCTATTGTATATGAATCAATATCAGTACAAATAACATCTATTAGAGAAGCAGTGTTCTAAATGATGTGTAGGTACGTTTACTACTTGCTTAAGATTTAAAAGGTTGAGGAATTCTATAAATCTTTTATAACTATTTATATCCAGCAAAAGTTAAACCATGCGTAATATTTCTTGAATATTTTCTATAGAAAACACTATGACATATATATGCCATATGAAACAATTTTTTGTATGCTTGAACTATATTAGTAGTGTACTCAATTAAATACAAATTTTGTTTCTCTACTAGTTACATCGTTGTGACGAGTTCACTCGTCAAGAAAAATTAATGGTTAAGAATTCTTCTACTTAAAATGTGAATATTTCATCAGTTCAATACCGGGACCTACCTGATAAGTGATTTTAGTTCAAAAGACTCGATGGGCCTCATAGTCCAGCATAAAAAAATAAAACAATACATTTTTAGATAAAATATCATCGTTGCTGTGAGTTATATCTGAAGCCTATTTGCATCACAATCGGTATTGATTGAGTATTCACACATGCAATTGGACTGACGCCATTATGAAAAATTACAAAGGTTTATTTGGTCATTTTAATTTTTATTGTTTTAAAAAGTTATAAATTTCGTTTATTCCAATCCCATCATTTATAGATAGATATTATTATAGATATATTTTTAAACGCTATCCTTTTTCACTTATCATACTTTAATAATAAATAATAGATCATAGCACTTTTTTATTAAAGACAGACGTCATTTTTTAAATTTTCGTCGTAAAAGGCGACAAAAAAACCTAGCTACGTGGTAGGAACCCAAACCTGTCTGGATAGCAACCACCCCTGGTGCACAAGTATGCCGCCATAAAAACCTTGTGTAGTATTCCAGCATTAGTGACCCAGGTTCCTGTTCGCAATGCCCCTAGTGTCGCAAACATCCTTAAGCGACGGTGACTGCAACCGTTCTCTTTAAAGAGTTCAAAGTGTACCTGCAACGCTTGACCAAGGCAGATTAGCGGATTACATATACCGGTTATCTTGAAGGTTTTCTCGCAATGCTTTCTTTCACTATCGCTATGTGAAAATATGCACAATAAGTGAAATAAACTGCCTAAGCATGCCATCGTATGATTCGAATCTGCACCAGTGAATTTGTTGGCTACCATGTACGACTAACTATTTTAAAAGATGAAGATTTTTACTTAAAATATCGTATCATCATCATCATCGTCAGCTTATTGAACTCCACTGCTGGACGTAGGCCAGCTACAGGCATGCTACAGAGCCCTACCTACGGCTCATTGCATCCAGTCTTTGCCAGCTAATTTTACGCAGATCATCGCCCCATCTCGCCGCTGGTCGTCCTACGCTATGTTTGCAAAGTCGCGGTCTCCACTCAAGAACTCGTTTACCCCATCGGTTATTGGTTCTGCGACAGATATGGCCAGCCCACTGTCACTTCAGCTTGCCGATTCGAGAAGCGATATAAGTGACATTGGTTCTTTGACGAATCACTTCATTACGAATGCGATCCTTCAGAGAAACTCCCAGCATGGCTCTCTCTATAGCTCGCTGAGCGACTTTAAATTGGTGGACCGTGGGTGTCCACATCTCGACTCCGTACGTCATTACTGGTAGAACGCATTAATTAAAAACTTTTGTCTTAAGGCATTTTGGTATAGGCGACGAGAAGATCTGACATAATTTCCTGAACGCTGCCCAACCCTGCTGAATCTTCCGGGCTACCTCTCTCTCGAAATTTTTTCTATCGAGGCATAGAATTTGATCAAGATAGGTATATTCACTTACAACTTCGAGGGGACTCCGTCGACAATGATTGGCCTAGGGTCGACCAGTTGATTGTACATAATTTTGGTCTTATCCAAGTTCATGTCGAGACTAATACGTCGGGAGGCCACAACTAAGTCATGCAGCATCCGTTGTGAGTCTTGCAATTAATTCGCCATAAGGTCTTTGTCGTCCGCGAATTGCAAGTGTGAGCTCTACTCGCCGTTCACGTTTATGCCCAGCCTTTTCTAGTGTAGCGTCTTAAACATGTCCTTAAAGGCATTTGAGAACAGTTTTGGGGAAAGAACGTCACCCTGTCACACACCTCTATGCACTTGGATAGACTGAGACTGCTGATTCTGTACTCGGACGGACATTGTGACGGCGTCATACAGACACTTCGATGTATCGCCAGTCCTCTTGGCAGTGCTGCAGACTCCAAAAGAGCCCAGGTCTCGAGGGAATCAAAAGCTTTCTCATAGTCCACAAACGTGAAACATAGGGGCAGGTTATACTCTTCTGTTTTCTGCATAACCTGCTGCACTGTAAGAATGCAGTCTATGGTGCTATAACCACGCTGAAACCCGGCCTGCTCCGGTGCTTGAAATTCGTGAAATCTTCTTGCGAGACGATTTGTGATGACCCTAGAAAACAGCTTATAGACGTGGTTCAAGGGTGAAATAGGACAATAGTTCTTTAGTTGGGTCTTATCCCCTTTTTTATTGAACAATACTACCACACTCCTGCTCCACGCCTCTGGAGTTCTCCCTTGGTTGATGACAGCATTAAAGTATTCTCCTGAGTACAGGCATTTCACCTGCCTTCAGAAGCTCGGTTGTTATTCCGTCCTCACCAGGGGCTCTTCTTGGTTTAAACTGCCTCAGAGTCATCATGATTTCATCTAGGTTGATATCTGGTAGGTCCTCTGTAAAGCGGCGCGTTAGTGTGGCTCTAGTATTCCCGGGTATAGAGTCTAGGCAATATACATGCGCGACATATAAGCGGCCATAATAGTCTTCAACCTCAGAGAGAATCCGCAGTCCTGAGGTAACAATTTCGCCGTCAGAGGTCTTAAGTTTGGTCAAATAGCTTACCCCCCACTGCTGAGCGTAGACTTTGGTACCTAGGTTCTGCCTATTGGCATCTTCGATACGTTGAGCATTGAAGCACTGAAGGTCCCGTCGTACTAGAACTGCAATTTGCTTGTTCAGGGCCTGCTTTTTTGACACTAGAGCTTGCGGTATCCCGCGTCTCTGTGCCATTAACCGCAGAGTCTCTTCCGAAAGTTTCGACTTCGGGCCTGTACGCCGCACACTACAGAACTTGTCACCCTCTTCCCGCGGGATATTTATCACACTTTGGAGTTTCTCATTTATGCAGTCTGTGGTTTTCAGGGCCTCGAATTTGCTTTCTAGAACCTGCTGAAAGCGGTCTTTACTTCATTAGGCGGATCCACTCACGTTTGAGTCCTGAGAGCCCCGTAGAAGTCTATGATCACTCCCGGTATTGAACCGATTGATCACTGAGACAACTCTGAATATATACCGTTTGTCCCCCATAATGAAATCGATCTCATTTTTGGTCCCAGTGTCGGGGCTTCGCCATGTCCACTTCCTCTGGGGTTTCTTCTCAAAGAACGAGTTCGCTCTCTTTCGCGGAAATCGACCAGCATTTGCTCCTTGTGATTTCTGCATCCATAACAATGTTGCCAGACTTTTGATTCGGTAACTTCCTGTACTCCCATTTTAGCATTAAAAACTTTAATGGAAGTTGTCATGAAAGACTCCATGACAACGTTGAAGTGAGCCTTGGAGGTGTTATGTAAGGCTTTCATTATGTCTTCGTACGTTTCTTCAACTTCTGCATCCGAATGTGTTGATGTAGGGGCGTATACATATATGATTTTGAGCGTGTATCGTGTATTCAACCTCAAAATCATGTACGCAACCCTAGTCGACACACTCGAAATTTCTTCAACATTATCACTGAGTACTTAATTTATAAGAAACCCCATGCTGCCTTGGAAGGGCTGATCACCTTCGCGGTAGTACATAACATAGCCAGACTCCAGGGTTAAGGTATCTTCTCTTTGTCTTCGAACTTCACTTAACCCTAACACATGCCATGCTCCAGCTCGGCTTCTAACATCACCAGGTATTCATCCATTACTTCGTCCATTATACGTCGCCAAGGTCAGTTTTTTTTTGGGTAGCCAATACCTGTAACTCGGTGATTGTTACCACCCCTCGCTCTGCCGCGAGCCTGACCGCTACCGTAATCAGGTGCATCAGGATGGCCGGGAACTTGGAACCGATACTTTTTGAGATAATTCATTTTTTGAGGGGGAGGTTTTGCCGATAATCGTCACGCTGGGCAAGTGCGGGTTGGCGATCGCAGTTGCAGCTCTTCGCGCTGATAGTGCTGCTGCCCACTATCGTCAGCCTGTGCATTTTTAGAGCCGCAGTAAATTGATTTGGATATACCGCCAAGACCACAGTCGCCAGAGCCTCGTTCGCTGCTCGGAAAAAGGCCAAATTTGTTAGGTGCCCCCTTACACCCTATATATCTATATCTATACTACTATTATAAAGAGGAAAGATTTGATTGTATATTTGTTTGTTTGTTTGTTTGTTTGCTTTGAATAGGCTCCGAAACTACTGACCCGATTTAAAGAATTCTTTCACTGTTGGGAAGCTACACTATCCCCGGGTGACATAGGCTATATTATATTTTCAAAAAAATTAGGGATCCTTACTAAAACTCCAATAATGTAACCCAAGGTGTAAAAAAATTACCTAAAATATTATTTAAATCGCGTGCGCTGCGAAAACTATTGATGATAGAATAAAATAATGTACTACAACTTTGCAGAACACATCATTATTTACAAAAAGTGTCGCGACAGCATATGTCTAACTATTATAGTTATGCCACAATAAGTGTTCTTTTATTTTAAAAATTAAATTGAAATGCCGCCCCTAGAAAAAGCTCTTTATTTGTATCTTAGTATTAATCCTTATCAAAATAAATTACTTCATATTCAAAACTGCTTCAATATCTTTATACAACTTTTTGAATTATTTAATTCGGATATTCCATTCGAAAGATATCACGAGTTTAAAAATGTAAATATTAGAAAAATGTTGCGTGGTAGCCGCTCACCCTGTTCGGCTAGCTAGGCAGCACCTTATGCAATGTAGGCGTGCGTCACTGGGGTTATTACACAAAATTAGAAAAAAAAAATACTTATTAAAAAATAACCAAAAATAAATAAAAAATAATAACAAAAAAAATTAAAATAAAAGTTTATAGAAATAATAATATTCAAACTTTCTTTATAATTTTATTTTTTTAGTAACCTGACGCAAATAGAAGGGTTTATGTGTGTGTATATGTTACCGGCAATCTGTATAATTCAGGTATTCTATACAATACCTAGGTAATGTATAGAATACCTAAAACGTTAAGGTAATGTATGAAATATTATGAATGTTATTTTCCAGTATATACTTTACCTAGGTAATGTATACAATTCCTGCTGGTCCACGGGCAATGTGGAAAATAACTATATTTGGGCCTGTATTTATCAATGTTATGTAAGTAAGTAAGTAGAAGGGTATAAAATGACAGACAAAAATAACACATTAGATTTGCTTAAAATCAACTTAACAATTAGTAAGTTCTGATTAAAAACAATCTTTATTCAAAGGTAGGTAGGTATTTATAGTAAAATCACAATCAAATAACATTGAACTTAAAATTCTTCTGGGTTAACTAACATAATCTAATTTACTCATAAGTAATCAGTTAAAAAACTTAGGCAACCAAACAATTCTGTAAAAATAGGAAGTAGATCTACTGGCTTCTCAGAATACATTAAGTAAAAAAATATTTATTTATTTTTACATGAAGAACTATTGTAGTGCATATGAATTTTGAACTGCATAAAATCTTACTTTTAAGACATGAACACTTTTTAGTATTACAGAGTTGTTAACGCGTACATTTGACAAATCACTGACCTGTCCCCGTAGATTGCCGATTTGCAACTGTACGAAGCGTCGTTTCTTCATTAGGGACATCTTCTTTCTTAAGTAATTCTTGATGACAAACTGTAAACTGCTGTCTTGAATACAACGTCTTTATAATACCTTGCTTTGTTCCAATTTTGTAAAGATTGTGATCCGTTTTTTGTAAGACTACAGGCAATATTTTGCCGCGACCTCTGTCGACTTTCGAAACAGGGATTCTAACAGTAGTACCTATTGGCACAGGAGGAAATTTTCTTAAAAATGTATGCGGTTCCCTACAGCTAAGGTGTTTTTTACACATAAAGAACAAAAAACTTTAGAACCATAGCCTTCTGCAATATCTTTCTCCGGAGCAGCACAAAAAGCATGGATGGGTTTATTGCATTTTCTACACGAATGAGCACCCGTAGTCTCCTCTGCTATCGTCTTTTACACACATTGCCGACAGCGCATTCGGTATTGTATAGAATGCCTAGGCAAAGTATAAAAAGAAAAATATTTCATACATTACCTTAACGTTTTAAGTATTCTATACATTGCCTAGGTATTGTATAGAATACCGTATTATACAGATTGCCGATAACATATATAATTTTTCATTTTGAAATTTTTGTTATATACCCGTGCGAAGCTGGGGCGGGCTGCTAGTAGTATATAACGTAGCAAAAATAAACATAGTGCTGGTCGCTCAGTAGTGATACACTCTGAGATTAATTGAAGTCCCAGGCAGATTTTCTCGCTTAATATGCGTATTATATCATAATCTCCATGTACTTACGGCAAAGGAAAAGATCATGAGTATATGAACCGATATCACTGGTATGTGTAACTTGCTAATCCGCCTTGGACAAGCGTGGTGGGTATCCATTCCTTCTATGCGAGCCAAACAATGAGACATTATGGGCTGTTATTATAAAGGAAACACGTAAAATTGTGGTCAATTACCCAATAAAAGGTATTGTAAACGTTCAAAGACTTTTGACCTTTTACCATATAAATTAAATTAATCCCTGCTGTAAAATAATTGTAATATGTAATTATAACGTACGCCATTAACATAATATGACCATTACAGAGGCAATAAAGTGATTTATAACACCGTATTAATGTGTCTAGTAATTGGTACATTAATGGCATAAAACGTATTAATTTCTATAGGGGTAGGCAGTGTTTATGGGTTGTTATGGGAGTTTATAGTGTAATGAAGCTACCAGGTAATGATTACGTCATGGGAATCATTGTTTTTTTTTATAATGTATATCATCATCTCGTTTTCAGGGAGTCTTAAATAAGAAATGTATTTCCTTCTTCTATTCGGTCACAGGCAGAAAATAAATGGCACAGTTAAGTTCTTTACTCATTAACATACACACACATACAACACACACACACACACACACACACACACACACACACACACACACACACACACACACACACACACACACACACACACATACACACACACACACACAAACTCACGTGCGCGCGTGTACCTACACGCTAAAAGAAAAGGATTCCAATTTATTTTTTTATTTCTAGATTTGATTTTATCATAAATGTACCATTGTGAGAAGGATGTTCCCAAGATACAGCTGGGCCTAGTTTGGGAACCATAGATTTATTTCTTAGCATTTTTGTAATTTTTATAAGAAATGTTTTTGTATTTACTTTTTGAGCAAGGCCTGTGCCTTTCCTGTGAAAGTAGACAGAGTCAGCGCCACCACAATAGATGAAGCTCTGACCACGATTTTCTCTTCTAGGTTAGACGTAATAATAATATATGTGCTTTATTGCACTCAAAAATCATTTACAATAGTAAAAAAGTATACATTAAATATATTAAAAATAGTACAATCAGTGGTCTTATCGTATCAAGTGATCATTATAAAAATGTCACATACATATTATATAGATTATTTGTATGAAATTTTTCATTCAAAATTTCTCATCGCACGATTTTAAACATCACCAAGATTGAGACCAACATTTATATCATATTTTACGATGTCAAGCTAGCTTTTATTGCAGCTCCAAAATCCGTCGTGGTTGAATTACATGACATTTTATATCTTCTTTTATTTCATGTTTGTTATTAATAATTAAAACAATGCGGATTTTTAGGCCTTCATTATTCCAGATCATTTTCAGGAATAATAATAATAACCTCGCATACAATCTTATATTGATTTATACCTGTTGATCAGGCTTGGACTAAATCTAAGTTTAAAAAAATAAGTATAAATTTGGGAATTATGGCGGGTTCTAATGTCACTTAGAAAGATTAGTTTAGTCCAGTATCATATATTCATCAAAAGTGTATCTCTTACCATGTAAAGTAAAAAAAAATATTATTCGTACAATTTACAAAATGGCTATATCGTATCTTAATAGGGCTTCTATCTATTATATTCTATCAATATAGATCCTAAAGTTTCTTTAAGTCAAATGGAAGTTGCGTCCTTAATAATCAAATTTAGTTTTTGTGAAGGACATTAACTGTGACAGAATGGTGCAAACGCAAGAAAATTTTATGAATTAGATTCATAAATAACCTGAGTATCAAGACTATTATAATCAATAGTCTTATTTCTCTAGGCTACAAACCTAAGGATTAACAAGCAACCCTAAAACGCTGAAAGATATAGTTATATTCCTGTATCCCCTAGATGAGACAGAGAACGTCCAACGTCTATATCCCGAAAGATTCTGAGCGTAACTTTTGATTTCACTTCAGGTCTCTCCCCTTCGTCAGTAATTGACCACGGCCAGATTTGTTTTGGACGGCTACGTTGGCGTTTTTCTTGAAGGTTCCAGTCTAGGGCATGCCTCGCTGTGGCCTATCCAGTTCTATTTACGGAAGATATAATAAATATATTTTATTAAAAAAATCTTTAGAATTATGAAAGCACCGCTCCAGAAATTGTGTGTTTTATAAAAGCACAACATAGTCGGCGAGTGCTGCGTGCCAACGTTATTATATTTTGGCTCATTGCCACAGCCGGACTGATTGTTTTAAAAGTTTCCTCTAGTGCATTTATAACCAATCAAAATGAATATAAAATATGATGCTTACGTGATCTTTTATAACAAGCGTTCCTATTTGTACGTTATTGTAAAATATAGTATGATATATTTATTTTTCATGAAAAATATTATTAAAACTTACACTGTTATCCTCTTAAAGTTCAATATAGATTGCATGTCTAACTTCTCCTTCGGTATTTGGGGTTCGAATCGATATAAAAATTGATGTTCAAAGCATTTTCTTCTAATACGATTACGTGGACCCAACTCTTAAAGAAAAAAACTTACCGCCGAAAAAACTGAAAAGCAAAAAATAATAAAACTTTCTTATTAACCTTAGTAACAAGTTTTTAAACTAATATAAGTATACCTAAGTAATTTTGAGTCAGCGCCAATGCCCTCACGAGTGTGCCCGTTCGGGTTGCTGTCTCGCTGACATTAACTACGTAAACGCTCGGCATTTTCCGGCGAAGAGGCGTGTCACGCTGCGCTGCCGCCGCGCATCACGCTTTACGTAATTAATTAATTTGTTTGTTTGGCGCCGACTCAAAATTATTTAGGTATACTTACATTAGTTTAGGAACTTGTTATTAAGGTTAATAAAAAAGTTTTATTATTTTTAGCTTTTCAGTTTTTTTTGGCGGTTTAATTTTTTGTTAAAAGGCTTTTGTTTTATTATTTTTTGTGGCTATAATCTATTAATTACTACATGCTTAAATAAATAAATTCTGTCAAAAGTTATGCGTGTTCATAGATATAATCAGTGAGTGAACAATCAATCATTCTTTGTTTTTGTACTCTTAGGGTTGGAATTTTTTTCCAAAATTTTTGTGGGACCAACTTCGGTATATACCTTTTCTAATAAAATAAAGTATTTTTAAAATCAGACTAATCTGTAAAAAGTGATGCGTGGTCATACCTAAAAAAAAGAAAAAAATATATACGAGTCGAATTGAGAACCTCCTTCGTTATTTTCGTCGGTTAAAAAAGAGAAAAGTTCCACTAAAGTTCCTTCCTGCCACTAAAATAAGGAGATTAGTCTAGAAAAAATTTATCTTTTATATCAAATCACACAGTGAGCAAACATTAACATCAGTTATAAATATCAAAAAAATATCATAAAATCTGATTTGAATATATGTATTTCCACATATAACTAAAATTACAATAAATAAAATGAAATGGACAAAATTGTGGAAAACGGTTCGACAATACACGTAAGGCGCCAATAAATCGGAAAATCCTCTTTCGACACGGTTCATATTAAATTTTTATTACGGGAACACCAATCGTAAAATTCGACAGTTTATGTCACCGATCAACTTTGAATATTTATATGTTTATACTTTAATAAATTTGTCCAGATCTGCTCTTAAATAACTGCTCCTATTTTAACACTATAAGAAAAATAAATGATATGGATGAGAACCAAAATCTAATCAAGTATTAATTTTATGAAAAAAAAACAAAACATAATTGAATTCTTTTTTACAACCAGCCAGTATGTCATCAATAACAAAAGAGTTTACATACCTACGCACTTCAAGTTAACAACTAAATATAACTAAAGATAATATTCAAAAGTGATTCCTGGATAGAAAAATTCAAATATAAACAACACTACTACGTAACTAATTTGCTAACTATGAGAATCATAACAAATTATTATCAAAATGCTTAATACGCAAATGAAAAAGAAATTGTACCACTAATTTCAATTGGATTCAATAACAAATTACTCGTACACAGTCTTCTGTTGAATAATTTTTTTTATATATACATTCAATTTAATCTCTTCATCGATTTGAAACTTGATTGATTTAATATACATCATTATTGCAACATCAATAAAATTTGGTACGACATTATTAAATACAATTTTAATGGAAAGTCCAAAGTTATTTAATCATAATAATTAATACCCAACGAACAAAAGAATTCCGTAAAAGTTATTGTAATACTTAAAATAAATATTGTAATTTTATTTCATTTAAAAATCTCCCAATTTCGAACTCTACAACTACAAGAGTCGTCGACCAAAAAGTCTACTTTACGAGGGGCGCCTGCATAAAGTCCGATTTATAAGAATAAATACATCCCAAGTAACGGCCGGCCTCGACACGTCTCGCTCATTTATTACAATTTACTTATGTACCCACTTTTGCTCGCTAACAGGTTTATAGCTCAACGAAGACTCGCTTTAACGTGCAGGTATCCTCACAGATTTAAGTCAGTGCCGTTTTTTAATTCTAATATAATTTAAAATCTTTACTTAAGTAGTTTTATAAGTTCTAATAGGTTTCTTTTTGTAGCCCCGTAACTTATTAATTATTAAGGGAGTCGTACACGGAAATCAATTTATATTTAATTTACGAAAAGAAAAAAGACAATGTTAAATTTTGGCTCTTATATCTAGACCAAAGAGTAAAAATATTTAAAAAATTAAAAGAGACAAAAGAAGAGATAAATATCTAATTACTTATTGCATCTTTACTAGCTGAAAACAAAGCATAAAAAAATCTTTAAAATAAGTCATTGTGGAGTACTAGAGCAAAATACAGTTCTATTTATCAGCAGGAATTGTCCATTGTGATATTATTCCCTCAGGGGTGAAGTATATTAACCCCTGCGGCCGGAGCCGGCCCGTCGTAAAGTGCGACAAACATCCCTAGCTACGTGGTAGGGCCGAAGCCCATTGGGATGGCCACCACTCTTGGTCTAAGGTATGCTGCCATAATAACGTTGTGTTCTTGCATTAGTCACCCAGGTTCCTGTACCTCTATGGGATAGCAGCGTGTTCGCGGTGCCTCTAGCACATCATCATCCATAGGAAACTGCTTATTATTAAGTGTGCTTTCAGCCTTTCTGCTGTTCTTCAGCAATAAATAACTAATACTAAACTCTAGGTTCCAATATAAATTCGTCGCATGAAATTAAGAGAAAGCATTTAGAACACATGAATTGTTTACGCTTTGTATGTATATATTTATAGATACGTTGAAAAATTTTCTAAACTTAAAAAAAAAACTATGTTCCACTGATATTTATTGTGTACTTTAAATAAACTATAAGTTAATTTTGATGTTTTATAAATTCGAGTTTCAATACCTGTAATTGATAAATACTTCTGTGAGTTATCAGATTTTACCTATACTGATATTATATGATTGTCAATTTTTACTCTGAATATAATAACTTTCAGAGAAAATCACTATTGATATACCATTAGTAGAGTTATGTTAGTCTGGTCTTCGATTTTATATTTACACATACGAAATCAAGGTCAGCAAACCCTCTGCGTTTGATGGGAGACGAGATGAGAAAGGTACTAATACAAAACTTTTGTGGATAGTATTTAATATTGAAAAAGAATCTACTTTTACAAGTGATATATTGATGTATTATAGAGCAATATAAATCGTTATATTTAATAAGTGAACACTCCTAGCGCATAGCTTAAACAAACGAACTCACATTCGTATTTTATTTAGTCTTAATAAATATGCTTCAGATATAAAGCGAGAATATTTTGACACCCGATCGAATCAGCATCAGTCCATTCATCTTTATCCTATCCCCTGAAATATTCAGAGAATGCGCCCGGATCCGGAAGCGTGCTATGATTTCTCCACGGGACAACCTCCTCGTCCCCGAGGTTAATCTCCCTTATTTATTGCCTTTGCATCATTTACGTCATATTTTATTATAATCAACTTTAGAAAATTAAGATGAATTGTTTATGAAAAAAAACGACTGTCCATGCTGCTAACAGTCGTAACACGAGGCGTGTCTTTATGATAGAATATTAAGTGATAAATATCACGATTCTAGCTACGAAGTTATTATCGTACACCCTCGGTATCCACACCTATTTTTATTGTCTTCTATATGGACAATTTCGTAGATAAAAACTGCCACAGAGTATGCAAAAAAGTATAAACATAACAAATTATGTTAAAATTTGTTTTGGTGTATGTAAACTAAAAAAATAAATGGGGTACTAAATTGTCGCCTTTAGGAAAGTCGCCTTTAGTAAAACTCATTAGGAAAGTAATGAGAAGGGATGCCAGCCATAATACTAGAAGAGTGTTGAACCTCAAAGTAAATGGGTATAATAAGGATAGGGGTTGCGCTTGAAAAGCAATTATATGAAGGTTTGTGGAGTAACAGGTGAGGAATGCCATGATATAATAAAATTGAAGAAAAAGATACTGTGCCGAACCCAAATGGTTGAACAAGCCCAAGCCAATAATGATGGTGATAAAAATAGGAATTGAGAAAATAAGGGATCAGGGGTTCTAAATTCTATAAGCCACATGCCATATATATAGTCAGGTCATAAATTCTGTCACATGTTTAATGTAAAATAATTGTAACAAGTTTATTAATTATGTAACCATTCATATACCAAAATGAACTTAACAAAACATAGATTCTTATGACATTAAAGTTTATTCAAAATGACCTCCGTGATTTTGAATACAAGCCTTCAATCTGCGCGGCCAGTCGTCTATCGCAGCACGAACGAGGTCCATGTCAATATCGGCGGCTGCCTTAATCAAGGATGTCTTGAGTGACTCCAAATTGGGATGAGGCTTTGAGCACGCCTTTTCCTCTAAGTGTTGCCATATCTTGTAATCTAACGGATTCAAATCTGGACTGGAGGAGGGCCAGTCTTCGTGCCGGATGAAGTCGATTTCACGCGCCGCCAGCCAGTCTTGTGTGCTCTTCGCTCTATGAGCTGGCGCCGAATCTTGTTGGAATACCCAGTGCCTGTTATTGAACATGGTATGAGAAACAGGTTCCACAAGGTTCGTCAGGACTGTATTTTGATACACAACAGCATTCGTTTTTACACCTTTCTCACAAAAATGTACCTCTGTTAAGCCCCAATAAGAAACTCCCAACCATACCATGAGCGAGGATGGAAAATGACCTCGTTGAACACGCGGAATACGGTTGCTCACTTCTTCACTACTGTGTGCGTACACCTTATCATTTTGTTTGTTGTAGCTCTCTTCTACGGTAAACATTTTTTCATCCGAAAAAAGAATTTCCCGATATTTTTTTCCCGCGTACCGCTTCAACAAAGCGCGGCATCTCTTCAGTCTCAGGTCCATTAGACGAGCATTCAAACGATGTCCTGTTTTTCTTCGATATGCCCGAAGCCCTAAGTCTTCATTTAACACCCTTTTCACCGTGGTTCTGCTTAACCCCATCTGAAGGGCCAACAGTTTCTGCTTACGTTTGGGATTTCTTTGAATTCGTGCCTTCACAGCTTTTATCACTGCTGGAGTCCTAACAGACCGAGGGCGACCACTTCTTGACCTGTCATCTACACTAGAGTCTTCATTGTATCGTTTGATGGTACGATAAACGAATCTTTTGGTAATATTAAAATTTTTCAGTATGTTAAAAATTTGAATTGGCGCGTAACCGCAACGATGCAACGCAATAACTGCAACACGGTCTTCTTTAAGCGTCCACTCCATATTTAAAAATGAGTAAAATTCTAAAAGTATGCCTTTTTTATTTTCATGAACAATTCGAAATTCTAATTCAATAAACTTTTTTGTGGCCAGCATTCTAAAAGAAAAGTTTTTACTGTGTGACAATACTTATGACCTGACTAGGTACATATATGTTTATTTTCTTCTGGTTCTGTATTAGTTTAGTTGGTGAATAATAAAGAGTTTCATTCATTGATTCATTATGTACTTATGACAGTATAATAAAACAGCCAAAAGCAAAGCAAAAAGTATCTACACCACACTTAAATATATAAAATGTCTCTCATTAATTCAAATCAATGCGCATTTCATTCAGCTCCTCACATGAACCATGATTTTCTGCTTTGAATATAACCTTGTACCACCAATATACTGTACTTTAATTTACGTTCTTTTGACAGGCCAATGAAGGAATTTAAAACAGGTCAAATTTATTATTTTCTATATTTGTATATAGGTACTACCTGTTTTCGGTTTTTGACTTTGTCGGGACAGTAAAAATTTATGTTCGTACATTGTACTTACATGCAAACAAAAATAAAAATAACATACTTTATACATTTTTAATATTTTGGCGTGAGTGTCATTCTTACTAATTCTTAAAGTAATAGTTGCCACAAGAAATTTAAACTACCGACGCCAAATGTAAATGTATAATAACAATAAAAAATATATAATAGAGAAATGACTATATTGCGCACTATCTTTAATTTTCCAAAGCAATTTCAATTGTTGTTTTTGTTTTAGTTTGTTTCAATCTAGTATTTGGTACTCCATAACAGTGTAATCATAATATGAGAGCAATGACGTGATATGACAATTTAAATTAAAATTCAACTGGAATTAGTATCCGACCGAAAGTTCGGTTTCGGTTTCGGATTCAACCGAGTTTCGGCCAAAAATCAAGTTTCGGCGGCAGTTTCGGTTTCGGCCAAAATTGTCCGAAACTTTTGCCCAAACCGAAACTGATTTTGGAAGTAACAACACAACTTAGTCAGTGCGTTATCGCCCGACGCAAGACTCAGTCTTACCTGTCGGAGCCGTTATTACAACGCAATGCTGACATATACAGTTATTGGAACAGCAGTCAATATCCTATATTGAAAAGTGCAGTTTTAAAATACCTTTCAGCTCCACTTACCAGTGTCCCGAGTGAACAGCTGTTCAGTGCTGCTGGCCAAATATACTCGGATCGTCACAATAATTTACGTGGCGGAAACGTAGACAAACTGCTTTTCTTGGCGTACAATATAAGACTTTTTAATTATGAATATTAATAATACGAAAAACCAAAAAGTAACCCTAAATACTATAGAAGAGATACTATAGATATTTAGAAGATTTTTTTTATTTGATTTTATAACTGTTTTGAATTTAAATGTTTACTGTAGTTTAGTAGTGAGTTACTTACATTTACTACACTAAATAAATGTAAGTATGACTGTCCTACTAATTGTGATCTAGGTATCTTTGTTAATTCTAAATGTGCGATTTGATTATCTTTGTTGAGACTGGAACTATGAGTGTAATAATAATTTTAGTAATTATTATTTCTATATAAGAGGTATACCTAAAAGAGATTGATGATTCTTCTAAGTACAAATATAAACCAAAGTATTAATTAATAAGATTTCAAAATACCAATACTTAGTATTTAATGAAACAGTAACAATTAGTGATTTGATTATTGATAACTGATAAACATTTTGCTAAGAGAACTTAATTTGAAAAAATAATAAAAATATTACTAATATTTTTTTATATTATATTAAATAAACGACTACAACAAAATTAATATACTGTTTCCATTTCATGTGCTAATTTTAAATAATAATGGGTAAAATGCACCAAACTTCAGTATTTTAAGGAATTTTATACTTGACCACGTGAGTTTCGGTTTCGGCCGGAAAACCAGTTTCGGTCGGACACTAACTGGAATACATTTATGTACTAAATAGATGGAAATGAAAGTACATGTAGAAAGATAAGTGTGCAGCACAAAATCAGATCAGTTCAGTTGTTATATGAATTCAAATAAACATTTTAAAATTAACTCTAAAATAAGTTGTTATTATGTCTAAGTTAGCAATAAAAGGGCATCAAGTGTCATTAACCAAATTTTACATTTGTATAGAAAAAAAATTAAAAATGGAATTTATTATTGTAGCTTGACTTTTGAATTGTTACTTTAATTTGCATAAAGCTAGTAACCTAAGATTGTATCAAATTTGCAATATGTCCTTTATTTAAGTTTAGGAATGATGTAATAAGATCGTCTATCTGGACTAATGCAGCGACCCCTGGTGGCCACCCTCGCAAGTCCATAACATCGTTAATATTTGATTAATCGTCCATTTCCCGCGACTGGTAGACTCGGGCGATTATTGCCCGGAAATGGAGTGACGACGTCAGATGACGGCTTCAGTGTACCGTTTGGTTACGCAGTTGCTCACATAATTGATTTGTGACTTGTTTAATAGTCATTTAAAACTTATTTTTATAGCTGAAACAGGAAACAAAAACTCAGCTAACCTATGTGGTCGTTTATCAAAAGAAATATTGAAAATATACACTTATGAGGATGGATAAAAAGCTAGAAAAAAATTATTATTTACTTAAAAACAATATTATTAATTCGATAATTTAAAATGTAACAATCGCTAATTTTGTTTAAGAAAAATTATACTAATGGCTGTCTTTCATCTATAGTAAATAAGACAGGAACAGCATACATGCCCACTCAATAGTGAGTAGTTACAGTTGCATAAAGGAGTTTGCGAGATAAGAAGCTTTAACATGCTGTCTTCCACGAAGGGCAATTGGAACCTAACAGCGTGAACAAAATATTTATATGACTTTCAAATAATCTGTTCTAGTTTGCTGTTTTTATCCGTGCAGTGGCGGAGAAAGAATGTCGGCCTGTCGTAAAAGGCGACAAAACAACCCACCCTAGCTACATTGTAGGGCCCCAAGTCCATCTGGATGGCGACCACCTTTGGTCTTAAGTATGCCGCCATAATAACCTTGCGTTGTATTCCGGCATTAGTGACCCAAGTTCTCCTGTACGCTTATGGGACAGCAACGTGTTCGCAATGCCATTGGCATTGCAAACGCTCATAGGCGATGGTAACTGCTAAATTCTAAGCAGGCCGTCAGCCTGTCTGCTGTTCTACAGCAATAAAAAAGTCTGGGTGTAGATGTCCGTCAATTGATTGAGATAAAAAAATACAAACCAGAAGAAATACTAGTGAAATAAATTTGGATATTGATGGTGTTTAAAACTCATGTAACAATAATATATTATGTATTGTTAAACTAAATTTTATTTCATCATTTCAGCCGGAAGACGCCCACTGCTGGACAAAGGCCTCCCCCAAAGATCTCCACGATGATCGGTCCTGCGCTGCCCTCATCCAACCTATTCCGGCGATCTTGACCAGATCATCGGTCCATCTTGTGGGGGGCCTACCAACACTGCGTCTTCCGGTACGCGGTCGCCATTCGAGGACTTTTCTGCCCCAACGGCCATCAGTCCTTCGAGCTATGTGCCCAGCCCACTGCCACTTCAGTTTTGCAATCATCCGGGCTATGTCGGTTACTTTGGTTCTCCTGCGAATCTCCTCATTTCTGATTCGATCTCGCAGGGAAACTCCGAGCATAGCCCTCTCCATTGCCCTCTGAGCGACCATGAGCTTTCTCATAAGGCCCATAGTTAGCGACCACGTCTGCGTTCCGTATGTCATCACTGGCAACACACATTGGTTAAAAACCTTCGTCTTGAGACACTGCGGTATTTGGGACGAAAAGATTTTACGGAGCTTCCCGAACGCTGCCCATCCGAGTTGGATTCGACGAGTGACCTCTTTCGCGAAATTGGACCTGCCTAACTGGATCGTTTGACCCAAGTAGACGTATTCGTCAACAATTTCGAGAGTACAGTTCCCAACTGTTACGGGGGTAGGTGCGACATGGACATTAGACATGATCTTCGTCTTGTCCATGTTCATTTTGAGACCTACTCCTTGGGAAGCTGTATTGAGGCTATCAAGCATATGGCTTAAGTCTTCCATGGTTTCAGCCATGATTACGATATCATCTGCGAATCTAAGGTGAGTGATGTACTCACCGTTAATGTTGATGCCCAGTCCGTTCCAGTTTATTTATTATTTTATTTTATAAATATTTTTTATTTTATTAAGTTGATAATCACAATATAAAGATAATATTAAAATTTTTAAATCAGTAAAGTTTCCACTTAAAGGTATAATACACATTATTACATCATCAAATAGAATAATAGTAATGTCATAAATTAAAAATATATAATACATTAAAAATAAAAATTGGGAGATTTAAATTTAATACTTTAGTCATTTGCATAATTCGATTATTTTTGATTTATAATTTACAATGTTAGAGCCAAAAATGTGTACACTGGTGTAAGATTTATTATATTCAAGACAAGATCTATGTAAAAGAATATTTCTTGCAAGATTTGATTTTATTGAAGGTAATGAAAAAAGTGACCCTTGCCTTGCATCCAAATACGGCCAAAATCTGAAATAATATTTCAAGAAATATAACAAAAAAGCTGCCCATGTTATAAATAAATGCATTAGTATTATTTTAGCAAATAAATTAATAATTAGCCGTAGCCTCCATTGTTAATTCTTCCAAATATGTCTTAATTAGAAACGTTTCGGGAACATTTTTACATTTAATGTAATCAATTCACGATAAACAGTAAAAAAAGATAAGAAGTGTTCGGGCAAATTAAATTGAACTGTTCTGTGCTAACCTATTTTGCACTAAATACGCAACAAATTCCGAACAATTTTGAACATTGTAACTGTAAGCATAGGGTTTGAAATATCTGACTTGTTGTGCAAAGAAAAGATCAACTGGAAAGGAATAATTGTGCCGTATCGGATTTTAATTTCTTCTTTGCGGAATTAATGACTTCGCTTTCTTGGGGACTTGCCTTTGCCGGTTCACACGTTAAAAAGTATATTGACTTTAAATTGAAATAAGTATTTATTGTATAAGACACTCCTGGGGACGATATTCCGATCAAAGATAAGGTTTTTCTTTGAGGGACTTTCAGACAGATCTTAGATTTTATTTGATTTTTATTTTTCGACTCGAAATAAAATTTATAATAAAAACTCGCTCTCCTATGCTTTTGTGGAGGAACAAATAAAGAAGACAAAAAGATAAAATTATAGTTTAAAAGAACTAAAGAACAGGCTTTTATAGTTAATAAAAGTAAATTTTTTTTCTTAACAAAAGAATGAAATTACAGACGAGAAAATTAATGTCAGTGTTTTAAAAAGTGTGGGCTCGATATCAATGGTTATAATTTTTTTACTAGTTTCTTACTGAAATGCAGAGTTAGTTTAAAAAAATCTTACAAAGCACCCCACGGTTTTAGAACAGTGACATTAATTTGCTCCTCAGTAATTTTATTATTATGTTAAGAAAGAAGATGTAGTGACAAAAATTGAGAAAGGTATGCTGAGATGGTTTGGCCATGTTGAGAGAATGAATGAAGAACGATTGACGATAAAAGTGTATAAGGCGAGTGTGAATGGACGTGTTGGAAGGGGTAGACCTAGGCGGACGTTTCGAGACCAGATCAGGGACGTCTTGAAAAAAGGCCAGGTCAAGAGTACCCTAAACCGAAGGGCATGTATGAAGGGAATAATGAAAGTGGACGAAGCGAAACAAGTATGTAAGGATCGTAACAAGTGGAAAGAAGTGGTCAAAAAAAAATTAAAAATAACTGTAAGTTATTTTTAATTTTTTGGTTCGATTAACTCTAGAAGCTTGTTTTTTAGTTTAATCTATAATTTATTTGTTGTCAATTCCCTGTGTGGTGGTGGTTATGTTTGTTAATTTAACATCATCTTCCGGTAGAAGGAGAAGAAAGCATTAATCCTGATGATCCTGATAAAGACTATGGGACAAAATTTTTAAATTTGGTTATTGTCGTCAGACAAGTGTGCATATTTTGAATTTTCGTGACGGGAGATCGTGCAAGACAGTGAGACATTTGTCAGATCTATAATCTAGTGATTTTTATTGTTTCGATTGTCGATAGATTGTAATTTCAAGGTCAAAACCACCTTTTATTGCTGAGGAATAGCAGAGAGGCTGACGGCCTTCTTCATCGTAAGCAGTTACCGTCCGTCCGTCTGTCTGTCCCACAGGAGTACAATAACCCTGTTCACTAATGTGAAAAATATTTTTAGACCAAGAGCGGTTGCCATTCAGATAGGTTTGGGGCCCCACATGGAGAATACTCCGCAATTGCACAAAAGAATCACCGATTTAATTTTCACCAAGATATACGTGTAATATATTTGCCACGGATGCAGGTAAACTTTTTACTCCCTCTTAGGAGGACTGAGCCCAGCTATGGAGTGCTTAATTGATTGATTACATTGATCAATGATATAATATATTGTATTACAAAATATAAGTAATCCTGATGTTATTATTTCCTGATAAATATTTTCTTAAGAGAATTTCCATCATATTATTTTTATAGTTTTCAGATAAGAGATAAATTTTTTGATGTTTTCGAATATATGTTACAAAATACAGACGAGCACATAACGGACTCTGCACAAGTTTAGGAAAATTCATGGGCACTAGATAGCTAATGTACTACGTATATACTTTTATTTTGTACATAAATACATATTATACATAGACATGCACGCGAGGCGGGAATCGAATCCGTAAAATCCGCAAGCGTAGCGAAGTGCGTCAGCCGTCACTCCAAGGAGATTAATAACGAAAAAATAAGGTTTACAATTAACAATAAAATAATGTGCGGGTGTGCAATTAACATACGGCAGAAGTGACACGAAGAATAGCGGATTACATTTCATATATTAGTGTATAAAAGTTAAAGTTCCATGTTAAAGAAAATTCAGCATTATCTCGTTATTTCAACATCGCAGGTAAGATGTGCATCGAAAGTTAATGCATGTACTGCATTTTGGACCTTATTTACCATGATTGAGAGTTAAATTTAGATTGGTTCATTTTTAGTTCAGCGTTATTTCTAAATTGGTATTGGAAAATGTATCGCAGTTTAAAAGTTGTTTCATCAAAGTTACCCTTTTAGTTTAGTAGTTACATTTATAAATTTATGGACCTTCAATACAAACAAGATCTTCTCATCATCATCATCTTAGCGTTCAATCCCGGTTGCAACCCAAACTCTCGCTTCGCCGTCTGGAGTCCGCTTTCACAATTTTTCTTCTCTACATCGCATTCCTAGTCTTAGTAAGTAGCCGGTTGCCATAAAACGTGGCTATACCAGCAAAGCCGACACTCCTGCAATTAATCCGCGATGTCACGGACATGAAGGCTGCCGCAAATGAGAAAGTTCCTAACGCGGTCCTTCCGTGTTACTTCACACATCCATCGCAGCATATAGGCCAAGCGCCGCAGCAAAAAAAGTAGGTTTGTAATACAACGTACGGGTCCTGGTATTTTTTTTGGAATATGTTCAAGGGTGTCCCCTGAATGTAATGTAAATCCAAGTGGGCGCGATGGGGGGGGGGGGTTCACTTCAGCCGCCATCTTGGAAAACAATATCTCGCGAACCGCGTATCGTACGACAAAAATTGTAGAGATCATTATTGTAGATAATAATATTTGCCATCTTTTTTATTTGAAACTTTTTTTTGTATAACGCATAGGGTTTTAATTATTGCGCTCCAAACTTTTTACAATATGGTTTTACATTAAATTTACATTAAATTTAGAAATACATGATAGAAATGCTTGCTGATTATTTTAACCCAGGCTAAAAATATATTAGTTGAGATGTACTTCAAAAAGCTTGGCAAAACCTACTCCTTTAATTAATAGATTATGTGAATAATGAAACCTATCTACCCACTTTTACAATTCTATAATACTGTGTGTAAATAAATACAACTAAAAGAAATAAATAAATACAACTACTCCTATCACCGACCCAGACAAGGCTCGCACTATGAACACAAGGTTGCAACTCCATTGTTCCCGCATCAAAAATATTGTTCTGCTGAATGGGACAAAAGCCAAATGCATACTGACAGTGCGACAGGTCATGACAGTTGCAGTCACATCCTATGACTGCATTCAGCCGCCACTGTTGTTTTCAAGTGGAGTAACTTTATAGAGGTTAACTTTATCAAAAAACGTATTTCAATGTACATAATGTTTATTACAATTAATATTGATGAAGTTTATTATCCGTGCAGGGGCGGAGAAAGAACACTAACCTCTGCGGCCGAGGTTGGCCTGTCATAAAAGGCAACAAAACAACCCACACGAACTACGTGGTAAGGCCTCAAGTCCGTCTGGACGGCGACCATCTTTGGTCTTAAGTAAACCGCCATAATAACCCTGTGTTGTGTTCCGGCATTAGTGACTCAAGTTCCTGTACTCTTATGGGATATCAGCGTGTTCGCGATTCCACTGGCATTGCAAACATACATAGGCGACGGTAACTGTTAAATTCTAAGCGGGCCGTCAGCCTGTCTGATTTTCTACAGTAATGAAAAAAGTCAGCTATGGTTGAGATGACGACTTATAAGGGAGAGTGGAAGGACAAAAAATATTGTGCTGACCCCATAAATTGGGATAAGGGCAGGAAGAAAAAGTAG
Source organism: Malacosoma neustria (assembly GCA_963693495.1). NCBI lineage: Eukaryota > Metazoa > Arthropoda > Insecta > Lepidoptera > Lasiocampidae > Malacosoma > Malacosoma neustria. The sequence continues at coordinate 21,661,668 of OY856377.1, forward strand.
GTGTAGCTCCAACTCAAAATAAGAATAAGTCTGCCGATACGCTTCACTAGAAACTGGAAGTAGTGTACTCATTTTAAAATAGCTTATATTTACGTGATCGTCTGGAAGCTAGCTAACAACGATAATACTGCCAATTGTACTATTCTTGATGGAAATTGAATAATCAAATGACTTTTTAGTGTAATAAAGTATATTCTAGAAAGTTGTAAAAACCGACAAACTGATTGTTACTTTTATTAGTTCATAGAACTCTAAAAAAGTACATCTTCGTCGATTGTGACCATCATTAAATGTCATGACCATCGTTAATAAAACCGAGTCTACGAGAGATATCTCTGAAGTTGTCGGAGCAGCGCAGTTCCTGTGTTATGTAGACTTAGAAAGAAAGTTTTACTTTATGTATGAAAATATTATTTCTCTGATAAAGAGAATTCTATTATAGAGGAAGATCATTTAAGAGACTTCGAGGAATGTGTTATTAATTGCGGTTTAGAAATTCTTGATGTTGAAGAGTATGAGCAATTTAGATTTTTATTAAAACTACAAATATAAAGTGCCAGAACTATGAGAGTAAAAGTATAGTTATAGTTATATTGATCATGTTTCATAATACTAAATAACTATATAAAGAAAATATTATTATCAAAATTCTTCTTCTCTTTCGTTGCGCTCTTGTCAGAGCGGTCGTGGTCATCATTTTTCAGTCAGACGCCTGACAATCCGTATCCATTCCTCCCGGACAGCTGCTTTTCGGGAGCACACGTGTACTGGGACGTCCACTGCAGCCTTTACTTGGTCCGTCCATCTCATAGGCGATCTGCCGCGAGGTCTTGTTCCTTCTACTTTCCCCTGGACAACTAGACGTTCGATGGAGACATCGTCACGCCTAGTCACGTGACCAAAGAAAGTGAGAATTCGAGCCTGTACGATGGAAGATAGACGCTGCTTGATGCCGAGTTCTTCTAGAATGGACTTGTTGGTCCGGAATTGATTCCAGGACACTCTCAACATTCTTCTCCAGCACCACATCTCGAGAACATCTATTTTCTTCTTCTCACTTTTTCGCAGGGTCCACGTCTCCGAAGCATATAGGAAAATGGAGAATACCAGTGCTCTAACTAGCCGGGTCTTAGTGGCTTTCGTTATTTTACGATTTCTCCATATTTATCGCCATGCGCCGTTTGATTTCGTCCATACAGCCTCCGTTGTTCGAGATCAATGCTCCTAAATAGACATAAGATTGCACCACTTCACAGTTCGCTATTTGTGTCACTTCGGGCGAGTTGTTGTTAATTCGGTCAACAATCATAACTTTAGTCTTGCTGCGATTGATCTTGAGGCCGAATTCAAGACTTATGGATTCCATCTTTTGGAGAAGTTCTTCCATATCCTTATCAAAATAATATGCGTTTATATCTAAATTTATAAATTTATAAATTTTAATTAAAATTAATTTTTAAATACACAACACAACAACGTGTGACACCGCTGGACCTTAAAATTTTAAATGAATCAAAATGTAATAGTAAGTATACTCACGAGGTAAAATTCCAAGTCAACACTTTTAAAACTATTTTAAATGTTGCAGGGGACAATATAATTTTAAGCCATTTCACGCTTCCGAAAAACTTCCGTATCGCAGGCGTTTTACACAATTTGAACTCTCCCAGCAGCGTGTTAAGCAGACGCCGGCGTAGTTAGAGGAAAAATGCCCCGGCGGGGTGTCACCTTGGGAAATTTAACACTCGACAACATATTCTCACCTAGGAGTGATGGTATTTCATAGAGCGAGCACGGGTTATGCGTGTCTCAAGGCACTGTCGACACGCTTTGGTTATTGTTTACTTTTGTGATAGATGAATAATTCAATTCAGAGTTTAAGTAAATCATATTATTATATATAAATACGTATCAGTAAAGTTTTTATGTCAGTAAGAACTTCGAAAATTTCGCAAGGAAACCTTCGGTGTAAAAGTTTTGATCACCAGTTACCTGCCAACCGCTTTAAAGATGCGTGATCAGTATTTTTAACATGTTTTTTAAATTTCTTCAGTAACTTCGTTGTAAAAGTAACAAAACAATCTCACTTTCCATCAAACTTCTTAAGAGATCGAGTTTCTTCTATAAATCTCAAACTTTATGCAAATATTTTGTCACAATAAAAAATAAGGTAAATCTAACACTAAAATTTAACAACTATCCAAGCTTAATCGTATGTTTGATATACAAAAACTGATTTCCAAATTATTGCGCATATAAAATGAAGCAGTATTAGATATTGTATCAATGATAATATTTCTGAGACAGATTTCTTAGCTAATTAGAAGTAGTATCGTATTAAAAACGAGCCCTTTAACATTAACAATGTCTGGCTGTAGTCCATCAATGCCAAAACGAACGACGTATGGAAGAAGAAAAATTAAGGAAGATATCAAGTTTAGAAGTGAGGGTTTAGCATACTATTATGACTTAACGCTAAAGTGGGAGTAAGTTCATCTCTTTCCCACCCAACGATCACTACTTTGGAACTCATCCTAGGCTTAACTAAATAAATGGTCCCCATGAGTAGTTTAAGCCGCGGGTAAACACCATGGGGCAAAGTAATTAATGCCTTGGCATTATTTAGCAGTGTACTTATTACTTGTAATTACTGCCTACCCTCAATTATAAACTAAATTGTGTTGTTTAGCTTGAGAATATTGTTACGGAATTTCTCGGAAAATTACTTGTTCAGTCGTTATACATAATAGTTAAAGACTTGTTGCTATTGTTGCAGTCATTACAAATACTGGCTATTTATTGAACTGGTTTTATAGTAATTAAAAGAAGAATTACAGAATTACGTCTGTTGAATTATGGTACAAAGTTATTATTTATTATCAGTATTCGTCTGCACATATTGTCAAACTAGTTTTTTTTTGTAGTACCACAAGTTTTGCAGTACGGATTTTTTAAGACAGTCCCTGCACTAGAAGAAGTCCTATATCGCAGAGCTTTTCATAAACATACAAATAATTGATAAACTCTTATATTTTCATCAAACAAACATCAGATGAGATAAACTATTTGCATTAAATGAATGTTTGATCCTCCAAGCAAATTGAACGCACAGATACCGTAATACTCCTCTGACGTTGCTAGCTGTATCATGAAGGTAATTGATAATTATATTGAAGATATTTTTATATATATCATTTTTCTGTATGTGATTCCTTCTAAACGGCTGGACTGATATTGGTGAACGTTTGTGTGTGTGTGTGTGTGTGTGTTAAAGTGAATTCGAGAATGGTTTGAATTCAAAGTTCAGACCACTACAATTTTTTTTTTATTTATATGACAATAAAGTTTGCTGAGTCAACTCGTTTGATATAAATTTGTTGAAATAACTTTTACCTAACCTTCCAATCACAAATGGATTCCAAAAAGGTTGCTTTTTATCTATGCAGGGGCGGAGAAAGAATACTGACTTCTACGTTTCTATCGTAAAAGGCGACAAAACAACCCACTCCAGGTAGAGTGGTGGAGCCCCAAGCCCGTCTGGATGGTAACCACCTTTGGTCATAAGTATGCCGCCATAATAACTTTGTGTTGTGTTCCGGTATTGGTGACCCAAGTACCCTTCTGGGACCTTCCTGTACCCTTATGGGACAGCAGCGTGTTCGCGATGCTACTGACGTTGCAAACACCCATAGGCGACGGTAACTGTTAATTTTAAGTGGGACGTCAGCCCACGACGTCAGTCGTTGCTGTTTTACAGCAATAAAAATAAATATATTTTACAAATAATTGAATCATCTCTTACATCTTATGAATTGCACCACAGCAACTCGTGCAGCGGGACGAGCGCGAGTCTTGTGCTAGGTTCTGATACGAGACTCCCCCGAGGCCTTTTGCAAAATAACTTCTAGTGTGGAATTTTTATTAACCGCGCTGTAGTAGCTACGGTTACGCTTGTCGTCCGACTATTGCCTCGGATATTGCACCGCGTTTATTATCTTTTATTCACTTATTGTACATCTCCTCCTCCTCGCGTCGGTTTCCTCAGTGCTGAGGGTCGTGATCATCTCGACGGAGTACTTTGGTGCGTATTATTTGCCGCCATCTGCCCCTATCGGAAGCAGAGTGTAAAGCGTCGTGGACAGTAGTTTCCAGGGCAGTGCGAATCTGATCGGTCCATCGCATGGGGCTCCTTCCTCTTGGTCTTCTTCCCTCCACCTTCCCTGTTACCATCAGTCTCTCCAGGTTGTCCTCATCCCTTCTGGCGATGTGGCCGAAGTATTCTAGGACCCTACGCAAGCAGATGGTAGAGAGCTTAGTCACAATGCCCAGCCGTTTCAGGATCGACACATTAGTTCGGTGTGCCGTCCAGGGTATGCCCAACATCCTTCTCCAGCACCACATTTCGAAGGCATCGATGCGTTTTCGGTTGGCTTTCTTTAAGGTCCATGTTTCAGCGCCATAAATAAAAATGGAAAACACCAGTGATCGCACAAGATTGGTTTTGGTTTTTATGCTGATGGTTCTACTCTTCCATAATTTCTCTAATTGTGACATGGCGCCTTTTGCCATGCCGATCCTACGACGAATCTCTCCCTCGCAAGAACCATCGTTGCAGATTTCGGAGCCCTTATTGTACATGAATGTACTTATGTCCAGCATCTATGCTGCATTGACTAATAATTGCTCTTGTATAGTAACTGTGGATTTGATTACCACTCACGAGAAAATGTCATATAGTATCTAAAAAGTTTATTCGTCGTTTTATATTTGTACCCTACGATACAAGATTTCACCCAGTGCTAACAAATATGTTAATTTATTTATTGTTTTGTTGCTTTAAAAACTCATCGTCTCTGTAGATTTATCTATAACAATAGCTGACGTACAATTTTGATATTGATAAATATGTCAAAAGAAAAAAGAGAATTTAAAAAATTAAAGTGACTGTAATATTTTTGTATAGTAAGTTACCACTTACTGTTGTTATTATTAACTTCAGACACATCGCACTACTGTGTGATTTATCTAAAGCTACTAACGACATCCTGTCTAGACCGAATCTCCGAAAGATTTCGTCTCACAATTTTTTGTCAAGAACTCCCGCCAAATGTAGCGAAGGAAACTTGAACACAAACGTATTTTGAATTCAAATGCGGTGAAAACTGTTTTAAGTCAATTTAACCAAATTCGAGGTACCTCTGAATTTTGAAGAGCTTCGCAAACAGGCAAATATTTAGATTGAGAGGCTTCGAACACGTGTGATCTGTGCCCGATCTATTTGTGTTGCGACTTTGAACGACTTGACGTTTGTTCTAAAGTTAAAACGATTCGTTATGTAGATTTTGTATTTGGTTCGAATTCAAAAGTAATGTTTGCAATAATTTTATCTTTCTTAAGTATTATTTCAAACTTTTAACAATGATCTATCTATACAAATTTGAAATTTATGTAATATTATTAAATTTAGATATAAAAAAATATTTATTGAATAAATATAATTATATATTATGATTAATAAATATATATTTCTATCTCCACCGATATAAAACGCATGTTGCAAATTTATGAATATTTGAAAAAAACTACTGTGAACATAGACACAAATTTTCATGGAAACTTGAGAAACTATTAACTCCACCATGTTGCTATTTGGCTGTCGGTGTACGCGCGCATCGTAAAAAATTTACTCTCTTATTTAATCCAAACCCGTCGAAGAAAGTATAATTTTTAAAATTAAAAATAAAGATTTATGCCTATGCATCGCGCGTGCAATCACCAGCGCTGATTTTATATCTAAAATCAGCATATGCTGAGCTAGTCCCAATTTAGGACAGTTTTCTAAGTGGATTATTAATGTATGTGTGTGTATTATGGGTCCTAAATAAAATGTTTTCTTTTTTTCTTCTTTTCTTTCTTTTGGATATTAAAGGGTAAAGCAAATAAGATTTATTTTCACATTAATATCTCTTCTTCTTCCTCCTGCCCTTATCCCATTATATGGGGTCTGTTCAACATGTTCTCTTTTTTCACTCTCCTCTGTTAGCCGTCATCTCAACTTACACATCTTTTTTCGCCATAGCATCTTTTACGTCAACCATCCATCTTTTCTTTGATCTTTATTTCTATATTATCCGTGCAGGGGCGGAGAAAGAATACTAACCTCTGCGGCCGGAATCGTCCTGTCGTAAAAGGCGACAAAACAACCCACCCTAGCTACGTCGTAGGGCCCCAAGCCCGTCTGGATGGCGACTACCTTTGGTCTTAAGTATGCCGCCATAATAACTATGTGTTGTGTTCCGGTATTAGTGACCCAAGTTCCTGTACCCTTACGGGACAGCAGCGTGTTCGCGATGCCACTGGCGTCGCAAACACCCATAGGCGATGGTAACTGCTGAATTGTAAGCGGGCCGTCAGCCTGTCTGCTGTCCCACAGCAATAAAAAAAATTCTTTCTGTATCCACCCACTCCCATTTCTTTCATTTTCTAGTCATATGGCATTCTTCTCTTCGCAACCTATCACCAAAGCACGCTAATCTAATACTTTCGCATTAATAACTGTAATTCCGAATAACAAAGAATCAAAATGTAACATATGTTTTATTAATGTTTACGAGTCGCGAATGAGGGATGTTATTTGCAATTCAAATGCTGCCCGGTACACCATACAGTCCCATTGCGGTTGGGTTATGGAGAATGTTGTACTTGTTCGTTTGTGTGTTGCCTTTTTGGTTCCCTCCATTTTGTGCTTGGTCAAGTATGAGGTGTTCGTTATAATGAAAAAAAAAAAAATATACATTTCATGCAATCACTTTTAAATTAGAACTGAATATGTACAAAGGAATTAGTCATATATTTAAATTAATAAATAAAATAAACATGTTGGGGCAATTTACACAGTCTTCAAAGTAAGGAACATATTGCTTGTATTACGGGTACTGGACAAATGATATATAAATAAATAAATAAATAAATAAATATTACAAATAAACAAGTCGCTGAAAGACTTTTAGAGTAAACACACAATTTCAACATAAATTTTGTATATTAGGTAGGATACTTTATCCAAATCCGTGGAGTAACGGCTTTCACACGCCAGAATGCTTGCGGGGGTACCACGTAATAGTAAATAGTTACCGTTGCATTGGATATCTGCGATACTAGGGACACCGCGAACATGCTACTATCCTATAGGAGTACAGAAACCTAGGTCACTAATGCCGGAATACTACACAAGGTTATTATGGCGGCATACTTATACACTAGGGGTGGTTGCCAGGGCTTGAAGCCTTGACACATGAGCTAGGGTTGTTTTGTCGCCTATTACAACAGGCCGACCCGGTCGCAGAGGTTAGTTCTTACTCCGACCCTGCGTCGAGAAAAATCGCTTCGATTTCAATTCGAAGTCTGGATGTCTTGTATTTTATTTGCAGGTGTATTTTAATGTAGGTACTCTAAGGCAGTCAAGTGGTATCGCTTTCGGAGACTAGCCTATAAGTCCTATGTGTATGAGTATCACATAATAGCCATGTGCGATGGTGAAGGAAAACGTCGTGAGAATACCTGTAGAGAGATCACCGGTATGTGTAACCTGCCAATTCGTCTTGTACAAAGAAATATACTGTCCGTTCTTTATAGGGAAAGGTCCGTGCCCAGCAGTAGGCTGTTATTATTTATTATGTTTTTATTTAAATTTTAGAATGATATATATTTATCCTAGCTAGAAAAATCCACACCTACATATGCCCACACGCAGATACGTACACAAACACAGTCACGCACGCACACATATACACACGCACGCACACATATACACACGCACGCACACAAACGCTCTCTCGCTCTCACGCATAATCACTTACGTTGTAAAATATATACATTTTTGCAGAATTAGTTAATTACAAATGGAAAAGAAAACTTACCCCAGAGATATAGTTAGATCTAGTTCTGAAGCAAGTGGAATCAATTATTTTATCTACTTCTAGTCATTTTCCATAAGTTTGTAGTATTTAAATTTCATCTTTATATAAACAAGTGACAAGTGATTTGCTGTATACTTTGAGTTTAAAAATGTGTAATATAATTTTCTGCTCGGCAAATTACGATTGGTTGCAATTTAAAAAATCGATTGCGGTAGTAAATGGTCAATTTGTATTTTTTACATATATTTTGTTATGTTTACTTTTCTTTTATGTGAGATAACAATAATTAGAAAATCAAGTTCTCCATATTTATTAATAACCTAATAAGTGTATATAGAGAAATAAATTGTTAATTTTCTGTGACTAAACAAATTAAGTTTCAAAAGGTATTCCATAACTCCTTTTGAACTCGGTGCCTCTTGCGAAGGCTTTAAACAACTCGTTAAAACTGTTTTTGCCAAGGTCTTAAGGTTGTGAGCCGATTTGTTTTTTTGAGTTTCTCAAGGGTTTATATCGAGTATTGTTGTGCCCAACCGCCAAAGATTTATTGCGTGGTTTTTATTTAACTTTGAAATTTATCAAAGGCTGAATTGACCTGGAAAGGGTGAAAACTTTTAGACCTAACTTTGAATAACATGAGTGATTTATAAGATCTTAAAACTGGGTTATGAAAGTAAATTGTTGCCAAAATTGATGTTTTTTTAAAGACAGTTTGTATGGTATTGCGTGATATTGTCTAGTTGCAGTCGGTCATTTTAATAAATATTACGCTATAATATTTCAATGTGAATTACTTTCCTCTGGATGTTGTTCAGATTGTGTCTACTTTGGACAAAACGTCCAGTTAGGCGGGAAAAACTTCGAGTGGGAAAATAGTAGGAATATTGGGAGGTTGTTTTATGGACTAAATTGAAAATAATGACATCCGTAAGAGAACTAAACTTATCCGTGCAGGGGCGGAGAAATAATACTGACCTCTGCGGCCGGGATCGGCCTGTCGTAAAAGGCGACAAAACGACCCACCCTAGTTACTAGTGTTACTAGTGGCGACCACTTAAGTATGTAATTTTGTGTTGTGTTCCGGCATTAGTGACCCAAGTTCCTGTACCCTTATGCCACGTGCTACGTGTTTGCGATGCCACTGTCGTTGTAAACACCCATAAGCGACGGTAACTGCTAAATTCTAAGTGGTCCGTCAGCTTGTTTGCTGTCTTATAGCAATTAAAAATAGTACAAGCTAGTGGTATCATGTTTATACATTCAGTCATTAAGATAATTCATTCATGTTCAAGTCTATTCTTAGACGTAGGTAATGATCTATATTTTAGGAGTGCCATGAGTACTGAACCCTCATCCTGTCACATACACTACTCATATCCACCATCTGCCTAACGCCTGTTGTATTTTGTTGCACCTTGATGGGCCTTCAGGTGTCAAAAAGCTTGTGTCCCAAGATTTTGTTGTCAGCCGTCCGTCGTCCACTGCTGGACGTAGGCCTCTCCAAGTTATGCCACAAATCCCGGTCTCTGGCTTTTCCCACCCAGGCCCGACCGGCAACCTTGTGCAAGTCATCGTTCCATCAGTTGCGGTCTCCACTCCAGGGCCTGTTTGCTACAACGCCCATCGGTCCTGCAAACTTATATATCTTCTTATCATCTATCAAACTTATATATATAATCGGTTACTCTGGTTCTCTTACGCATTTCCTCATTTCAGATTTTATCCATAAGAGAAACACCCAATATAGTGTCAAGATTTAATTTATCTATTTTTAACTTGATTACTAAATAAAATATATAAAAAATTCAGAAGATTCACATTGTCAAATGTTTGTTTTATGATTTTGAAGCGAATTTTCTCATCTAGAGGGATATTTTGCGAGGAAAAACACTCGAATCAGACGTAGATAAATATTCATGCATAATCTAAAAAAGAAACTATTTTATATTTTCATTTCACCTACAGACCAGGGCTTCAACTTCTTGTAGCTTTTATGGAATACAAACAATTGGTTTTTATGTTGAGTAGAGGAATTTCTTTGAATATAGTAAAGCTTGAAATATTAATATTTTTCTAGAGTAAGATAAAGCTACCCTATTTAATTTTTAAGTTAGCGCAGGTAGAAAGGAAATGCGTGATATAGCTTTTCGTTTCGGTGTTGTGAAGTTAAAGTGGATGCCTCAGTAAAAATAGTATTTAGTTACATCGTTTTTTCTTTGTCCATATTAAAAAAAAAGAGTCACGCAGAGAGAAAAAAGAAGTACCCAAGCGAAAAGGCGCTCTGAGTTTTTTCCTTGTGACAATACTGTATGAATCCAGGACTCCGAAGTGAAGACTTTCGAGATTTATAAATCTGAATGACTGCCATCTTAAAACTGTTTCTACAAGAAAAATTACTTTAACTTACCTGACAGGACAGAAGAAATGCGTCTAAGATCAATAATAATAAATAATAGCAGCCCCTGACGGCCCGAACCTGGACACGAGCCACACTCTAGTGGGAACGTACAGCTTACTTGCCATTCTTGTCCAAAGCGGGTTGAATATGCACCTGAGGCAAGAAAACCCCTTGACCTTAGGTTAATATCCAAAGTTCACTTGGCTCCTCCGTACTTTGAGTTCCTATCCAAAATATGCAAATTTTAGCTACATTATAAAACTACTTCTTGAAATTAACTCAAACAGAATTACAATAAAGTCTTACATATTTATCGTACCCCTACAGAATCGCTGGCGGAAATTAAATATTTAAAATTGCATTGCTTGGAGTTTCAAAGTACTCGAATAGCTTAGCTTCTTAACATTACTACAGATTAATGTTTGGAAAGTAAGCTGTTTACAGTTCAGCACATTTTACCATTAAATATTGGTATTTACAGCAATTTTCGCGATTACGTGTTTATGTTATGTTTTTATTTATGTTATGTTTGGTTTTGTTAATTTTTACGCAACTTATCTTCTTCCTGCTTTTATCCTAAACTATGTGGAGTCAGCGTAACATGTTCTCTCCTTCCACTTTCCTTTGTTAAGCGTCAGCTCAACATTCATACCCTATTTCGCCACATCATCTTTTATCATCATCATAATTATGTGCAGAAATTAAATATGCAACCACCAACTTTACAATTAATTAAAGCCATGTTTTTTGTGAAGATGTTCTTTTTTGCTAGGTGTTACGGCTCCAAGCTCATCTAGATGGCCACTACCCCAAATATCTAAGGATGCCGCCATGATAATCCTGTATTATGGTTCGGCATGACTCTTATACACTGATAGCAGCGTTTTAGCGGTGCTCCTGACGTCGCAAACACCCATTATCGACAGTAAATGATCATACAGATACAACTGCGCTGTTAGACTGTCTACTGTCCAATATCAATAAAAAATCCAGTAACCTAATCACGCATGGATTGATTAAAATTATAATAAATACATATAATAGAAGCAGTTATTGTCTCATCCCCATTTCCGAAAGAGAAAAGATAAATTATTATTGATATTATCGTATTAGCTTTATGCATTAATTTATTAATTGTAATAATGCATTACAAACAAGTTTTCTGCTTTTTTACAAAATTGTATCATAATAAACATATCACATATCACTTTTATTAAACGTTATTATTACATATTACTTAACTTAGCAAACGTTGTTCTGCCATATGAATTAAAAAAAAAGTAGCCTATGTCCTTCTCCAGGGTCCAATCTATGACTATACCGAAATTCATTAAAATTGGTTCAGCGGTTTAGGCGTGAAAGCATAACAAACAAACAAACAAACTCACTTTCGTTTTTATAATATTATGTTTAGTTTAGTTAGGTAGTAATATAAAAATATTATATTCTTGAAGTAGCAGCCAAAAGTACCTGAAAGCGCTGGTTAGGTATTTTAGATTATAGATAGGGATTTTTAGGGATTGCGATCAGTCATAGGCATACGGAGAATACCTTATTGAGTGAGGGGGGAATAGACGGGACTCACCTAACTCGAAACTTTCTTTTATCACTTGTACTGCAGTTGTCTACCGTTGTTTCTTATGACGCTAACATATGGTACATAAATATTATTAAAATTAATAATGTACTATTATTTAATTTATTAAAATTGATAATGTACTATTATTAAAATTTTTTAAAATTGATAATGTACTATAAATAAATTATAATAAAATTATAAATATTTTGTGACAATTCACACAGCGTCATCTAGTCTCAAACTAAGTAGCACTTGTGTTATGGGCCCTAGACAACTGATATACTACATATATACTTTTTTTTTTTTTGTAAATAAATACATATTATACATAAACACCCAGACGCGAGACGGGAATCGAACCCGTGACCTCTGCGAGCGTACCGACGTGCGTTATCCGTTACGCCACCGAGGTCGTCAATAGATAATAATAATAATAATACTATTCACAATTATTTATTAAAACGCGGGCACACATAGGGTGATTTCAACCCTTCAATTGTTCAACACATTCTGAAATAATAACAGCCCATATTTTATTTTATTACACCCTAGACGGAAAGGATACTGTCCTTGCCACGCTTGTCCAAGGTAGATTGGCGGGTTACATACACCGGTAATCTCAGTGTGCCGTTTTCTTCACGATGTCTTCGTTCACCTTTGGTACATAAAAATTTTGCTATAAAATGCACAGTAGGCGATAAAAGCTAGCTAAAAGGGCTTCAGAATGAAATACGTCGCAGCTACTTTGAGGTCTCTTGGCGAGAAATAGGTAAAAGGAAGATGTCATAGGACGTACAGGTGTAAGGAAAATGGCACATAAAGCGTTCTAACAAAACTACGGATTATAATTACGAATAACATCAGACAGCTTTAAGTATGTACAAAGGATTGAAAGATGAAGAAATGATTTAAAGGAACTTAATGATCCACGACCTTATTTCTTGTACAAGTTATGTTTATTTTTTTTATTGCTGTAGGACAGCAGACAAGCTGACCGCCCGCTTAGAATTTAACAGCCACCGTCGCCTATGGGTGTTTGTAATGCCAGTGGCATCGCGAACACGCTGCAGTCGCATAAAGGTACAGTAACTTGGGTCACTAATGCCGGAACACAACACAGGGTTATTATGGCGGCATACTTAAGACCAAAGGTGATAGACATCCAGACGGGCTTAGGGCCCTACCACGTAGCTAGGGTTGGTTGTTTTGTTGCCTTTTACGACAGGCCGACCCCGGTCGCAGAGGAATGCATATGAAATGTGATTAATATGCATATGAAATCAATCAATCATGGTATACTGATCGGAATTAATGTATCAAGAACAAACAGAGACATGATTGTATTATGCTCATTAATTACAATTTGCATAATAATAACATGGATTTAAAGCATTGGTTTTCTAGTATTTTTCTAGTTATTATAAATAACACTAGCTAACCCAACAAACGTTGTTCTGCCATATAAATTAAAAAAAAAACAGAACTTAATTAGATATGTTCACTCCTATCTTTTCCTCCCTTTCAAGTTCTCCAAGGTCCAATATATTTATTTAACCTTTAGCATATAATGTACAAGTCGGACATAATGCCTCTAGGCATTCTCTGCCAGTCTACCCCAAGGTATACGAGAGATAGTTTTATGGTAGGTGCATAATTGAATTGAAATTTGTTAATCAAACAAGCCAGTTGTTTAAGGGGACGTAGTCGTACTTTACGTTTAAAGGTTTCACGACTTGTCAGCATTCGGATTTCAGGAGGGAGCGCATTCCATAGAAGGATACAATATACTAATATAATAATAATATTCATCAAAAATGTTACTTTCACATTCATCATATTAAGTATGGATCCTACTACTGGTTTGGAGCCCACCTTGAGAGAATGGACAGTGTACGTAAGTATATACTACGTTACATAGGGTGTGCAGTTTCCCTCACAATATTTTCCTTACGTCATGTGACAATTACATTATAATAATATGTATATTAAGCAAGGAAAACTGCCTAAGCTGAAAGGAAAGAAGAAATGGCATCATAGGCATTAAATCCGTGACGTCTGAGTTGGTTTCTGATTATGATAACACGTATAATATTTTACTTTTGTGGCTTGTCTTTGACAAACATAATGTTTACACAAAAACTTATAACTAAACTTGTATTATAAGATATTAAATATACAGTTCGCGAAGTTATTAATTTTATTTTAATTTTACTTTAGGCATTTTACATACACTGGTATTGTTAGGCTAAACTTCTGTATATTTGCGTTGGTCATTTTGCAATTCTTTTTCACTGTGAACCACAAAAAAAGATAACTCAGATACAGGTAAATTTTCATTTAATCGTTTTCTACCTAAATAATACTCAGCGGAAATTTTATTAGATTTAGAACAAATATTTATAAAATTCGAAATGAGGAAATCCATAACAGAACCAAAATAACTAATATAACTCGCAAAATATGCAAGCTGAAGTGGCAATGGGCCGATGACGTTTGTTGCAGGACAGATGGGTGTTGGAGCAAACGTGTCCTGGAGTGGAGACCGCGTCTCGGCAAACGTAGTCTAGGATGCCCCCAGCCCGATGGAGCGATGACCTGCGCAAGGTTGCTGGTCGGGGCTGGATGGGAAAAACCAGGGACTGGGATTTGTGGCACAAACTTGGGGAGACCTACGTCCAGCAGAGGACAACGGACGGCTGACGACGATTTACAGGAATTTTTAAAAGAATTAGACTACACCAGGTGCGAAAATTAAGTAGCAAATCACTCATCCGAAAAAAATGTAAAAAAAGAACGGCTAACAATTAAGCAAATGCGATTTTACAAAAGGGCGAACTTTGTAAAAACTTCATTCGTGAATTTTTAATTTAAAACAATTTCTGTAGAGAGCACCATTTATGCGATGGCTGGCAATTAGTAGGGAACTGTAATTGCCCAAATGAAATCCCCGGGCATTGTAGAAGATCCACTGTTACAGAAAAGTTAAATAAATGAGCTAGAAATAATCTTGTCTAAAGAATTTCAGCCGATTATCGTTGATGTCCTAATTTTCTCGAATACAAATTTTTATGGTCTGGAGAAGTTTGTGTTTCCTGCCATAACTTTTTTGTTATTGCGATTTCTGCGCAGAGTTACTTCATGTTTGTTTATCAGAGATTCATAATAGGCATATGTATTTCGTTATAACCTTATGTTTTACTCCAGACTTATAATCCAATGCCCTATAAGGCAACCCTCTTGTTTCTATTAATCCTTTACACCATTTATTCAACTGATATATTACAAGGAAAATATTTGTCATAGAATGTTACGGATGCAATGCTTATCACAAACTATGAGGGGTGGGCACAACAAGTTCTCATCCACCGTCATCAGAACATTCACATTCACACCTTTTATTACCATATCATCTTTTACACAATCCATTCATCTCTACTTTGATCTACTTTTCCTCTTGTACACTTCCACTCTCATTTATAGCATCTTCCTTGTAAAATGATGCTTCCCTCTTCATATTATATGGCCCTACTAGGCTAACCTATTATTTTTCAGCTTCTCAATCTTTTGTAACTCCACTTATCCAGCTGAACATTCGAATCTCTGCTATATGCAATAATCTTTCGTCTCTCCCCTTTGTGGCCCAGCATTCTGATCCATATAATATTAATTTTGACAGGTCATATTATGGTTTTATAAATTTTACCTTTAAATCAAAACGGCACTTGTGGATCGCAAATTGTTCCTGACATCTGTCGTCATTTCATCTATCCTCCATTCACTCTGTTTTTCACATCTCGATCTATCTCACCTATGTTATGGATTAATAATCCGAGGTATCAGAAGTTGGAGTAAGTTGGCAGACACGCCTCTTACGGTAATCGGAGTGAAGACAGAAATTAAACCGTATTAATTAAACGCAAAATAAATGTTCAGGTATAAAACCCATCGCAACACTGAATTTTGTGACATCAGCTATGGACCGGACGTGTGTACTTGCCTTATCGTATATCATTAGAATAAGTTGCAAGTACTTCACAAGCACTCCTTTTGGTTTCATGGCCCACCACAAACCTTTCTAGTATTAAAAAGTATTATCTACATGTATATTAGGTACAACCGCATTATATTCATTACTCGCATATTCTGGTGATGTTTTTTCATGTTTTACTTCCTTATTATCATTTTCACTTGTGATTATAGCTAGTTTATATTAAAAGTACTACCAGGTATGTTCTAAACCAAATCGATGTATACGGCCTTATTTGTCTTTGCGCACTCTCGTTGATTATTATTATTATTTCGAAATGTGGCTATGCTAGTTTGTTCTAACCTAGTATCACTGCGTCCAATTTAATGAACTATTGTGATCGCCAGATTTACTATAGTTCATTGGCAAGGCCTGTCTCGTTGATGTAACGGAGCAGTTTTTTGGCAGGAGCTGCTCGTATCTCATCCGGTTTCAGCATGTGCTTTCCTAATATGATATTCCGTTTATGCATCAGGGAACAGCAGTAGCACAGCAGGTGCAGAGGCGTTTCATCCGCCTTGTTACAGAATCTGCAGACTTTGCTGTCCCTGATCCTTATGATACTGAGGTGCTTGTTAGACAACAATGTCCGGTAAGCGCTCTCGTTAGGGTGCATAGCTGATTCCTGTTTAGTGCTAGTGCTTCAGACGCAAGTTTGCGGTTGTAGGCTTTAACTAGCACCTTGGAGTGATTTAGGCCTGGAATTGTATTCCAGCGCTTAAGGGATTCACTGCTACATTGATCCCTAAGGGTGAACCAGATCAGGCTTTTGGGTATACCGCAGCACGGTTCAGGTCCGTACTGCACCCCCTTGGCCCCAATCCGGGCGAGTTCATTGGCTTTTTCATTGCCTATGATATCCACATATATGTAACAGTGTTATCGAATGCAACTGTTACGTCATGCGCCTCTGGAATACGTGCGTTCGAACCTACAAAACCAGCCTAAGCTAAAACCTATTTAATATGATTATTAATAATATAAATCTGAGGTCCAGGTTAAATTGGTCATTAAAAATGTCCGAAATTTATCACTTTTCGCTAAAACTATATTTTTTTTTTCTAAAATAAAAGTAGCCTAAGTGACTCCTTGTTACATCAGCTATCTTCCAGTGAAAGTCCCGTCAAAATCGGTCCAGCCGTTTCAGATATTAGCCGGAACAGACAGACAGACAAAAATTGTAAATGTTGTTTTGGTATATGTACCGTGTATACATCTGAATGCACTTAGTAAAAAGTGGTTATTTTAATATTACAAACAGACCCTCCAATTTTATTTATTTGTATAGATTATCGTTTTCACTTGTGATTATAGCTAGTTTATATTAAACGTACTACCAGGTACGTTCTAAACCAAATCGATGTAAACGGCCTTATTTGTCTTTGGGCACTCTCGTTGATTACTAGTTTTGAATGCTTTAACGATTAGATACATCTCTATACCGATGAAATCCCCTAATTTCAAAAGATGAATGGTATAAATTTATACATATGTATATAAATATCTGTGACATTCAAAAAAATGGACCGTTTTGAAAGAGATTTTCCTTTCTGCCTCTTCACTGCCTGCTATCTGCTGGGTGATAATCTCCATTTCCTGGAGCTTCTTTTATGTACAAAACGGTTCTCAAGAACGTTTATGTTACGCACTCTTTGGATTTGAAATGGACTTCCAGATGAAGTTTTCCTATCGCAGTACGATATGGGGTTTTTAAAAAAATACGTCAAAAAATTTCTTAAAAGCCGTCAACGCGTTGGTAATGCCTCTGATGTTGCGAACGTTCATAAGTGGCAGTGACCACTTGCTGCCGAGTGGACCGTTTGCCTGTCTGCTAAGCTATATTAGAAAAAAATGAAATCTATCACAAATTAAACTAATGGTGCGGAAGGTAAGTTCGGCACATATCTTGTTTCATAAAAAAAAATATTTGTTTCGTCTATTCGGGCAAATTGGTAGATATTCTTACTTTAATTATTCCATATAATTGCCATTTGCAGTCTTTTTCAAATCGAAAAAGATTAATATTTACTATTTTATATTTCTTGTACTTTATTATCCAAATAAACTTGTTGATCATTATGAAGCCATTTCAAATCCAAATATTTTAGAGTACAATGTTGACATAATTTTTAAAGAAAGATGCGCTAGATTAAAAAGAAAAGTTAAAATGTTCACATATTATGACAGAACATGGAATTAGGGTATAAGGCATAATTTTGCAAAACCTAAAAGTCAACTAATGATAAGATTTTAGTTAACTCGGCATGGTTAATAAATCAGTGCAAATCGTAGAACTGCATTAATTACTTCATAGTGAGGCACCGGCGCGATGGAGCAATCGCTTACATAACACGACCTAAAAACACTTGGTATCACTAGCTATGCAAATTCCAAGTATGGCATCTACTGCCATTCTACCACAAAATATATAAGTACAGAAACAAGACTAATGTATGAATGTCGTAGCGAATGGACACGACGCGGGCATAAGCCCCACATGGCCTAAGAACTTGTTTTAACTGTTATGTACCATAATTGCCAGTTCTTAAAAAATATCATAGTGATGCATTTAAAGGCATTCGATATATTATATGTATATCAATATTTGTAAAAGATAAAATTTTTACTCACCATAATAAAATAATTTATATATATTTATTTCGTGCGTACCCTTCTCTAGGCTGGGGGATACACGTCATTGGTATACTCACTAAAACCACCTTGGTGTTCCTTCGCACGCCTTGAGTGCCAAGGCCTCGAGACGCGACATACTAGTCGGGCCCCAACTGGCGCCCTGGACGGGATTTTGCGGACCTCTTCAAATGGCAATTGTATAAAACATCATATCATATCCACAATTAACTTTTATCTCTCTATTTTTAAGATTAAAAAACTTTTTTTTCTTCAATAACTTCTGAATTTTTCGGCCTTATTGCTTGCTTCGGAGCCAGCCAAGGCTCAAACGTAGGTATGAACAATACAATATAAACAACAGAGTATTCTAAAATGTTCTGTGATTTTGGCATTCGTGCCACTAGTTAACAACGGCGTCTAATTCACGCGATAAATAACACATTTCGTTCGCATTTGCATTCGTCGCTAAGGCGGAAATTGCTCGCAAAATCTCAACCTTAATGTATGAATGAAAGTTTATTACGCGTACATCTGATGAAGGCGGCACTTGAAGTTGTGTAATATAGCGCAAAATTTAAACGATTCGAAATGACGGCTTTTAATGCTTTATAAGACGATCTGTAATTTATCTTGTATTATTTTTAATATATCATCACATTAATGTATGAATTAATAATACACAAACTGAGACAAACATTTCGTTGTTATGCTTCCTTATTTGTGCAACATTTCATTTCATTTATTTATTCATTAGCATGATACACGGTATTGAAGGTATTCCTCCTCCTCGCGTCGGTTTCCTCAGTGCTGAGGGTCGTGATCATCTCGACGGAGTACTTTGGTGCGTATTATTTGCCGCCATCTGCCCCTATCGGAAGCAGAGTGTAAAGCGTCGTGGACAGTAGTTTCCAGGGCAGTGCGAATCTGATCGGTCCATCGCATGGGGCTCCTTCCTCTTGGTCTTCTTCCCTCCACCTTCCCTGTTACCATCAGTCTCTCCAGGTTGTCCTCATCCCTTCTGGCGATGTGGCCGAAGTATTCTAGGACCCTACGCAAGCAGATGGTAGAGAGCCTAGTCACAATGCCCAGCCGTTTCAGGATCGACACATTAGTTCGGTGTGCCGTCCAGGGTATGCCCAACATCCTTCTCCAGCACCACATTTCGAAGGCATCGATGCGTTTTCGGTCGGCTTTCTTTAAGGTCCATGTTTCAGCGCCATAAATGAAAATGGAAAACACCAGTGATCGCACAAGATTGGTCTTGGTTTTTATGCTGATGGTTCTACTCTTCCATAATTTCTCTAATTGTGACATGGCGCCTTTTGCCATGCCGATCCTACGACGAATCTCTCCCTCGCAAGAACCATCGTTGCAGATTTCGGAGCCCAGGGATATTTGAAGGTATTACAGTTGTTTAGGCCGTTAATACTAATAATAATATACTAATATTAAGTAGTCATGCGAGGACGCCTTATGCGCCATCTTCCTCACACCTGTATATCCTATGACACTACCCTAATATCCATTTCTCACCAAGAGATGGCGTGCTGCCGTGACGTCTATTCAGTGTGTGTAAAAAACTGTAAAGGATCGATTGTGTCTGTGCACGCGCGCCTTTTCCTTTAATTAAAACAGTTTCAAGTTATTTGGGATCCGTATTATTACCGTAATTTTATTGTGTGCCACGCTAATAATAAGAAGATAAAGGTGGACAGCGGCAGTACGGAAAGAAGACCCTCGAGTTCGGTGAGTCCTTTCAAATTCCCGTCCTCTATCAATAGGGGGTTTTCGTATGACTACAGAGTTCAAAAGTTACCTGAACCAGCGCCTACAACAGTGGTAATATAGTCACATCATGTCTCGCCAACAATTTTGGCATGCTAATAGCATAATATTAGCACTAAACATAACACAGATACCTAATGGCTATGTCCCCTTACTGCCTTTTTTGATTGCTGTAGGACAGTAGACAGGCTGACGGCCCGCTTAGAATTTAGCAGTTACCCTCGCTTATGGGTGTTTGCAACACCAGTGGCATCACGAACACGCTGCTGTCCCATAAGGGTACAGGAACTTGGGTCACTAATGCCGGAACACAACACAAGGTTATTATGGCGGCATACTTAAAACCAAAGGTGATCGCCATCCAGACGGGCTTTAGGCCCTACCACGTTGCTAGGGTGGGTTGTTTTGTCGCCTTTTACGACAGGCCTACCCCGGCCGCAGAGGTTAGTATTCTTTCTCCGCCCCTGCACGGATGGAAACCTGTGACCACCGTAAAATAAACCGTAGCAAAATGTTGAATATATTTGTCAAATTTCACCAAAAAAAGTAATATCACATCTCTAACCTTATTTTAAGTCGCTATCATATACCAAATAGGTTTTTGGTAAATATATTTACATATTTTTAATAAAGCAATCTAAGCAATACCACATCCAATAAAAGGTTTTAGTGGTGTCGGAATATAGCGGTTGCATTCCAAATGAGATGCAAATGGCAGCGGCAGGAGGGCCTGGAAATTTGCGGACCGCTGTTTGCCCAATTCGGGAGACAGGTGCCGGAAGTGCGCCGCCAACTGGCCTTCTCGTTACTGATGTTGTGCATACACAATTGTTGTTCATTCATAATAAGAGGTCAGAGCTACGGGGATGCTTGGAATATCGCGAAAATAACGATGCTTTGCGGTTTAAACTGGATTGTTTTATTTACAGCAAAATAAATGAGTCAAAAAGAGAGTAGAGTCTTTGGTGACCATGTCTTATTTGCATTATTTATTTCTTTTATTATTTTGTACACATTTTATACTTTCAATACACTATATTTTATAAACTAACTATAATACTAACTCTGTATTTTTTTGTAGTAAACGAAATGTAACCTAAAATTATGATAATTTGAATAATGTGAAGATGACATACGTCTGATTCTACGTGCAGGGGCGGCGTAAGAATACTAACCCCTGCAGCTGGGGTCGGCCTGTCGTAAAAAGCGACAAAGCAACCCTAGCTACGTGGTAAGGCCCTAAGCCCGTCTGGACGGACACCACTCTTGGTCTTAAGAATGCCACTATAATAAGCTTGCCTGTGTTCAGGTATTAGTGATCTAAGTTCCTGTACCCCTATGGGACAGCAGTATGTTCGCGAGGCCCCTAGTGTCGCATACATCCATAGGCGCTGATAACTGCTTACTATTAAGTAGACCATCAGCATGTCTGCGGTTCCTCGACAATAAATAAAACATACGGTTGTAAGAACAGTATAACATCCGGCTGCGATTGAAACATAGACCTTTCATATAAAAGTTAGACCATTGCGGTACGGAGCTTCAGAGGTAAATATACCAAGATAGTCCAAAAATCCATTGAAAAGTGCAAACTTCATACCGAAAGGTCATGATTAAAAGCTAATCTTTTCAAACAAGTTCGATTGAATCAAAATCCGGCGTCAAAGTTCATTTTTACACCGATATTCGTCAAATACTTCTGATCTTATAATCTCAAGTAAGTCAAATAAGTAACCGCGTCTTTAAAGTCCAGCGGATGTAGGTGCAGGGCTACCATGCCACCAACCCTTCGCTAATTAGTCTGGCGTTCGGCTCGCGTGTAATTTTCCACGCCACTTGCGTTAATTAGGTCAAGCGGCCGTCCCTAAGCGACCCTCCGGCAAGCAGTAAGCCTTAAATCTTCTTAGTTCAATAATTGAGATTTCAGTGAGTCAGGATAGGTGAGTCCGAAGTTTAATGGGAGCTTCTTGGCAAGTAATGTTTAATTTGTCACTACTTAATGCTAAGCTGTTGTTAAACTACTTAATGTTAAACGTAGAATATAATATTCTTTATTGCACACAGAAAATGGACATAAACTTATGGCTACTTAAACTTAACAAATGTACAATTGAAGCGGTTACAATTTAATGTAATTTATCTCACAAATTTATTTTAATTTATGATAGATAGATAGATAGATAGATAACACTTTATTGTAAACCAATTATATAAACACAATGAAACTTATTTACACAATCAATGAGTACTTGACTTACAATGGGCGGCCTTATCGCTACAGAGCGATCTCTTCCAGGCAACCCGGGCTATAGAACATTATTGGTGTTACATTGATGTGGAAGGGAGGTATGGTAATAAATAATAATTATATTTTATTTACATAATAAATAGATAATATACATAAAATTCAATAATATATATAAAATATAATAAATAAATAGATAAACATACTTAAATATCTATATTTGTAGAATACATAAATAAATATATGTTTTGTTGTTACACTAAAGATAGGTAGTGATTTTTAACCAATTTTTTAAAAGTTAGTAGTGACTTAGCTTGTCTTATAGCAATAGGCAGTGCATTCCAGAGTTTGATAGCATGAACAATGAAGGAGTTATTATAAAAAGAAGAAGTATGAACAGGAGTTTTAAGCGATAGTTCAGTAGATGTACGCAAATTTCGGAGGCCAGACGAGTTAAGAAACTCGAATTGATTCCTGAGGTAAATAGGGGCGTTTGGATAAAAGATAAATTTGTAAACGAGTGAAAGGATATGAGTTTTCCGGCGAAGATGGATAGGTAACCACTTGAGTTTTGTACGAAATTCTGAAACATGGTCATATTTACGCAAACCAAATATGAACCTGATACAAAGATTTTGGAGGCGCTCAAGTTTATTAAGTTGTTCTTGCGTTATATCTAGATAGCTGGCATCGGCATAATCCAAAATGGGCATGAGCAAAGATTCTGCAAGCCTAACTTTAGTGGCAATCGGTAGGAAATTTCTGAGTCTATTAAGAGACTTAAAAGAGAAGTAAACTCGTCGGCTTAGTTCAGCGATTTGAGGTCGCCAAGACAGCTCCCTGTCAATAATAATACCAAGGTCTTTAACCTTATCACCAATCTGAATATATAATCCATCAAAATTAATTTTCGGCAACTTTTCCCATTCAACTTTAGCTAGCATTCTGGAACTACCGATGACAATAAGCTGCGTTTTTTGTGGATTGACTTTTAACCCAAATGAATCACTCCACAGCATTATTCTGTTTAAATCTGAGTTTATTGTGTGAAATGCTTTAAATAACTCAAACACAGAAGCTTGTGTGTATATCTGCAAGTCGTCTGCATAGAGGTGAAAGGATGAAGTTAACTGGTTGGAGATGGAGTTAATAAAAATTGAGAACAATAATGGAGACAAAACGCCACCCTGAGGAACACCAGCAATCAAGTCACGCCAAGACGAATAAGTTTCATCAAGCCGGACTCGCTGCCGACGACCATAGAGGTAACTTTGAAACCAGCCGATCACTTCAGGAGATATGTTAAGAGTAGAAAGAATCCCTAATAATACATCGAAATCGACGGTATTAAACGCGGTACTAAAGTCAAGTAACGAGAGCACTGTTAGCAGACCATTATCCATACCATACCGGATATCATCAGTTATTTTTACTAATGCTGTAGTTGTGCTATGACCTGGGCGAAAGCCTGATTGAAAAGGGTTCATTAGTAAATTTTTATTTAGGAATGCGCTCAGTTGCTTGTGTACTAATCGCTCCAAGACTTTAGATAAGAACGGTAAAATAGATATAGGTCTAAAATGGGATAAAGAAGTAGGGTTCGATTTTTTAGGTAGCGGGATTACTTGGGCTTCCCTCCAAGCTGAAGGGAATGTACCGGAAGACACAGAGTAATTTAATATGTGAGTAAGAACAGGAGTAATAACATCCAGTATGGGAAGGATCATATTACGACTAACACCATCAATACCAACAGCATTAGAAGCAATAGACCTAACTGCACTCTTAACATCACTATCAGAAAATCGACTTAGAAAGAAAGGAGGATGATTGGGAGTAGGTAGTGAAGATAGTATGTTCAAAGTATTTGATTTTGTCAAAGGATCAAAATCGGAAACAGATGAAAAATGCCGGTTGAGATCATCAACACTGAAATTTTTACACACAGGATGTTCAGGTTGTCGGCCTACTCCCA
Organism: Malacosoma neustria; assembly: GCA_963693495.1. NCBI lineage: Eukaryota > Metazoa > Arthropoda > Insecta > Lepidoptera > Lasiocampidae > Malacosoma > Malacosoma neustria. The sequence continues at coordinate 21,686,230 of OY856377.1, forward strand.
AAGAACGAAGAAATTTCCAAACTTTTGCTGGATTTTCATTTTGGACTGACTCGTGTATATATCGGCGTTGTGCGTCCCTACACACTCTATTGCAGCGATTACGAGCATTCACATAGGCTAACTTATTGTTATCATTTGGATTTGTCTTAAATTTAGTCCTGGCTTTACATTTTTTATGCATTAAAACTTTGATATCTTCAGTGAGCCACGGCGCTGGTAGATGCTTTATTTTAATTTGACGCAAAGGTGCATGCAAATCATACAACTTCAATATGGCTGTATTAAATGCACACACCTTCTCATCGATAGATTCTGCCTTGACTACCCTGGTCCAATCAACCTCACGAGCATCTTTTAACAGATCATTTAAATTTATACCACTAAAGTTACGCTGCAATATAATCTTAGGCTTGGCTTTTGGTGGACGAAGCCTGTAAGAAAGATAGATAAGGTCGTGGAAAGAGAAAGCATCAGCAGGACATTGACCATGTTTACTTACGTGAGAAAGTGAAGAGACTAGAATAAGATCCAAAAGGGAAGGTGTAGAATTTGGGAAATGGTGAGTTGCTTTTAGTGGAAGTATAGTGAGATTGGTAGATAGAGCCAGGTCTTCTAAAGAGGTAGCACGATTGTCACGTTTTAATAGACAGGTATTGAAGTCACCCATTATAATTGTGTGAGCATAAGACGGAATCAGTTTATGTAGGATAGTTTCAAAATTTGAGAAATAATTAACGTGAAGAGATGGACTATAGAAAACACCAAGTAATACCTTTGTATGCCCTATTAGAACCTCAATAAATAAATGCTCACCTGCGTCAGTATTTGGTGGTTGTGAGGACAAGCTTATAACTGTGTAAGGGAAATGTGACCTCAAATATATCGCAACACCTCCACCCCCTGAGCCGACACGGTCATTCCTTATCAGGTGGAAACCTGGTAAGGAGTATGATATGGAAGGTAAGGACGGTTTAAGCCAAGATTCAGACACGAGTACCGCGTGAACCATTTTCTGATCAAATGATGCCAGCATATCCGGGAAATGAGCCGGAATACTTTGCGCATTTATGTGAACTATGTTGAAATTAGAAGAAAAACCTGAGAATTGGGTCTCAAGTTCTTCCCTGAGTTGAGGTGTACTGCAGCTACTACCGGTTGAACTATGAGACGAGCAAGACAGAAATTCGGTTTCACTAGAACTGTCTTCGCAAGACATAATATATACTATAAATTAAATTATATACCAAATAATATTATAATATATAAATATATATGTATAAAATAATTTTTATTATGTTATGTATAAAAATAAAAACTTTTACTACTAAATAAATGTCCATCTGCCTCTGTGTGGATGAGATTGCTATGTAATAACATAACACAGTAAGTAAACAAACAGCTGAGTAATAATATTAACAATAAAACAAAAAATAAAATTGATAAATAACAAATTGCTAATTCATATTTTCAAGAATATGTTTTATCTTTAATTACTAATTTGTTTATAATTTAATGAAAATTTGATACATTTAAAAGCTAAAATGAACAATAACTAATCTACTATGTATTATATAAATTTATATTAAAATTAGAATAAAATAGGTGTATTTATTTGCAACAATGAAGTACATAGAATAACATTGTTCAAATACACAACAATTTCCCTTGCAAGGTTATCATTCATATTATATCATATATATCATTCACATATCTTAAGTTTAGTTGTGCAAATACTAGAAAATACAATATACATATCTCAGATTACAGAATAAAATTATTCTGTAATCTGAGATACATACATATAGGTCTAAAAGTAAGTGGTAATTATAGGATTAGTTAAGTCTATTAGCAAAACACAAAAAGCATACTTTCAAGTAATTGAACTTAATACAAAATGCTTAGCCGCACACACATAAAACAAATATGTTACATAAAGTTTTATTGCATAATTTTGTCATTTTATCAATATACGCAGTACCAGCTTACTAATAAAATAATTAACAAAGATACTTTATTCTGTATATAACATTAGATATTAGATTCTGTATATAAAATTATTATAAAACAACAGTAGTGATAGGTATATATATCCTATATAATATACAATAAAACGCAATAGGTAATCATAATAATAATACATCATACCTATATATAAACAATGTAATATGTGTGTAAAAGGAAATCTAATTTTACTCATAATCAAAATTAATAAAAAGAAAAAAATAGTAGAATAATAACATCAGTAAAAACAGAAGTAAATATGAGAATTTAGCATTTTTATGTCTTATAAACATAGTTTAAAGTTAAACATATGATTATCATCTAGAATAAAATGATTATAATTCTAACTGGAATTTGTTTATTTCCGTGCCGTTGAGGTCGCACGGCGTGATTTACTAGGGGCACTGCGTTCTTTAGTTGATGGCTTAGTATTCACCTGTTGTTCTGAGCGAGAGGCAGGTACATTCTCCATGTCCGAAAGACGGGTGATGCGATGCCGCTTGCCGTCACTGTCAATCACAAATATGTTGCCGTCTCGGGTCCAGGTCCCTGTCACACCAAATCTTTGCCTGGCCATTATAAAAAGACTGTGTCGTTTCCTAGTCATAAATTCAGATAAAGTTATCCCAGTTCCTTTCAGCTGTGTCTTAGCAAACCACACCTTATTACGTAAAGCGGTGTCGCAGAACTTGATTAAAATGGGTCTGGGACGGGTGGATATCGACGACAGAGCCTTACCCATTCTGTGTGAACGCCGTATACTCATGCTGTTGAAATCGGTAAATTTCAGTTTATCTTTGAGAACCTTAGTCACTAGGGCATTGGAATCTTCTTGCTTCTGTTCTGGTATTCCATGAAGGAGTAATATTTTTCTTCTAGTGCGCATCTCAATTTGATCAGTAGCTATTTGAATCAACTCGATTTGCTCTTGAAGGGTTTTCAGCGATTCAAAAACAAAGCTCTTGAAATTAACGAACTCGTTCGCTAGTGAAGAAATGGAAGTAGACGGAAGTGAGCTTTTACCAAGTTCACTTTCGAAGGTGTCCATGCGTTCAGCAAAAACTTTTAACAAATTAGCTTGGGCCTCTTGAACGGCTTCCATGTTTGAACAAAGAAATGATCAGATTGTAAATAAAAATCTGTGTTGCGGATGGAAAAATAAAAACACAAGGCAGATGTCTCATTACACTGGGAATGTGAACATATTACTATCACTTGATATCAATAACTTTATGATATATTTTCAATCATTTATGTAGTCCTAATGTCTGGATGAATCACCGTTGCCTGCTTTTCTTAATGTCTGCGGAGTGGCGAGACAAAAGTGAGAGCTGCGTAGTCATCTTCTGCTAACGCAGGACTAGACTACGGTGCCGGGAGCGTCTAATGATCTTGGGCTGTCGTGGACTGCGAGAGATCGTGAAGGTGATTATATTAGGCACGCGTGATTATACAGGAGTACTCTAGGGAGGTTTAAATATTTACTATTGATGCATATCATAGAAGAGGCCCGTCCTAAACTAAGTAGTGGCCCGTCACGCGGCCTAGGCCATGACCGTCAATATAGTGATATTGGCAGGCCATTTGTTCGTTGACCCAGGCACGAAACAATAGGAGAACAGCGGGGTTTTTGGTAGGTAGTCTCCTGAGACTACGCCCTGGCGTATCACATATCCCTTGACACCGCGGTCAGGAGGAGATTTTCCTTAAAAAGGAGGACTCATTATCCATATTATTACAGAATATAACAACCAACAGGAAGTATACAAAAGTTTACGCTTATGACAATATTACAATAGAAGAAAGCGATACAGACATTGGGGCTATGAAATGAATAAAAAAAAAAATACTATACGAATACGGAAAAACAAACTAAGTAATCAATAATGTTAATATTTTTTCTTATTATGCACACATAAAATTTAACAAAAAAACATATAAATAAAAAAGTTAAAATATTTCGGATACAACAAACACGTATCACATTACAAAAGATAGCATTTCTTATTCCCCAATAATAAAAATATACATATATAAAACATAACTGGTGGAAGGTCTCGGAGATATCTGATTATAGCAATGGGACCCCATCGCATTATGATAATGGACACTTGAAGACGCTTCATATAGAAATAGACTGATTCCCAATTTTTCGGCAACAGTCCTAGCACAGTACGTTGAAAAGCAGAATTATCTTATCACAAATACAGTGAAATTATAGTTTTTCACATTTTTTGGTGCAATTATTCTGTAATTGTTACAAATTCATGCCATTTACCAAAAAAAGTATGATATAAGCAAACATTATTTGTCAAAAATAAATAATTACTAATTTATACATTTAACTACAATTAATAGCAATGTGTAATATTTTAACGTCTGTTAAAATAAATATATACTACGATAACTTATATATTGCTTTTTTATTAAATAATAAAATACACTAATATGTTGTTTATCTAGAATAATAAAATACATTTTATTATTATAGATAATATTTACTATTATTCTAAATAAGACATACATATTTCCTATTCTGTCATAAACCTTCTATTGTTATTTAAATTCTAAATTTATAATTTGACAATATAGTAAATAAGCATAACAATATCCGTTATCATAATATATAAAGACTTTAATATCCGGATGACCGAGTTTTGCTCGGTATTTTTTTTTATAAATTGTGTTTTTTGGAAATTAACAATTGATTTTTTTAGCCTAACTTAGCCTTCCTAACCTCAAAGCAAACACTCATTGACTTCTTGTTACTTAACAACGCCATCTGCTGGAAAAGCTTTAGTGTTGTGTCGTTAAAACAATTTAAAAAATAGTATTATTATACGCCGATAGATTTCAGGAAGAGTCACATTTTTGTTATTTTTCTTCCAATAAAAAAAAAGCGAATAAAATGATATTTTCTAGAAATGATTCCTAGCTAGATCGATTTATCGCCCCCGAAACCCCCCGTATACTAAATTTCTTGAAAATTATTGGAGCCGATTCCGAGATTCCAATTATATAAGTATATAATATATACAAGAATTCCTCGTTTAAAGATATAGGATTATAAAGTAAAGTTGATCGAAATGTCGGTATTATTGTATATTATAATACTGCACATATATTCTGTGTCTTTAGTTACCATGACCCCGGTCGTTGAGCTGATTGATTTTACGTTATTACCTACCTTATTACAATTGCTTTTCGATAATTACACTATGATGAGGTTCAAGTACCGTCTGCTGAATATTATTATTATTTATGGACTTTAGTTTTAATTTAATAGCTTTAGTAAAGTATAATAATAATAAAGCGTTTATTTACCTAATAATTTTGGCGAGTTTATGACACCAAAGATCTGCTCCGTTTGCCCCTTCTGGCAAAGGCTTCCTCCATGTCTATCCATTCTGTTTAGCCCTTTTTATCCTTTACCTTCCTTCCTTCCATCTTCTTAATTATCTGCCTCTATTTCTTCTCTTATTTCGTTTAGTAAAATTAACAAATATAAAATTATATTTTCCTTCTTCACGCTTTTGATTCACTCGCTTATGATTTTTCCCGTGATGCGTCATTTGAAAGTGTAACGTTTGGAAGCAAACGTTACACTTTCAAATGACTATGTTGCGTAGAAGCAGTAAAGTAGTAGAAGTTATAAACGAATTGGTCTGATTGGTCCAATTATTTATATATTATATTTCACTAAAAGTAACACGCGCACTTGCCCTAGTTCAGGGCAACAATCAGCTTTACTCGGCTTGGATTGATTAGAGGGCGGCCCTTTGTGTCATTCCACATGCATACTAAGACAAACAGGGATTTGCTGATTCATTAGGGCTTAATGATAAGTGGCATTAATTAGCAAAGCTGTGTTATGTCGTCTTTAATGGCGAATCCCCGTTGCGCTGTGATTATGCGTATACACATATATTTTTATTATTCGCCATGACTCTGTCAAGCGCCTCTGATATGAAATTAAGTAATGTGATAATTAAGATTCCCTTTTTAACGTTTATTGCTGATTGCATCGTTTTTAATAAATTATAAATTTGAAAAACGGTGCATTAGTTGATTTTTAAAGTAGATGAATTTTTGCTTTAGCATTAACTTTTTAAAATTTATAATAGAAACTTTAAAAAGTTATGACGAAAAATAAATATTCTAAGATTTTGACAGAGCTTCAAGTAGCAACGGTGTTAACACGCAAGGGACGGAGTGACTTAGTAAGAGACTTAAACCTACCTAAACTCAAAGCAGAAATATTAGCTTCACGGCTAAAACAGTGGAATTTGATCAAGAAGAATGTTAATATAAGTGATCAAAGACCCCTCAGGGGCGCTCCTCTGTCCGAGGAGTGCACGGGTGTGCGTACCCGAGGTGCCCGAGCATCCGTCGCCTCACTCCCCTCTCCGTCCGAGGCGACAGAGTCCTTCCTACCTTTCTTCCCGTCTACCTCCTACATCCTTTCCAACTTCGCTCTCTGTTCGTGGCGTGGTCTCCAGTGGGATGGTTGCGAATACTGATTGGGGTCCCGGGTTCTGCCCCGGGCCCTGATTTGGTAGTCGAAACCATGGGCCCCTTGGGGGAGGATCCGCCGCCCGCACTATTGCCGCGAGGTAAAGGGCCGTATGCTGTTCCGCGGCCCTCCTTAACTCCTTGAGGCAACAGGAGAGCGCCGGGGGGATGAAACCCTGACCCCCTGGCGTCAACACTTTAGAAGAGGCCCGCTTTGAGAAAGGGCGGGCCGGCGCCGGCCTGGGTCACGAGATCGGCAGGCCACATTTCCGTAGGCCCGGGGCGTAGGCGATAGGAGAACAGCGGGGTTTTTTTAGAGGGTAGTCATCTTTCCGAACAACTTTCCCGGAGTCCCACATATCCCTCGGTCCCTCCGGGCCGGAGGGAACCCGTCAAGAGAGGGATTTTCCCCGAGACCAAAAAAAAAGTAATCAAAGAAAACGTCATGAAATATTCTCTGGATTTTCTTACAAAGGAAGATGGACTTTGCTTTTCCAACGATGTGAAAGATTTATTTGATGCAATCGGAATCCCTTGTATTCCTTCTGGATGGTGTCTTTTCATCGACAGCTCTACAAAAAGTTTAAAAGCAGTCCTCACTCATAATAGAAACGAATTTCCATGTCTACCTGGCTCATTCTGTAATGCTCAAACAAAATTACGAAAGCGTTAAAATGGCAAACTTTAAAGTATAAAGAGTATGCTTGGCCAGTGATAGGGGATTTCAAGTTGGTAGGTTTTCTGGTAAGAATACAAGGCGGATACATTAAATATCCATGCTATCTTTGCTTGTGGGATAGCAGCGCCGACGTAGCACTACGAGCAGCACTCATGGCCTAAACGGATTGAGTTTCAGATAGGAAAACATAATGTGAAGAGTGAACCGATTGTGAAGGCCAATCATATTTTGATGCCTCCTTTGCATAAAAATTAGGCCTCATGAAGCAATTTGTAAAGGCTCTTCGTCAAGACTCTGCAGCTTTTGAATATTTAAAGAGTTTTTATTTAAAGAGGCTAAAGTTAAATTATGTATTTTCATCGGTTCACAAATAAAAAAATTAATGGCCAGTGAAGAATTCCTAGAGCTACTGAACACCCACAAAAAACAAGCGTGGCTCATCCTTAAAGCAGTGATCCATAGCTTCCTTGGCAATAAAAAAGCTGCAAATTACAAAGAGCTCATTTCTAATATGCTTGATAACTTTAAACTCATGGGTTGTAGAATATCCCTTAGAGTTCATATGCTCCATGTTCACTTAGACCAGTTTAAAATTAACTTGGGGGCATATTCAGAAGAGCAAGGGGAATGTTTTCACCAAGATGTGATGAATTTTTAATAGCGTTATCGAGGACATTATAATGAGAACATGATAGGTGACTACATTTGGAGTTCAATACGAAAAAGTCTCTGCTTCATCATTTCAGCCGGAAGACGCCCACTGCTGGACAAAGGCCTCCCCCAAAGATCTCCACGATGATCGGTCCTGCGCTGCCCTCATCCAACCTATCCCGGCGATCTTGACCAGATCATCGGTCCATCTTGTGGGGGGCCTACCAACACTGCGTCTTCCGGTACGCGGTCGCCATTCGAGGACTTTTCTGCCCCAACGGCCATCAGTCCTTCGAGCTATGTGCCCAGCCCACTGCCACTTCAGTTTTGCAATCTTTTTGCTTACACAGACTAAAAACTAAAACTCTTTATTTTTAATGCTTAGTTGTATTTTTTTCAGTATTTAAAGATTAATCTTTATTGTACTGTGTAAATAAAAGTGATTAACATATAAATTAAAGTTTTTTTTTGCTTTTATATACTACTGAAACATAAAAAATAGATTTCCTTAAATTTTAAAATTTCGTTCTGGTAACTATAAAAGCAAACTTTTTCAGATAAAACTATTTTTTATTTCATCAGTTACAAATAATTATTCAAAATCAGACATACAGAAACCAGACTCAAAAATCGTGTTTACTTGTGTTATTTTTCATATTTATGTAATGTAGGGTACAACTCTTCACTTTGTATCCCGATAATAGTAGCACGACGTGCATCAATATATAATTGTTAATACCAGTTTTTTGTTAGTTGTCAAAAACCTAACCAATCCAAAACAACAACAATTCTTATTTACTAATTTGGTAATCTTTTTTTTTAATGCTGTTACACAGCAGACAGGCTGACGGCCCACTTAGAATTTAGCAGTTACCTTCGCGTATGGCTGTTTGCAAAGCCAGTCATCGCAAACACGCTGCACGGATAAATTCACCAAAATTACTATTATTTGTATATATTTTATTTCTTTCTTAGAGATATGCTAAATATTACGTGCACGTATTATGTATTTTTTTCGGTGTCAAAAAGGGGTGAAACTTACTCTTAACTGACTATTGTTAACCGGACCCCTAAAACAAGACTATAAATTATTTCCCATATAGATTATGGGCAATAAAACATAAACTACTACATAAATCGGGTAATACGTCTGGGAATTAGATACGCATTAAACCTATACATCGTACATTTACTAGATTAATTAAAACCCAATGTAATTATTACTATTGGCCCTCGGGAAGCGCTGACTTAAGCCTATTCAGGAAATTGTAAACATTTGAGTAATTTCATCATTAACATTGAAGTTTAGATGAAATTCATACAATTATTTAAAGACTTAAGGTATTTTATGATGTTTTAATCAATTTATCAATCAAGTCGGCCGTCCGTTGTTCACTGTTGGACGCAGATCCCTGGCTTTTCCCACCCAGCCCCGACCGGATACCTTACGCAGGTCATCACTCCATCGAGCTGAGGGGCGTCTTACACTACGTTTGCCGAGACGCGGTCTCCCTACCAGATTGTTTTCCCAACGCCCATCAATCCTGCGACAAACGTGACCACACCTTAACCACTTCAGCTTAAATATAGGTATATTGCGAGCAATATCGGTTACTTTGGTTCTCTTATGGATTTCATCATTTCAAATTTGTCCATAAAAGAATCACCAAACATAGTTCGCTTCATAACCCGTCAAGTAATTTGAATAGAATTTGTGAACCAGCCCCGTCAGTGTCCACATCTCGGCTTTGGTCTTAAACCATAAATCTTAAAAGATAATTAAAAATAAAAGCTTCTAGTAGTGGGTGTTTCCAAGGTAACTGCATTTCCTCTTTGAATTTAATATATATAACGTTACGATGTCCTTACAGTCATACTAAGACAACAGTATTGATATACTGATCCGCCCACTCAGTACAGCTGTAATTTCATACGAGGAGGATAGTGGGTTGAGAGGTCTCTATATTTCACAAGTTTAGGTTAGGCCGTATGTGTCCATAAACAACTTCCACAATTCAATATCTGTAGAATCGTTTACAATGCGATCAATTCATTCGATAAATCGTCTTAAATAGTACGTAGGCTGTTCCATAAGTGTTGCAATAGAAAGAATGTAACAAGTTTGAGAGGCATTGTCGCTAGAGTTGTATTAGACAAGTAGAAGACTATCAATGCTACCTGGTACACTGATGTTTGTTTGCCGCAAGTTATCCGCCAGCTGAAGAAACTGCGACCAAACTCGCGTCTGGGCAGTTGGCACTTTCACCATGATAACGCCCCTGTTCATCGAGCGACCATTACTCAGGAGTTTTTGAAGCAATCTGGGCTTACTGTGCTGGACCACCCTCCTTATAGCCCCGACCTCGCGTCATGTGATTTTAATTTCTTCCTGCTGATCAAGAGCCAGCTTAAGGATGACGATTTGCAACTGATGACGAATTAAAAGTGCATGGGATGAGGCCTGTGCCAGTGTCACAAAGGATCAGTGGAAGATTATGTTTAATACGTGGTTTGAACGCATGCATAAGTGTATTAACAGTGATGGTTGTTATTTTGAAAAAGTTTAATAAATAGTTAGATTTTTGCAACACTTATGGAACAGCCTACGTAAATGCAGTATTTATGGGGTTTGTATCTTTTCTTCTTCTAAATCCATTTCGTGAGAGATTATGAGTATAAGTGAGCTATGGGGTAAGAGAAAAATGCTAGAAATGAGAGTGTAGGATACAAACGGAGTGGTAGAAAACTTGCTAAAGAAAAGATGGGAGAATTGCGTAAAAGATGATATGGCGAAAAAAAGTATGAATGTTGAAATGACGACTAATAGAGGAAAGAGAGAGAGAGTGAAAAGAGAGAATATGTTATGCTGACTCCATATATCTTGGTATAAAGACAAGAAGAAGAATAAGGGTAAGAGAAATATGACATAAACAGATGAGAACAGAATTGAGAACAGAATAGTTAGTTCGCTTTACCTATAAAATATATTACAATAATAGAAACAGTTCACATATTGTGACAAGAGTGTAGAAAATGTGAAAAGAAAGCGCGGGGATGTGAAGAAATGCTCATGATTAAGCTCCCTCTCGCGATCTATTTGAATGCATTTACTCGCAGCTGCAGATCGTGGGATTACTCGCAATTGAAAATAAATAAAATAAAAATACCACAATGGCTGCCTTACTCGCGACAATTTAGGGATCTGTACCATATATTAAATAATACTGAATCGCTTATCCGACAATGTAGCACATTACTATAACAATTATTTAATATTTTAATTGTATTTTCTTAAACATACTTAAAATTTATTTTTGTTCATCATCTAGAATTAGTTAATTTACTGTTCAATAAAAAACAATCATGAAATATATTTTGTATTCATTGCCTTTCATTTGACGAGTTGTATAAGTGGTCGCGTTTGCAAATTTTATGAAACCTTATAAAAGGATGTACAAATTAAAATATTTCACTTGTCAATCAGTTGGGAACGTAACAAAAAATTATATATGTTAGCAGATGACATCTCTTTCAATATGAAATACTTAAATTTTGACAAACTAATGTATAGTCCGCTACTACTGAACCACAATTACTGAAAATTAAACAGCATCGTTAACAATGTGGTATTCAAGTGGCAACCTAAAAGTTCTGGGTACGGATTCAACCTGGGACAGTAGCGTGTTCGCGGTGCCCTTGGCGGTTGCAATCATCCATAGGCGATGATGCTTACTATTAAACGTCATTCTGTCTGTTATTCTAATTTGAACCTATTAGGTTAATATTCCCCCAATAATTACTGTTCATAAAGTCTTACTCGTAAGCTTGAACCTTCCCCTAGAGAGAACGTATGGCATACCCGCTAAGCTGGTCTAAGGTAGGCAAGTAAGCTACATATACTAGTCATCCTAGTATGCAATTTTCCTTAAGATTTATTCTTTTACCGTCATTATTCGTATATGCCAAATATTTTATAATATGCACATTAATCGGGTAAATCATGGTGCTTGCCATCGTGGGATTTATACTTATGACCTCTATGTATGTCTTCGGATATTTTTTATTGCTGTAGGATAACAGACCGGCTGACGGCCCGCTTATAATTTAGCAGTTATCGTCGCCAGTGACATCGCGAACACGGTTCTGTCTTATAAGGGTACAGGAACTTGGGTCGCTAAAGCCGGAACACAATACAAAGTTATTATGACCGCATACTTAAGTCCCAAGGAGATCGCCATCCAAACGGGATTGAGACCCTACCATGTAGCTAGGATGGGTTGATTTGTCGCCTTTTATGACAGGCCGACCTCAGCCCCAGGGGTTATATTCTTTCTCCGCCCCTGCACGAATAAAAATTGCACGGATAAAAGTTTGATACCGTTTGACTACCACATGTATAATCCCATTATAATGGGTATAATATAACTTAATTACCACATATTAGTGGAGAGGAAGACATCGTTATTAAACTTGCACCGATGTATGTGACCTCGTTAAATATTCGACACGTGTAGGAATATCGGTTCTATCCCAAGATAAGCTCGAGCCCAACAGTGGGATGTAAATTGTAACTATAAACAGTATCAATCAAAAGTCCACTTTCGATATAACGACATTAAAGACATCCCGTTCATTTCCTTTTAGAGTACAATAGGGCCCAATTACGACGTTAAGGGGATAACGCCTTATGATCTTGGATCGCTTTGTTAATTTGTGAAATCGTTACGTATTAGGCATTTCAGCAACTCATTAACACTCCCATTTGGCCTTGTTTAAATTTTTAACAAAGGTTATCATGAAATTTCTTTTTGTTCTTTAACAGGTTTAAAATAAATATATATATATATATATATATATATATATATATATATATATATATATATATATATATATATATATATATATATATATATATATAATTTTTTATAGTTTGAGTTACTACAGATAGATAAAGTTAAGGTTATGATATCGCACTGTTGGGTTTAGGCTTAATCTTAGATATAACAGAGAATATAGATATATTGGACCAAACATGATCAAAAAGAATTGGCCAGTTACTCACGCTGAAAATGTGTGAATTTTAGTATAATATTAGGTGGAAATGTCCTAAGGCAGATAAATAAAATTAATAATCATTTTTATACTGCATGAAAGTATTTTTTTATCAGATATTTATACATACGTGTAGAGTCACATACCTGTATGTACTTCATTATACATGAATGTGAGATTATGTATAAACCAACATACATAATTGCATGGAGAAAAAGTTTTTAATAACCCTTAATGAGAGGAGTTATTTTAACTTTCTAATTTTAATTATAACTGAAGTAGCGTTGTGTTCATTACGAAGAAAAGATTTTTATAAAATAGTTTTATTTAAAAAATATTTCATTAAATATATATTATAATTTAATGAGGTAATTTTTTTTACGTAAGCCAGTACTAAGTTCTGTTACATACGAATGATCATTTATTTTATAAGATTCTTTTAAATATATGTAACAAAAATAATTCTCTTCATAAATAACCACATTTGATTTGGATTTTGATATCTCCAATCAAGGATTTGTTGTTGCGCGCTGCTTCAAAAGGAGATTAGTCTCTGTTAGGAGAGGAGTCCATGCGTAATGAGCTTTGTACTGAGATTCATTACGAAATCAAATGTCAGAACAATACTAAAAGGAGTTCGTAAATCCCAAAACTGACTAGGATTTGAAAAAGTAAGAATTTTATAGTTGAGATTTGGACTGTAAAGGGTTGGTTTTTTAGCTGTATTACTACTGTTTGATGTCTGACACAGAAAATGTATCCTTCAGAATCTCATTTGCAAGTGTACCTAACATGCAATACTTTAATAACACAAGTGTTTTGTTGAATATTAAAAAATAAAATTAAAAAATATAAATATAAAATACCTATGGAACCACAAAATATTTTAATAGCACTACCTTAGTTATACTCCGTTGGCTGCAGTTTGATGAAAAGTATTGTAGGATAGGAGCGACGACATTATTCGCGAAATGAGCGTTCCAATACTTTCTTGTTTATTACTAGATTTGTATCTCATTAAGGTTTCTAGTGAGAAATTCTCCGGCGATGCCAGAGTATTCATTCCTTTTGGCGATGTTGTGTACTGGATAAAAATATCGTACTTTACTGTTTTAGTCTAATATTTCAGTTGCTACAGACCTTTTTTGCTGCAATTCTGATATCAGACTTACGATGGAATTATTATTATTAGTAGGGGCGGAGAAAGTATACTGACCTCTGCGGTTGGGGTCGGCCTGTCGTAAAAGGTGACAAAACAACCCATCCTAGCTACGTTGTAGGGTCCCAAACCCGTATGGTCTTAAGTATTCCGCTATAATAACTTTATGTTGTATTCCGGTATTAGTGACCCAAGTTCTCGTACCCTTATAGGACAGCAACGTGTTCGCGATGCCACTGGCGTTGCAAACACCCATAGGCAATGGTAATTGCTAAGTTCCAAGTAGGCCATCAGACTGTGTGTTGTCCTACAGCAATAAAAAGCAAATTAAACTTAAATGTCTTCAGTGGAACTGAAAACTAAAAGTAGCTAGGAAAATAACGCAACCGATGGAAAATCATGTTTTGCCTTAAGTCGTTGGCACGTATTATAATGTCCTATATAACCTATTGTATACGGGTTATGTTTTTATAAGACTAGATAACATATTTGTAGTACAGCGTTAATTAGTTCCATAAAATAGTCGATTCTTACACGAGAGCGATACAGCACTAGTTTTACACAATCGACACATGCGACCCCTCTCTAGTCGCGAGAGCTATCATGTTATATCTTTTAAAAGTGGATATAAATTAATTTCTCATTTTGAACGTAGACTTTCTCTCTAATACTACAAACTCAAGTCTGCAGGTTTGATTTCAACCAATGCTGTACAACTTATTTTAAAATGCATTTATGAAATGCAGTTTAAAATAAGTAAAGCTTTATTATATAACTCCTTCCCACAATAATTTGAATTTAAATGCAGGTAACATTTATAACTTAAGAATCACTTGAAAAATCAGAATAAGTAGGCCATTGTTATTGTATAAGTGCTCAGTCATAGTAGTACTAGTAACTGGTACATGGACGTGCAAATATTTCTTAGAATAGATACGCTATTAAATAATACCGGCATATTTTGACCAATTTTGGACGATTCTCTCGTTGAAGGATTAACACTAAACCAATGTGATCTTGAAATTTCCAGTTAAGTATACACGGAGAATAAATCAAACCTACGTGTTTTATCAGGAGTTTTATCTTATTTACTTTTTCTTTTGAGTCCAAGACTACTGAGTATTCTTAACATATTAAACGATGTAGATCACCACCGATCAACACTTAATTTGAAGCAATTTTCCCTAAAATTTAGGGAATTTACTAAGGGAATGCAAGAAACAATATTAAGTTCATTCGGTGGCCAAAAAATATTTTGAAAACTATCAATCCTATAATATATCTATAAATAACTGACTGTAATATCTAAACTTGAAGCGGTCAAATTGGCACATTTTATTACACTATAATACTTAGCATTAACTGTGTTAAAGGGCCAGTCTTTATTTTTCAGTCTGCATTAAAAGAAAAAAAGATTAATGTACTCAAAATGGCTGCTAGCAAAAAAAAAAAATCAAATCGAACAATATGACGCCGAGTGCCTCTGTTCTCGTTGATGCTGTTTAGAATATTACATCAAATATATACCATATCTAAGCAAATATTTTTCTGCTTCCACGACTTTCGTGGAACCGTTTCCTATTATTCTTGATTTAATTCCTAACAAGTAGTCTTGAATTATTTCATACGCAAGTAATTAATTGTTTAATGTTTACATTTTATTACTAGAAATTTTGTTACTAAATCTAGCTTAGCACTTAAAATTAATTGCCGCTAAGGATTTTATCAATAGGTTTTATTGTAACTTCTATTTGTTAAAATGAGTTCTATTTGTAAAAAATATTGAAACGATTATTCATATATTTCTGATTCTTTCTTAACAAAATCGCTTGGCAACGGTGGAAGTCCTATATGAATATTTTATTAAACTTCATCATCATCACCCAAGAATCTTTATCACCATCTTGATTTTAAATCCTGGGTGCAATCCAGACCAGACCGGGGTTTCCTTTTTTCCCCACTTTGCATGGACAACGTCAACCTTTCCAGTGAGCCTATTAGCACATTTCACCCTTTGAAACGGCGAGACAGCATTTCATTACCCCTTTTGTTGGGACCCAGTAAAGGTGGGTTACATGGTTAGGCATTTGTTCCCTTTGTAACTAGCCGGTTGCCATAAAAAGTGACTATCGAAGGCGACTGTGGTTTGTTATACTTCAGTTATTCTAGACGAACTAGTAACTTAATTTTGTATTACTAAGAATTTGGTTGAGGGGAAATCCGTCACTTCCGGGCTCGGGCTCGTCTTTCGGTGAATCGCCTCAAAATACTAATTTCCGGTCCACTCAACACCGGTAGACCGGGGTTTTGTCCCTTGGTCACGTGTTTCATGGATTTTAATTCGATTATAATTTTATTTGTGTAAAAACTATATTTATTTGCAGTGGTTTGGTATGACTTTAAAATTTTTTGACCCATATTTAAAATAACATATTTATATAAAAACAATATATACGTTTGGCTTGATTTTTACGTTTTTATTATTAGTATGTTATTTTTATATAAATACTATAACTACTATACGTGTAGTACTATAACTACTATACGTTATATAAATACTATAAATACTATACGTGTAGTAAATTAAGTATCTAACATAAGTTACAAACGAAATTCTGCTGGCGAAATTGGCTAAAAGTAGTTCAAGTATCTATAAAGTATTTGTTATTTCTTACTTTAAAAAAAAACTAAACGCTACAATTATCAACTAATATATATTTCTAATGAGAATTGAGATCGTTAAATCCTGCAACTTCCTGTTGAATTGAAAAGTTTTATAAATATTAATTACCATTCATTTGTTACATTTTAGGACATCTGGTATAATTTTTTTTTAATAAAGATAGGCGTACGTTTGACCGCAATCTCACCTGATGGTAAGCGACGATGCGGTCGACGGTGTAGCACGCTTGCCTATAAGAAACCTGTTCACTCTCCTCTTGAAGACCCCTAAATTATAATGTTAATATGCGATCTCAAAAGATGACGTATTATGATATCGTAATTGTGAACTACATCTCAAATGCGTCAATAAGTAAATGTACAACTCACACAGCGGCTTCTAGTTTCGAAGTAAGGGTGATTCTCCACCAGAGTGCCATGCTACATTACTATGGATGCGTTTGATATCCACCAATCATATTCATTGGTGCACATAGCTTAGCACTGGTGGAAACGGATTCACATAAGATATGTTTTTAAATGGAAGGATGCGTGCTATGGATGCCTGCTATGGGCCGTCGCGAGTGGTGTAGCTATGTGCAGAGCAGAAGAGTATCTACAGTATGCCCGCGTTTGTCGCTGAAAGTAGACATGCTATCGATACATCGCATAGCTCGAGCTGCGCATCTTCCTCGTGCAGCTACTTTGCGGCGGCGCATCTTCATAGCGCATCTTCCTCGCACAGGTACATAGCTGCATAGCACATTTCTGGTGGAAAGGCACCCTAAGCAAGTGAAGTAAGCATAGCATTAGTGTATAGATAGACGACTGGAATTAATAAAAACTAGATCTGTATATTTCTCTATAATTTGTGACCTAGTGAATAGATCCGAATTAGAAGCCTTTTGTAATCCGGCTTAGTGAGCAGTCAAGGTGAACCCAATCAAAACAAACGACTTTTACCTCTTGTGTATTATACCTCTCAGAAGTAGTAGAAATTCCAGCGATTGCTTATAATTTAATATAAAATAAATAAATGTGATATATCAATGAATATTAAAAGGTAAACATTTTCTACAGTACGTATCTTCAAAAGGTCACCTTAAATCCGCGGCGTCCGACGGTGTCTCGGGAACACGAAAATGTAAGAAGATCGCATTATGAATGCCAACCTTACGCCGTGAACCGGAAATTAGAGCCTGGGGGCTCCAGCGAATGGATTTCCGGTGGACGTCGCCTGCAAGTGGCCTGAGTGGGCTTTTATTTAACTTTTATTGTGTTGGTACTCAGCAATTGACTGTTGGCTTTCCCCGGTTTACTTGTGAAACTAAATTGTTGGTAAATGGTTATGTAAATGTATTTTACTTAATTTCTGATTTATATTATACTATTATTACAAGTTTTTCAGTTATAATATTTATCGACATCTATGGCGTAACGGCTAACATACTTCGGTACGCTTGCGGAGGTCACGGGTTCGATTTCCGTCTCGCGTCTGGGTGTTTATGTATAATATTGTTACGTGTAGTGGGTACCGGGATTGGAAGAAAATACCAGTTGAAGAGTAAATGCCTTTATTTAATAATAAAAATTATAATTAACCTAAAATTTATCCCTTTAGACGACACACACGCTTCTCTTGATACACTCGCGTTTCGTTCCGTCCAATCTCTCGTGACGAAATACTATTGCAGGTTCGCTGTCTCGATGCTTCGCCGTGTCGTTGTGGCGCAGTCTCAAAATCTTTTCGATCCCTTTACTTTCTTTTTCTTGTTTCGCTTCGCTAGCCCGTGCCAGTCTGCTGCCGTGTCCGCTTCCGATTGTCGCGTTTATATACCCGTAATAGTTTCCAGAATGATCCCCATTGCATCATTCAATGTCTATCATTGTCTAACAAGTATTCCCGTCTTTGTTATTTATTTCCAGAAACTAAATCTCGCTCTAACTCTTGTCTGTTCCTATATCTTCGTCCTGCTCTTTGTGTTTCTTTATTTCTATAAGTTTATGGAACATTCTACGGCGATATTGTTAAGGCGCAGCATACACTACACTTAAGGGGAAGAAATTCCGCTACGCGTATTCGTCGCAATATTTTATTTACGAAAGAAAATTATATAAGTAGTTTATCGGATGTCTAGTACCCTTAACATAAGTGCTACGTAATTTGGGACTAGATGGCGCTATGTAAATTGTCCTAGTATACTTATTGTTAGGCCTCGAAATGTCAGTCATACATCAGATATCCAATTCCAACTGTAGTGGTAATGAAATTTAGTCTATGGTATTAGTTTACAGCATACCTACGCTGTCTTGTGTGTCTATGGATAGTTGATTAGACACGAGAGGAACGAGCGATATGATACATTGGTTGGTGACACATATTCGTATTTGCCAACCAGTCATAGGAATACTAATTCAGCCAAAATACTAATCGTGATTTACATGACTTGTTTCTCTGTCATTTTTTATATTAAGAAGACGCCAAGTCTGTAGTACAATAGGTTGTATAAAATTTTTCGTGATTTCAGCTACGATTAAGCTTCTACTGTGACAGTAAACATAGCATTAGATAATTGAAATACTGCTTAAATAAGTTTATTTTGTAAATAAATACAAATTATACACAAGAAACCAGACTCGATACAAGAACGCTAGTAATCACCCAACTAGTAATCACGAGATGCTAAGCTTAGATCGTTAATACAACAAAGGTCATATAGAGTAATAAAATGACTAGAAGACAACGTGCAATGCGACAATAACTCGCGCATATTTGAAATTTAACATGTAAAAGCCAATAAACATGTCGTAAAACTGATTCGCCGAGGCAGTGTGTGTATAAACATTTGGAGGCAATAAAAGCGAATCGGAGTAGGTAGCGGAATTGAGATGGTACCCGGTACGTATGAATAATATATAGCCATGCTCGCCTACTTAACATATTCAGGTTGTAATATTTAAATAAATGCCAACTAGTTTTTTATACAAATATAGCGTCATCTAACGCTGCTGTAATCTGATTTAATATTGATTATCATGAACGAATGTAAGATCAGTCAACGCTCACGGCTACATGCCCTTTGCCCACATAGGAGAGCCCAAGTTAGCGTCACACACCCTGGTATAGTATCTTTTTTATCCAGCTCGAACCTAAAAACTTATACAGATTCTTAATCCGCGGATGCATGCTACGCTAAATTTTCCGACACGTGATCTACCCTTCAGAACTCATTTGCTCCTTTTTATTGCTAAGGAACAGTATGAGCTCTATCACGTAGCTAGGTCAGGCTTAGTCACAAGCTGACAAAAATTACCGACCGCCCACTGCTAACCGATATAGCTTGCACACTTGGCAAGGTATATTCATGGATCACTCTTGTTCTATTACGGAGATCTTCATTTTGAATACTATCCACAGGAGAGACAGCCAATTTAAATGGCTACATATACCGCTGAGTGACTTGAAATCTGTGAATCAGCATCACTGTCAATGCCAACATCGTTCGCAGTCAAAGTCCACAAATACCATCCTCCTCCAATCGTTTGCTCACTGTTGAGCGTCGTGATGCTCCCGACTGATATCACGACAGCACCGCTTCCACTGCTCTCTGTCTTTGATGTGGTTTAGAGCGTCTTTGATTCGTGTGCCTAGTAGCTTTTTGGCTACCATGTTGTAAGGCTGCGATCTCGGGGTCCTTTCCTCTCCACTTTCCCGTAACTATTAGTTTCTCCAAGTTATCAAATATAACAGCACTTTCTGGAGGTAAATGCTCGACAATCTCTATGCTATTTTAAGTTCTTGCAGGATTGAGATATTTGCCCTGCAAGGCGTCAATGGAATGCACAACATTCGCCGGCAGCACCACACCTCAAAAGTGTCGATACGTCGTCGCACAAACACCATAAACAGCGGCAATTAATTATTACGAATTATTAGGTAATCCAAGTTGCAGATTGCATTTGGAGTTCATTTATTTATAGACCATGTGGTCATATCATACAATCATATGAAGCAGATCAAGTATCAAAGCAAGTACAATGTGGAAAAAAGAGAACCGTGCGCAATGGAGAAAAATAGTATAGTATTAGACTTTCGGCTCCGAAATGGAAATTTGAGCTGCGACCAGAATTTAACTCTAAGACGATGATGATGAAATTAGTCAAGTATATCATTATAAGAATCTTTCAGGAAGTTTACGAGGTAAATATACGGACACTATTTATATGTACTAATTGAAAAAATTACTGTGCAAGTCATTAATTTACCTTAGACAAATGTTACTTGTATGCTATCATTTCCTTCCGTAGGAGCCCTAAACCCAGAATGTCGATTTATGTTAAGTTTAAGCATGAAATTATATAAAAAAATATTTCATCAGCCAGAGCTTAAGCGGTCCAACCAAGACCTTGGGGTTCCAAGTGAGATTATTTATTTATTTAATATTGATCACACAGTCTTATTTACATAAAGAAAATTAGCTCGTATTATTTGGATTGTAGATTATACATTCCAATGGGTAAATAACAGAGGAGTTTGTGAAGCAAGACTCTTCAAGTTTAGGTGTTAAAAAGTAGTGGATTATATTATAACGAAATTAAACCAATTCTAATATACCTCTTGTTTTATATTGATCGCAGCACAAAAAAATAGGATAAAGCTTGCTATCGAAGAAAATGAACCGAGGTAGCTTTGAAATCGGTATTTACCATTTGGGCGATGTTGATAATAATTTCAAAAAGGCACGTAAAAGTCTTGATCTGGTGAAGATGGCTTAAAGTGTTTTACTTCCTTTATAATGGTATATAAAACGAGGTGCAAAGATAAATTTGGCGATATGAAACTCCTTGGCCGCACACAGGGTAATGAAACCTGCAACACGTGTTACAACACCGTACTTAATACGATTTGGAGTGGAAACCAGAATATGTTTCCTTAGAAATATTACGAGGATATTTTGTAGATAATATACAATTAAATAGTACGTTTGAGTTACATTTATTAAAATAATTATTTTTTAGTAGTTTCATCCTAGTCACACTTGGGGCCTAAAAATGAGAGTAGATAGATGCAAAAGGAGAGATAGACCAAAGAAAAGATGAATGGATTATGTAAAAGGTGATATGGCAAAAAAGGCGTGAGTATTCAGATGATGACTAATAAAAAAGGGTGGAAGTAGAGGACATATGCAGACCCTACATAGCTAGGATAAGGGCAGGAAGTAGACATTTAGAGCCTTTGAGGAGTTGGCTGTTGAGTGCTACCACATGGTGAACTACAAATTTGGATTGGTGATTGCTAGCGGATGTCCGCTGATTATGATACCAAAGGAACACCAAACTTGGTTGTCTTGGTGCGGTAAAAGGAGCCGTCGAGAAGAATCTTCAGAAACAATTGAAGAAGGCATGAAATTGTTTGCCAATTTAATGTCCTGTCTTGGTAATTCTGGAGATCTCAGGTTCGAATACAACGGTGGCGTGCACAACTAGGCAGTTATTCTCGCCTAATATACATATTATAATATAAAAAAATTAATTAGTATTAATTCCCAGGTTATGCCGTGAATAGTTGGACAACTTGCAATTCCTCTGACAAATGGTACGTTGAAACTAGTCGTTCCCAATCTGAGTTGATATTAGTTTTTCTCAAGTAGAGATCTACAGTTGATAGAATGGAGAAAAAAAATACTCTACCAGGACTTTGTTCGTAGCTCTTTGCGTGAGAGATGAGATTCATTTAAACTTTGTGTGTCTTAAACTGGAGTTTTATGGACACGCAGTATTCATTAGTTAATATTTATCATTATTATAGATATGGATTTATCCAAATTTTACGCTATGTTGATAAACGAAACGTAAATCTTAAGCATCAGTTAAACGGTGTCTAAGTAAATCGCTGTAAAACTTTGTATGTCATATTCTTGATTTTTGTTGAAAATTATCTGTTTTTCTTGGTATTTATTCTCTCTTATTGATGTTTAATTTTATTATAATTTGTCATTAATGATTAATGAAATACTCATAACATATTTTCTCCTTTTACTATCCTCTGCTAGCCGTCGTTCCAACATACACACCGTTTTTCGCTATATCATCTTTTACGCATTCCATCCATGTTCCCTTTGGATAGACCATTATCCGTGCAGGGGCGGAGAAAGAATACTGACCTCTGGGGCCGGGGTCAACCTAGCGTAAAAGGCGACTAAACAACCCACCCTCGCTACGTGGTAGGGCCCCAAATCCGTCTGGATGGCGACCACCTTTGATTTTAAATATGCCGCCATAATAACTTTGTGTTGTGTTCCGCAATTAGTGACCCAAGTTCCTGTCCCTTATGGGACAGCAGCATGTTGTAAACACCAATATGCGACGGTAACTGCTAAATTCTAAGTGGGCCGTCATTCTGTCTGCTGTCCTACAGCAATAAAAAAAGCAAAGAATTTTATCTATATATAAATTCTGTGGCCAAGACACGCTAGTCTGATGTTTTAAAACTTTTTAATTATTGATGATACTTTTGTCTTCCCCTTCTGACAATTTCATTTTGACTCCGTGCAACTTTTTCTTGAACCTCAGTATTTTTCGGAGATGCTAAATGCTACTTTTCCATGAAAATTATTTTCCTTATGCAAGTAAAAATAGTTGTAGATTTGGCTTCAGGGCCAGTTGAAAACCAGCGTCAGGCATCCACCTGGTACCTGCTGAACTGGGTTCTATTTGTTACCACCTCGAGATGATATGCCTTTGTATATATTTTGTGTGTGATTTTATTCAGTATTGAATTTTTTCTTTTTTCTTTCCATTTGGTTATTGTGTGTGCGTATCGTCGTGTGTGATATGTAAATTTTTTTTTCTTCATTTATATCTTCATTTACAGGTGCGAATCGTGTCATATCTCACGTACTGTGGGAGGGAAACCGAATAATGTCTTTCTACCCTTCCGGTTAGGTTACGTAATCTAGTTTTTAATTATTAAAAACGTAATTGGTCAAAAGGCGAATACAATCAATGGTGAATATTATACCAACTTATTGGGTCGATTCAATGAGGAATTGAAAAAAAAACGACCGCATTTGGCCAAGAAAATAGTTTTTTTCCCTCAGGACAATGCAAGGGTGCATACATGTGCACTGCCGTGCTTGTGATATATACGGTAAGTGCCTTGGAGACACTTTTGAGAAAAAGGCGTTAAAAGATTCCAATTTTACTTTTGACGTTTCTCCCGAAGTATAAATTAAACCTAAGTTTTCATAAATGTTTAAGATAAATATAGGCTTTGGTAACAATTTGTCTATTATTATTTTTATTTAGAAATAATATTTAAATTGTAAATCTTGAAAAAATATTTATATTAAGGAATTAATAATTATAAAATAACGTTTTTTTAGTATTGGTAAGTACAGTAAGTGTGTGACTTACTGTAACAATATTTAGTTTGAAGTACATACTGCAATTATGATTACGGAACGAAGTAAATGTTTAAATAGAATAACAAAAATTGCACAATTTGCCTAATGAAACTTAATCACTTACTGTAATTATAGCTAGGAGCAATATGTAAACTTATGGCATCTACCATAAAGCACCGGAACCTTAATTAATTACTTTTCCTCGATATTATTTGTAGATAAATGAAACAAAAGAGATCTTATGAAGTCACAGACTAATAGAACAATTACACAACTTTGTTAATACTATAAAATTGTAAAATCAGTTCCATTTATTGAACTTTTTAAGCATTTAGAATCATATAAACTAACTAAAAAAAAAACAATTCGTGTTTGTACAATCTGCTTCGTACATGAAACAATCATAAACCAAATAAACTAAGCTCTGTAGGTATCTAGAAAAATAACACCTTTACCGTACCTATTTTTTTTTTATTCGTGTTTGTACTTCTTCGTAAACAATAAAAAAAACACTAAAAATAAACACTTTGTTTCTAAAAAAACTAAGACAGTTTTCTCTTTGGAAAATATAGAGTATTTAATAAAAAATAATAATACCTAGATTGACAGAACTCAGCTGCACAACCCTGATCTAATAAGGCACTTTAAAATCTTTAATAAGTCATTTAACGTCTTAGGACGGTTATTACTACTAAACTATTATATAGATTATGAAATCCTCGATACAAGAACTTTACAGTTTATGGTAAAATAACTTTTATATATTTAAAAAAAATGAACTCAAAACTCTTCGGTTAATAGATTTGTTGCAGAATTCGAAACTGGAATGTTTAACCAAAAATCCCTTCTATTCTCAGGCATGAGAGGTACAAAGCTTCTGTATAATATCTGCTTTACGATCTGCAGTGATTCCTCTGGGACTATTTTTAGACTTCACCTCAGGAAACTTTTGGGTCTTTACAATTTTAGCTTGTAAAAAGTTCAATGATTGAAACATCTCATTATGACCTGTTTTATACATTAGTATGAATTGACCCTTCTCAACTTTAACTATCATTATATCCTTAAGGTAAATCCTGTTTTCCATGTTTCTCAGTTTATATTGTGACGATAAGTCTTCATATAAATAAAAGTCCGAAACACCCAATGATTTGACAATACATTTGCGATTGTTTGCCATTTTTACCCTTTGGACATAATCATCGAAATCGTGCACTTTATTTTTACCCAACATTTTCTCAACCTGGTGATGTTAAAATGGTCAGCTGACATAAAGGCTCGGCATCCTGGCTCGAAATATCGTATCTCGATTGTATTCGCAGATATTAAGTAACTATTAATAACATGTACTAAAAACGACATCAATGTCCAATTTTTATTTTGAGATGCACAGTTATCACCCCACAAAATAAAATTTTCGGTATCTCGTTTGTGAAGCAAAAAAGCCCTAAATGTTGAAATTAGCCATGTTGATGGCAACCTGAGATGGACTCATTCCATACAACTGCGAATGGCACTTCTTCTTTAGATGTTTTACCTAATGGCACGAAACTTTCGTTAAAAGCAATTATTCTGGGGCAAAAAATTGAGGTTTTATATTGGTCTAATCTTGGCAACATGATTACTTTTTGTAAATCTACGGAATAATGAATAGTGATTTTATCAACAATGGCATTATCCACATCTTCTTTATATTTTATTCGGCTTTCTGTATATCTAACTTTATGAACAATAAACTTGTTACAAACATCACAAGTAGTATCAAGATTTTTATTATGTTCTGGGTTATGTAGTTTAAATATTGCACATAATTCATATTCTTCATTTCCCAGATGGGTAAAAGATATGTTTAATTAATTTTTTACTACTGTGCGATAAGTTTCTAGAGATACTTTAAAATCGGGAAACTTTTCGCAAAAGGTTTTGTACATAATTGGCACATTAATATCACTGGGCAGATACAGTTTATTAGGAGCATGCTCTCTTCAGTAGTGCGATATTGCAAATTTGTACCCTAAAACATGACTTTTTATAGTACTTCTATTTATTTTATTGGCTCTTTCATAGACTCCCCTGCGATCTTCTTGCTGATCAATGGGTCTCTTTAGGGCTGCAAGAACTCTCTGATAATTTTTTGGGGCTGCAAATTTACGCACTTCCCCGCCCCGCACTACCCATTCGGACCCTAAACGCCTTATAATATTTGCAGTAAGTAACGTGTTTACCTAACATGTTCTAGGCAAGTCTACGCATAATATGAAGTATTCCTTAATGTAATTACAGTAGTGAACCTTGCTGTTGTTACGACTACCCATAAAAATAAAATTATAATTCGCTGACATATCATATACACAGTAAGTTCAACTTACTGTACTTATGTTATGGTTTAGTAAACTAATGTTTTATTTCCAACACTTAATATAATAATAGCATGTGGCACTTACTGCTAATATGTTTCAATGATACTTGATAAAAAAATACTCATATCTTAAAAATAATAATAGTAAAATTACTTACTGTAGCAATAAGTACATAGGAAATGGTTTTAACTTTATGAAAAAATCAACCGTATGTGACCATACTGTAATCATAATAAGTATGCTTTGGCGCAAAATGTGTCTTACTGTAATTATGCTTAAGCTTATTTCATTTTCTATACCACATTTTCAAATTTTAAATATATAGAAATGTAGGTCTCAATCTCTACATTCCAAATATATACTTAACTCAATATCGACAAAAATGTGACTTACTGTATTTATCGTAAGCACGGCAGTGCAGTTTCCATGGCAAAAATCCATTAATTTGGCCACGAATTGCTCCTTCATCCGCCCTATTCTCCAGATTTAGCCCCGAGTGACTATTTTTTGTTCCCAAATTTAAAGAAATGGCTCGGCGGAAGAGATTTGACTCCAACGACGAAATCATCTCACAAACAAATGCCTATATTGATGACCTCGACAAATCATATTTTTTGGAAGGGATAAAAAAATGGGAGAAACGTTGGAGTAAGTATATACGAGTAGAATGTTGAAAAAAAAAACTGTTTTATCTAAAAAATCTGTGTTTCATTCAAAAAGTCAAGGACTTATTGACCCGCCCTTTGGTATGTGTTCAATAGAATTCGAGAATGATTTAGCTGTATTATATATATTTCATATATCTCAAGATACTTGTATTAAACCAAATACCCAAAATCAACAAGAGGCTATTTACAACACCATAAGAAACTAATTTATGTTTTCGTTCATTAATACCGTCCATTACTTTGGTCCCGGCCCTATTCAAAGTTGTTAACTATCAATTATAGATTGCTAGTTTTGTTTGACTTATTTATGTGAAGTGCATATTAGAATTGGTTGTTGCTCTTATTGTTTAAAGAAATAATGATGATGGACTTTTCAATGCAACTTTAGGTTTGATTAACGAAAACACTCCTCGAAGTTGGTGGTATGAAAAACCCCGACCAAGCAAAGTTCGCTACAATCCGCGTCTAACGAGCTCTCTAGGTAATTAACTATGTTTTCAACTCAAAGAGTAGTTTCACGTTTCTCGTTTTTCATTTAAGTAACGCGTTTATGCATCGGTCCTGGAATAAATATTGAATAATATCAATTTTGAAATTATGTCTGCTAAATAAAGATATAAAACGATAAAGATACACCTGGTCTAAGTGTATGCGGTAAGGCTTTTAAACAGTGTGAGGTGTTAAATGACGTGGGATCAGTCGCGTCATAGGAAGAAATGTGTGTATGGTTTCCAAATTATTCATATTGGTCTGGATGTCCTGATCTTTCATAACAAAGTAAAATGTAATG
This sequence comes from Malacosoma neustria, assembly GCA_963693495.1. Taxonomy (NCBI): domain Eukaryota; kingdom Metazoa; phylum Arthropoda; class Insecta; order Lepidoptera; family Lasiocampidae; genus Malacosoma; species Malacosoma neustria. The sequence goes on from OY856377.1 coordinate 21,714,169, forward strand.
TTCAGTACGATTTCATGATTTTAGCGCTGACGGTCTTGCAATGGGTGAAATAGGCCCTTCTTTTGCTGCGTATGAGCAAATAGAAGATATTTTTTTTATTGCAGTAGGACAACAGACAGCCCGCTTAGAATTTAGCAGTTACCATCGCCTATAGATGTTTGCAACATCAGTGGGATCCGAACACGCTGCTGTCCCATAAAGGTGTCCCATTTGTGTCTTTTGCGACACATTATGAACTATTATGTGGCACTATTATTCTGATACGTTGGTCACCGATGACAGTTCTCTAAAGTATCTTATTAAAACATTTGGTACACATCACCTGGACAATCACTAAGGTTTATCTTGGTTACGTCTTGGTAAATCTATTTAGAGTAAGCGTATCAGTAATTTCTTCGAGACCGGCAGCGCGTTGGTGGTGCCTCTGGTGCTGCAGACCACCTGCCAGGGTGGGCCGTTTGCCTGTCTGCTGAACTCAAGCTATAAAAAAAAATCACATTTCTCTAATATAAAGTTCATATGATCTTTTTGTTTTCTTTAAAGTCAACTCCTATCCTCATACAACCTGAAAAGGAAAACTTCTGATCACAACGACTCAACAGTCCGTTGCTTATTATTAGATTCAAGAAATAAATTATGAAAGTCATCTAGCATCCGTCTCAAAGGATGGAACAAATGCCTGTAGACGTTGTGCGTCTTTGCACTCGTCGCATGGGCGTCTAGCAGCCGAGCCGAGACTACCCAAGTCGCCATCCCAGAAGGATATCGTTACGCTCCGTCTATGCATTCTGATAAAACACAATAATATAAATAAAAGCGCAGAATAAATTTCACATTGATTTTAACATTTGTGATAGATAAGAATAAAACTGATTATATAAAGCTCTTTTATTTAGACTTCGCACTATACCTATGAAAAAATACTATACAACTTAAGCACATCTGCACCATATCACAGGATAAAATATCTATTTAACTTAGCGAAATAAATTTTAGAAGTGGAAAAATAGGGTACGCTGTTAATAGGACATCGGGGAGTTCGCTTTTTATACATTTTATTTTGACGTGCCAAAGTTGCGACCCACGTCAATGTATCGCGGATCGTAATATTCCGCGAGCCTTTTAATAACATGCATGGTTTTGATCTTCGTTTACCCTTTTGTTCCACCGCCTTAGCCTTATCGTCATGCAAATAAACTTTGGAGAAAAGTTTACATGATTGAATTATAGCTGACTTCCAAACAAATAGACTTTTGACACATCAAAAAAATATCAGCTTTTGAAGAATCTGGCTCAGATAATTTAATTGTGGTCAATTATGTCAGGTAATAAACTGCCTGCACCTCATGCTATTATAATGTTAGAAGCATTACTGCTGCTACCTAAATCTGGGATGATCTTGATAAAGTGAACAGGAGATTTCAGACATTAAGCTCCGTTTTCCAAAGCACAAGTATGTACTCATATAAGTAAGATTTCATGCATTCAAGATGAAATATTAAGAAAATAAATCAACGCTTCATTTCCCGGGTTTTAAATTTTTTTAATAAATAAATAAATATACATACACAAATGACACAGCGCCATCTAGTCCCAAAGTAAGTAGCATATCACTCGTGTTATGGGTCCTAGACGACTGATAAATTTAAAAAAAATATTTTTTTAAATAAATAATATTATATATAAACAAGGAGACGCGAGACGGGAATCGAGCCCAAGACCTCCGCAAGTGTACTCAAGCACTGGCGATCTGCGAAAGGTTGTCCCAGATGGAAATGACTCCGATATTCGGTGAAGACTTTAGGAAGCCTACGTCGAGTCGTCTACGATGGTTATCTAAAAATGGACTTTATAAATTTATTATTAAAAAAATTAAGGTGACCTCAAAATAAATAGCCATATGAAATGGGAAATTAAAAGCCTACGTGTGAGGGTTGATCGGCGTGTTTTATTCATGAGTAAGTCACGCACGCCTGCCTATGAATCGAATACAGGGACTTCAAGCTGTGCTCTTTTACGGTCCCTATGTAAATGAGCACATTGGGGTTATGCGATCATATTTTCAAAGATACGAAAACCATTACTTAAGTTACATTTTCTTTCAGGACACTATTTTTAACTCATATAGATGGGTTGTACATTAATGATGTGAATTCGAATCTGTTGTTACTGACATTATTATTCACAAATTAGTTTATGAGGTTACTGTTTGAAAGTTGATCTAATTGAGATTATTATGAGCTGTGTTTGATGACAAATCAGATCAATACATTGGATATCGCCATTTTTTCCAATAGCGCATCTAAATTTGTTTATAGAATTTCATCCAATGATTATTTACTTAAACGAATACATCAACGAAATATAAAGCCAAGATTTGATTGAATATGTTATCTGTGACTCCCTTGAAGTAAGGTAGAGTAGAACAACACTTTTCAAATATTAGGCGTTAAGCAATTACGTCGCTGGCGTTGGAACTTTAGTTCGCTACGTCGACGAACGCAAGTTAGTGCAGAAGCGCTCCATGAAAGTGACTTACACATCTCGAATGTTATGTACTCTTTGAAATAAAGACTTGCCCGTGGTAACTTAATAACCAGGATAGCAGTGAGACATGCCTATAGAACTTCCTACTAGCATCTCGGGAATAAAACAAAATGATAAAACACTAAAACAAAAAGTATTCCTTGCCACGAACAAGGATGCTAGTCCCTGCTTATCGGTTTTTCGAAACAAAAGCAACTTCGAGATTCTCGTTGAGAATTTTTATTTATTTACGAGTTATGAATAAACAATTGAGTGAAATGCGTTGTTGGTGGAAACTGCGAAACTGTAATTTATCTTCTTATTAAGTTTTGAAGATGAGAGACCAACGTTCAAGTAAACTTTATACACTCGTTTATTTGTTCCCCGTTAGTCAAAGTTCATTATGATTTAAGGTCTGCTTGATGCGATCTATGAAGCCAATAGATGCATATGTATCGACATGTTGAATACGCCATAAGACGTCATAATGATTAGTCTTTTACTTTCAAATAGACTGAACTATAGCTGACTGCCACAATGACGATATATAGTAATTGATTCCATAATTTTTATCCGTGTAGGGGCGGAGAAAGAATACTGACCTCTGCGGCCGGAGTCGGCCTGTCGCAAAAGGCGAAAAAACTCACCCCACGTCAACCCAAGTTTCTGTACCCTTATGGGACAGCAGTGTATTTCAATGCCACTGGTATTGCAACGGTGACTGCTAAATTCTAAGTGGGTCGTCAACCTGTCTGCTGTCCTATACCAATAAAAAATCGACATCGATCACATGGCGTCACTAAAATGTCAATGTCACTAAATTGTCAAATATTGACAATACTTAATCGAATTCAAACTCTCATATATCCTAAAACTAATTATCAGTTTAGGTATATACATATGTTATTTGAAATTTTATTATTGTTGTAAATATTTTTATACTAGATGTATAAAGTATGTAGATTCGAATTTTTACAAGTTAGCAGACTATGTAAAGTACCAACGGTCAAAAGCTTTATAACATATGGTTATCTACCATCATCATCTGGCTTTTCATACTTTGACCTTGGCAAATCAGTGCTACAAGCATTGTCACCTTAAAAACAAATATCCAAAAAAAATATAGCCGGCTATTCTATTTGAACAGAACTGGAAAGACGTCTCACCATAGCCGGCTGGTACTGAAAATTTTACTGTGAACTATTATGTAGTGCGTTTATTTATTATGATTATAATACATGGATAACACTCGTTTAATTTTATATAAGTTGACTTAACTCATCACATAACTCTTTATATGCTAAAGACAAGACTAGGATATTTCGAAAGGTTGTTATGATGTTATATTTTATTTAATTAAATTATGAAATAAACAGAAATCAAAGACAGAAAAAAGGTTAAATTTTGAAATTCGAGAATTTAAAGAAAAATTTGACCTGATTCTATGGATTAAAGCTATCAAATAAACTATTTGCAAAAGAAGAAGCTTTTGAAGTCTTTATATATTTTTTAAACTTATTGTTATTTATGGTTATTATATTAATATATTAATAAACTTGGTGACAATATACTAAAAGTTTTTTTTTTTAAATGTGTGTGACTTATCATACATTTATTGGATCGAGAAATTCATTCATTTTTATTTATCTTTAATTTCACTGATCTGAGCATTTGCTAAATTTTAAATTCGTTTTTATGGTTAAAAATAAATATTTCTTTCTTTCAAAGATATTACATATGCATTTGCATACTATAGCTAATCACAGCGCACTTTTTTATTGCTGTAGGACAGCAAACAGGCTAAGGCCCCACTTAGAATTTTGCAGTTACCATCGCCTATGGGTGTTTGCAACACCAATGGCACCACGAACACACTGCTGTCCCATAAGGGCACAGGAACTAGGGTCACTAATGCCGGAACACAACACAAGGTTATTATGGTGGCATACTTAAGACCAAAGGTGGTCGCCATCCAGACGGGCTTGAGGCCCCACCACGTACGGTGGGTTGCTTGCCGCCTTTTACGACAGGCGACCCCGGCCGCAGAGGTTAGTATTCTTTCTCCGCCCCTGCACTTTTCATAGTTTTCATTATAGAACTCTTTAATTGCAATTTTTGTGAAATTGTAGTCTGTCTTAACCTTAAATGCAATCTGATAAAAATCTACCTCTTAGCATGGGAGGTTGGAGCATCGAACCTAAACTCTTTATTTCGGCTTCTATATTCAGATTCTGGTTTCGATTCAGGGATAACCCTCACTTAGGGTGGGAAATTAGAGCACGTACACGCGTAAGCGGGTGCATCACGGCGGATTTTCAACGGAAGACGTGTACAAAATCTTTCTTTCAAGTTAGTAAATCCCAATAAAAACATTTTAGCCTTATTATCCGTCTAATAAAAAAAATCACGGAAGTGCATTTACGTACCTGGTAGCTCAGTGTTATTACACTCGGAGACCAATCTATCTCCCGGGTTCGAATCCCATGGTGGAATGCACCACTTGGGCAAATTTTTCGCCTAATGTGCATTTTATAGCATAATTGCCATGCCACGGTGATGGAAAATATCGCGAGGAAATCTGCGAGATTACCGGTCCGTCTTGGACATGGATGGCGGGTATACTTTCCGTTGCCTCTAAGGGGGCCCGAGCTCAGCAGTGGGATGTTATAAGTTTTTTTTTTTTTTTTGGTCTCGGGGAAAAACCTCTCTTGACGGGTTCCCCCGGCCCGGGGGGACCGAGGGATATGTGGGACTCCGGGGAAGATGATTGGCCATTCGACTACCCACTAAAAAACCCCGCTGTTCTCCTATCGCCTGCGCCCGGGCCCACGGATATATGGCCTGCCGATCTCGTGGCCCGGGCCGGCGCCGGCCCGCCCTTTGTCTTGAGGCGGGCCCCTTCTAAAGTGTTGGCGCCAGGGGTCAGGGTTTCGTCCCCCCGGCGCTCTCCTAACAACTCTAGGAGTTGAGGGGGGCCGCGGAACAGCACGCAGCCCTCACCCTCGCGGCAATAGTGCGGGCGGCGGGTCCTCCGCCGAGGGGCCGCCCGCGGCCGCTTTTTACGGCGGCCGGAGGTCATTACTGGCCCTCCGGCGCCGCCGGCGTGGCCTGCGTTGGCGGGAGGGGAGTGCGGTGGTCGACTCCCGTTCCCGCTCCGCCGCCTCCTTTGCGGACATGACTGCCTCACAGAAGGAGGCGACGGCCGTCCATCCAGGATCGCCCCCGACCATGGACAGAACCAGGGCCGGGAGCGACAGGTCCACGCCGATTTGGGCGACGAGGGCGCGGCGCTCCTCGCGCCACGCAGGGCACACGGCGACAGTGTGGTTCACCGTGTCCTCCTCGTCGCCCGCGCCACAGTGGTGGCACCCTGACGTCATCTCCCGCCCTATGCGACACAGGTACCTCCCGAAGCAACCGTGCCCCGAGAGGACCTGCGTCAGGCGGAAGGTCAGGACGCCGTGGCGCCTTTCCAACCATTCGGCCAGGACGGGCCTCACCGCTTCGATGGTGGCGAGGCCCGTGCTGGGGTGCGCGAGGCGCTCCTTCCACTCCAGGGACGTTATAAGTGCATCAACGCTCGACAGCATCAATGTGCGTAATCGGCTAATCAAAAGGCGAGCGCAACACTTTTTTGTAATAATTTATATTATTCTCAAATATATTGGAATAAATAAAATAAATATATTGGAATTGCTACCTGTATTAAATTTTAACTATGGTTTTGATTAGATCGTCGTGTCGTATCAAGTGTCCTAGTATCTGCTCTTTTCTATCCTCAATAATTCTCAAGATGTTTCTTTTCTTTTTCGCCATGTTCTGCACTTCCTCGATAGTCTTTTTCTCCATCCAGCTTATCCTCAGCATTCTTCTCCACCACGTCTTAAATGTTTCTAGCCTTTCCATGACCCTTTGTGTCATGCTCCACATCTCACATCCATACAACGCAATGCTCCAGATGTACATACACCTTTATTAATTTTTTATAATACACTTTAATATTTTCGCGCTTAGCAGAGGTCTCTTGTTGTTAAATGCTTTTTCGTTATTGCTATTCTCGCTTTAATATCAGGTGGACATCTGGAGTCACTTGTAATTAGACTTCCTATAAACATTTAAATGACTTTACTTGTTATATAATAATTATAATATTCACATACTTTATCTCGACGTATGTCGGTTTTTCATGAATATCGCGTCCCGTAGCCCACGGGAAGAGAGATATTCATGTCCCCCCTAACTATTTAGTACGGTGAGTGAGTGTTGTGTTATTCTCCCTCTCCCTCTGCTTCCTTCCTGATGTGCGTTTGGCGTATGAATAATTATTATTATATTATATATGTTTTATCATTATTTTACTATCTATAAAAAAATAATACTACCACCGCTTCACAACGTCACAATTTGTTTTGTATTAATAAAGTAACGGCTAAATTAAGAGGCAGTACGCAAAATTAGCAACGAAATTTCGCGGTACAAATGTTGGACGTAAATGTTGGTTCCTTTTTTCGCTTTCAGTGTGGATTTGCATAAAGAAATGTCATTGCACCAGACTACTGCAGTTTTTCAGAATAAACATTACTGGGTACTTGTGGGATTACTCCTATGAATAAAATACGAATTTAAGAATACTCTGAAAAAAGAAATGTTAGTAAAACTGATATACTCTTCTTTTGCTATACTTTCTATATCTATAGGTACTACTGAATAGTAAAAACCTCTTATCACAACCTGAGAAGAAAAATTATATCGTAAATAAAAACGGCCCATAACGGTCCCAAGGTGGGCTCGGGTATTCCCCTAGAGAAAACAGAATGTACTCGCCGCGCTCATCCGAGCAGATTGGCGGGTAATATATACTAATTATTGCCTTACATCATGATTTTAACCTTTTAATGATGATATGCAAGTTAGGCGAAAAAAAAGCCTATGCGATTCATACCACTGTGGCCGTGACTTAAGTTACTCTCCAAGTAAAATACGATATATGGTCTTCTATTCTTTATTTTACAATACACATATTATTATTTGTGTAAAAGGTCCTTTAAGCAACTAATAATAAATATTATAAAGGCCAAGACACGAAGACAGTTATTTACTGAAACAATACAAAAGAAGGGGTTGAAAGTTAATAAAAACAGATCAAATACACCTGATCCGCCGTTTGCGAAGGGAACGAACTGGTATGATTGAACGACAAAAGGCCGGTCGAAGGGTCAACCGGGTGATGCTAATCAGAAAGTGGCTTCTGGTCCAAGTGATGCGCGCAAGTGGTTTTACAACAATTAATAGCACACAATACAAATCGTCGTCATGGATAGAGATCCAAAAAGAGTTATCTATAAAAAACTGCTCATATTTTCCATATCTCTATCAAGATAAAACGCATATTCGTCACGGTAATCTTAGAGGAAATTGGTGTACAGGTTTTGTCGTGGTGTTTTCTTTTAACCTGAGAATAGAACTTGTAAGCTCAGGTTTAGCTTACGAGTGTGATACCGCTTGAATAGTAGTAAGTATACCATATATATTAGAAATTGTTTGTAATGATTCGGAATCACTCCCACTGAATGAATTTTTATTGCTGTAGAACAGTAGACATATGATACTGTACTTAATATTAAGCAGTTATTGTCGTTATTGGGTGTTTGCGAGGGACACCGCTAACACGCTGCCGTACAAGTAAGGGAACCTACCATCTAGGTAGGATTGTTTTACTACCCCCAGCTGCAGAGGTCAGTACTCTTACTCCGTCCTTGCACGGAGAAAATAACAAAAGCCCATGAAATTGGTCCAAGCATTAAGTATTGTGTATTTCTCTATAAATCAATCATCAGAGACAAATTTTCTGGGTTCGTTTCTGAATTTTGTTGAGGTGGCGCTATATGATTATTTAAAAGCATATTTCTTAACATTATTCACATTCTACTTATATTTGTTTAGTCTATACCTTCTTTCGAGTCCCATTAATTTTTAATATTTTCTTTATTACGTGGAATTCTCCCCGCTCTTATTATTAAAAAAAAACAGTGTAAGCGGTTTATTATTATAAAAATAGCTTTGATTATTTTTTTCTAGTATTTAACAAGACTGGGCTGAATTTCCTTTTTAAGCTGTAGTAATTTATCAATTTATTCCCGCTCATCGCTCTTTCTTTATACCACGAACGCAGGTAGATGGAGGTCTCGCGGTCAGTCCGGGATAACATCATAGGATGTTCACGGGCACCCGAGGGCCTTATTGTACGGGCAAATTTAATGGAAATGACGCGCAATTTTACGTCGTCGCTTGACATCTGATTTGTAAGGACCGAGCATTTGAAGTAGGTTCAACGGCATTAATATTATACCACGTATCACGTAGGCATTCAATCTTAGAAAATGCTCTATATAATTTTGTTAGGGTACTTGCAAATTGCCCTTACTTAATCCATAGAAGATTTGCCCAAGCTATTATGTGAAGTACTCGTATAGGCTCTGAAAGGTGTGAAACTAATTTTAGAATTTCTGCCAGGGGGTAGAGCTTCTAAAATTTTAAAAATCATGAAATTAAGCATTAATACTGAGATTGGTATGCTAAAGTAAAATTTTAAAAAGCCAGGTAATTAAAGTAAATTACAATATGATGATAAGCTTTTGTCTTGTCTTTGTCTGCCATCCTGCCTTATTTATTTTAGAGTCCATTGAGCGTATATAGTTAATAAATTTAAAGTTATCACAATATGCCGAAAAATTCCAGTTAATTAGAAAAAAAATTTCAACAATAAAAAAAATAGTAGTAATAGTAAGTAATAGTATATATAATTTATTAAGCAGAAACTCATCCTCACTGCATTGTTGATTATTATATCACGTAACTTAGTATATATTATTTTTAAATAACAATTCAAGTTATATGAATTCAAACTATGTAAATTCATATTTATACTATATAACAGTTAATGTGTGTCTGTATTTTAGAATTTAAGTAGTATCATAGTGTTTATAAAATAATTATGATGTTTCCCGTTTTTGTATAAATTTACTTTCACACAATTATATTTTCACATAATTATTTAAACTTCAGCGAATATACGATCTCGTTTCTAGCTTACAAATGAGAAACTTTAGTTCCGAACTCTTGTCACTTAACTGAAATTAAGAACCTGAATGAAGAAACATTTTTGGGGAACATCCTGGTGTTTAAGGATTGTAAAGCGGATATGTTGTTTAAATAGATTTTAACAACAAAGGAAATCATAATTCACTATCATCATCTTCGTGTTAATCCCGGTTGCAACCCAAACTTCCGCTTCCGCGTCCAAACTCTAATTGAAAAGCCTCAAGAACTGCAGTACAGTATAGTGTTACTCAATACACCGCAACGTGATTTAAAATCGCATTAACTAAAATATGGGCAATGCAGCACATAAATTGGTTACATTACATCTAACAGGAATAGTTAGTTACCAAACGAAACGATTGCTATCTGTACCGCGAACAATGTACTTTAGGCACGCGAAAAGATCTACGGCACGATTTGCTTTGGATAGTCTATTATTTTCAAAATGGTTTATTTTCTGTACTTTTTTGGTTCGGCTAACTAAAGTGATACTACCAAAATGATTAAAGAAAATAAATGAGCCAGTATACGGAGAAAATGAATTGGGTTCAAATTCAAATGAAGGGGTTAAGGAAATGGGATATCATCTCTCAATCATATTTATTTTGTTTGTACAGGGTGGATTAAGAATACCAACCCCAGCGCCTGGGGTGGTAGATCTGTCGTTGAAGGCGACAAAACAACCCCAATTAGGTTTAACAGGCTCCAAGTGCGTCTGCATGGAAACCACCTTTGGTAAATATGCCGCCATAATAACCTTGTGTTTTGTTCGGGTTAAGTGACCCAGGATTCAATTCCTCTACGCAGAAGACAGCGTGGCAGCGATACCCCTGGTGTCGCAAACGTCTATGGCCGGCGGTAACTATTTATTATTAAGTGACCCATCTGTCTGTTGCTCCAAAGCAATAAAAAAAAATCTAAAAACACATTGATTCGATTCCCGTCTCGCGTCTGGGTGTTTATGTATAATATGTATTTATTTACAAAAAAAAGTATATAAGTAGTATTTCAGTTGTCTAGGGACCATAATACAAGTGCTACTTAGTTTGGAACTAGATGACGCTGTGTTCACACAACGTCATCTAGTCCCAAATCGTCATTCATTGTCACAAAATATTAAAAAAAAATATATTATTATTATTAATTTAATATTTAGTCCAAGAAAGACTCGAGCATTATTCAGTTAATATTTCATTTATTTTGAGTACTTAAATTACTTATAAAATACATAAATAAACATCCAAGTACGCGATTCACATAAATCGTGAAATCTGGAGCCATGTTGCACGACGATGAGTAATGTACTACGCTCTTTATCTTGAAGCTTCGGTCGGTTCTATCTCTTTCGCTAACCTCTTTTATAAACATGACTTCCCCAAATAAACTACTGATGTGTGTGTTATAAAGATAATTTTAGTAGTTGGTAGTAGGTAGTATTCGCGGTATAAACTTTGACATATCTGTGGTAAAAAAACAATAGTCTTTTTTAATTATGTGTATCCAGAAAATGGTTGTTTCTGTTGATTGGTAATCTCAGATTATACATACTCTTTTGATGTCAACTCTGATCTATTTGATTTATGTATTATGTTTGAATTACTTTAAATTTCGAATGTCAGTTTTATTTGTTCAGATTGAATTGTGTCACATTTGTTGATTCCGTGACAATCGCCTGTAGAAGTAACATGTCTAGTTATTTGACATAACTTTTGTATTTTATATAAATTTCATAATGATTATGTTTCGTCAAAAATAAATTAAAAATGTTTAAGTTAAAATGGATGGTTTTCTAATCAGTCCTTAAGTGTCTTTTTGGTTTGAAAGTGACCCCTTTAGCCACAGCAACCATTCAAGAGTTTCATTTGCTTGGTTGTACATTACTAATTAATTACAACAGTATGTATTATTTTATTGCTGAGGGACAGCAGACAGGTCAGCCCCACAATAGGAAGCAGTTACAGTCACCTATGGATGTGACGCTATGGTTGTATGCCCCTAGGCGCGAACACACTTTTGTTCCATAAGGGTACAGAAACCCTAGGTCATTAATGCCGTAACATAACACAAGGTTATTATAGCGGGCATCCAGACGGGCTTGAGGCCCTACCACGTAGCTAGGGTGGGTTGTTTTGTCGCCTTTTACGACAGGCCGACCCCGGCCACAGAGGTTAGTATTCTTTCTCCGCCCCTGTACGGATGAAAACGCCCTACGGCGGTGTGTTGTAGTTAGGGCTGTTTTGACACCTTTTATGACCCCGGTCGCAGAGGTTTTTATTCTTATTCCGCCCCTGGAGGAAAAAAAATATGATAGTGATTGTATTATAGAAACGTTTATAATAAACGCCATACCGCCTCCGCCGGGCCCCGGCTGGAGGGGTAGATCCAAAAAGTGATGGCTTAATGTCGTAAAAGGTGATATGCGTGCCAATAGGCTCACTACCAGGAATGCTGAAGACCGTGCGAAGTGGAGTAGAAAGAGTTGGAAAGCGGACCCCGGGCACCGAAAGGTAAGTTTAGGTTGCAACCGGGATACAACGCTTATATGATGATGATGAGTGAATGTATTATAGAAACAATCATCTATCATTTTAGTGATTACACCCTAAGTTGATTTTGACTAAAGCCCTATGACAGCTCATTAATAATTTGTGTTGTATGTGAGTGACCAGTTTAGAAAAGTTTCTTTCCGAAAGCCTCATTCATTTTATTCAAAATATCCTATACCTAATAAATATGCTAAAACCCATCTTAAGTTACCACTTAAGAAAATTAAGGGTTCACTTACCGGCTTAAGTCGGCTTATTACAATAATAGACGCTCAACCTGGCAGTGCTTGTGTAAACAGAAATTAATAGTTAGTTATTAATATTATAACTTAACTACTAACTTAACTTAGTTTATCCTCGGAAAAATGTGATTAAGGTTCAATAGCTACATCATCAGCCGCATCATCTACGCGTTTAACGAGACGATCAAGTAGGTTATGTTTCTTAAATTTCTTTCTTGTTATTCTACTGTCATGAAAAGAATCCTGATAGTAAGATGAATCAAGAATTAAAAAAGAGCCGCTTTTTCGTCTATTTCTTCTTCTTTCCGCTATCATCACAACTGGAATTATTGTCTTACAGGAATCACCGCAAGGTGATTGGGAACACGAAGGGTGTTGGGTTGAAGATAAGTAGAACAGTAAAACTGAACATCTATTTTGCAACTTTCGTGGAAATTCCGCCTTCACCTCGTTTACCTTAGGAGGCGTGTCTCTGCCAACTTGCTCCAACTTCCGGTACCTCGGATCATTAATATAGAACAACGGTGAGATAGACCGAGATGTGAAAAATAGAATTTATGCAGGATGTATGAATTGGCGATAGGTCTCAGGAACAATTTGCGATCCACAAGTGCCGTTTAGACTTACAGGTAGAATTTACAATACCGTAATAAGACCTGTCATATTGTATGGATCAGAATTCTGGGTCACAAAGGAAAAAGATGAAAGGATTATGCATGCAGTAAACATGCGAATGTTGAGATTGATGAGCGGAGTTAGAAAAATGGATAAAATTTGAAATGAGTATATTAGGGGAAGTTTAAAGCGCCAGTGATTGATAAACTAAAAAGTAATAGGTTGGCCTGGTCATGGTCATATAATGCGAAGAGAGATTGATGTTAGATTGGATGTTAGAAATGGGAGTGGATGGGTACAAGAGGAGAAGTAGACCAAAGAAGAGATGGATGAATTGTGGAAAAGATGATATGGTAAGAAAAGATGTGAATGCGAATGTTCAGATGACGGCTAATATAGGAGAGTGAAGAAGAGAGTGAGGAGAGAGAAGAAAACAATTATCAAAACGTTACGATACAAAATAAATATAATGCAGCGTAAAAGTGGGTTTATTAAGATAATTTTGGTTTTTTATGTAAAAAAGTACTAATTTTAATAAAATGCTAGCTGACCCAGCAATCGTTGTTCTGCTATATAAATTTAAAAAAATGTAGTAGACTGAATTGTGAATGTAAACTATTTTCAAATCTATTTATACAAACACAACAATTTTCATCAAAATTGATCCAGTCGTTTTGTAGGAGTTCAGTCATACACAGATGACGCACAGAAGAATATATACAAAGATATTACAATGTATCACGAAGACAGCTGATACAATGTTGTATGTAAATTTGGATAATATTAACAACACTGTCCAAATATAAGACAACAAAGGGAATATTTGTATCAAATTGGGGACATACTCGTTATCTGAGGATATAATGGCAGGCTCGCTCGCAAAACTCCAGCTTACAATTACCTCTATTCATACTATTCACGAGTGAATGCGTTTTATTCACATACGTCTGGATAAGGAAATAGCTTCTAGGTTTTATGACAGCAGACATATTATCGACGTCATATGTCTCTTGAAGTCAACTAGTGATTGCAGTGTTCTCTAGAATTCTCATTAAGCCTGCTGAAGTTAAAATTTACATGCAGAATCATCAGAATCGGCGGTCATCTATTTACGTACGAGTAATCTACAAGTCGTCTTCAAGCATAATGAAGTAAGATCTTTCTCCACGTGCCTTTTCTAAGGTTTTAAAATACTTTACATACTTTGAAATTAGCAAATCAGTGCCTAAAAGAACAATTAAGAATCAAAAAAAAATCATCATCAAGATGATTATTCATCGTCATCTTAGCAATAAGTTCAAGTAACGACTTAAATTTTGACTTCGATGCCTGAGATCTATTTTCAAACTTTTATTTTTTCTCATTATGCAGCATATATATTATGAACGGTATAATTTTCAGTAGACCGTAGAGTAATTTACAGAAGATTCTGATACTGTTAATCTTAGAACTTTATTTTGCAGCAGAAAATTATTAGTCCTAACAACTAGAAGGAAACAAAACGGTGCCCTTCTCATGTATCAGTATTTATAACTTAATGCTGACAACATAAAATTAGGGTACTTTCTAAATTAATGTGAAACTATCGACACCTTTACAAATATATTTTTCACTGAGGTTATCTTTGGCTTCATATCTAAATTGATAATATAAAAATAATAATATTTTCTTAGCATTATACTGAAATTTAGGACTAACATGAACAGTCGCGATATTTAATATATGTAAATATCTAAATAATAACTATCAACACTTGTTGTGATAACTAGCAACACTTGTTACGACAATAAACCACACTCAAAGGGGTTGCGACTAGTAGCAACACTGAAAAGTGTTGGCTGCCATTCTATCCATCATTTTTTCAGTAGAAAGGAACAGCTCACTTTTGAACGCTCTCTTAGTGAAACCTTAGTCACACCGATATATAAGGTGCCCTTCTTACAGTCAGCTACGTGCCTGTCGCCACAGCGAGAGAGATTCTATCCAGCTTAGTATTCTAGGCTAAGTTATATTCTAACTCAGTAGCAAGAATGAACATGTGTCATATATTTGTTCATAACTATTAACGTGCTGGCATCGGGTCTCATTGATCAAGTGAGCTCACCGATTTTAATACCCGTGAAATGCTAACGGTTGGCGTTGGGCCTGGTTTCTTGGTACCAACCATGTCCTGGCAGGCCTGTGCTAAGGGCGTGCGCCGGGTCGTTAATTACTCCTGAAACGCTGATAAGTGAAGTTGGCTTCGCGTCATAGGACAGGGTCTTAGAAACGAGATTACGCTGTCATATTGGTAGACCCTGAGAACCTGAAAAGACATAGGTCTGGCCTGGGGAAGGTGTCTTAAGAGCAAAGATACGTTTTCTTGTGTGATAAGTAACTAAGTGGATTCTTCAGAACCTCTCAAATACTCACATAATTGATAAGAAACTGGAGGTATTTATCAAGGTCATAAAATAATGAGTATAATCATCAGTTCAATATCATGATTACTGTATAAGAAAAACAGTTTATTATATAGATAATTCCTGGAATAATTGGTGACACATGGCTAATAAGTAATTTAATATTACAAGAAGGAGAAGAGAGAAAGCAACTCATTCTAAGAGGAGGATCAGGAATAGAGGAGCACTCGGTGAGTATACCACTTGAATTTTGTCCTGTCGTGGTGTTCAGATGCGAGACAGATTAAATTATTCAGAAACAAAGGTCAAGATATAAATGAATAAGTTTCTTATAAGATTTATATAATCATTATAAACTGGTCATTATATTTATTCGTATACATAATTCATCATATACAACACACGGCATGGCGACATGTGTTGAAACTTTAATAGGCTAATTCTATTTATTTACTCATTGCAAATTACAATAATGCATTAAATATATACTTAAGACCTACTGGTCTTTTTTGGAAAATTGTATCGAAAGAAATAAATATATTACATATCATTTTTATAAACATTATTATGAGTAGGTATTACATGTTAAAACAAAACAATTTTAACATTACAAGTTAAAACAACAACTTTTGTTACTGTCAAGACAAAATATTAATATGTATTATTTAAAATATCCGGATGACCGAGCTTTGCTCGGTATTTTTAAATTGTGTTTTTTGGAAATTAACAATTGATTTTCTTAGTTTAACCTCAAAGCAAACAACACTCATTGACTTCGTGTTACTTAACAACGCCATCTGCTGGAATAGCTTTAGTGTTGTTGTGTCGTTAAAGCAATTTAAAAAAAATAGTATTATTATTCGCCGATAGATGTCAGGAAGAGTCATTTTTCAGTTTGAATTGGGACTACTCAAACGCCACCTTTTGACATTTTCTAGAAATGATTCCTAGCTAGATCGATTTATCGCCCCCGAAACCCCCCGTATACTAAATTTCATGAAAATTGTTGGAGCCGATTCCGAGATTCCAATTATATATATATATATATATATATATATATATATATATATATATATATATATATATATATATATATATATATATATATATATATATATATATATATATATATATATATATATATGTATATATATACATATACAAGAATTGCTCGTTTAAAGATATGTCACTCAAAAGTAATTAATAAAATGAAAATAATAATAATCGTTGTTAAACAATGTGGTTCTTATTTAATTATTTTATTATAGAATATTTATAAAATAACCGAAAACCCTAAAACTATTAATAATAACTTTCGTATTCTTATTACATTAATAAGATCACTGATTATCCTTGATTCGTACCAAATGCAAATTAGTTATCTTACGAGCAGTTTACAATGGACGAGTGTGACTTTTGGCTGCAAAAAACGTCCCCAATAACGTAGGGCTGTCCCAATGAAGATAAATAGTCTCCTTGCATTCGGTAGGTGCGGTAGAATCGACCTCGGGTAAAGCTTGGGTCACTAAACAAGCGAGTGGAGCAGAAATAAATCTCCGAAAATGCAATACAGACTAATCTGAAACATTCCTTGGGTTAAGATTTCAAATACTCGTAAGACATCTACAAATTTTTATAGGTTGCAGCCAGGTATCTGTAACATTACACATACTCCTCCTCCTCCTCCTCGAGTCGTAGTCCTCATGTCTGAGGGTCGTGACCAACACCCTCCAGTCTATCACTTATGGTAGTTTTCCACTGCTTCCTATTCTCAGCACCGTGCAGCGCCTCGTAGACGGATGCGTCTAGTGCGGTGCGAACTTGATCCGACCAACGCGTCGGACTACGGCCACGCGACATTACACATACAGGATAGATGATATTCAAACAACATATAATAATAAATATTTTATATGTGTAAATGGTAGTTTCCTTATATCTTGAACAACCTAATTGTACGTTTCATTGAATAACAGTAAACATTCTTTAGCACCATTTTGTACTGTTTTATTGAAGCAGTCTAACTAAATAAATATAAAAATACTATTGATACTTTTTAGATATTAGGGACTATAGTAAATTACAAAGTTTCAATATCCAATACTTTCTGTGTCATTTAAAATGGTTGGTTCATTCTGTCATGGACATGTCCCGTCCAAAGTAACTTTTCCAAGCTTTTTCGGTTACAATTATCTCTCCTACTGATATCCTATATTATTCATAGATAGTCACAAATATCCCGCTAAAAAAGTAAAAAGTGCTTAACGTCGTAAGGGTTGATATGCGTACCAATGGACTGACCACCAGAGATACCGAAGATCGTGCAAAGTGGAGAAGAAAGAGTCGGAAAGCGGATCCCGGGCGCCGAAGCGAGAGTTTGGACTGCAACCGGGATTCATCGCTAAGATGATGATGAGTCACAAATATCTTGCTGATCGATTTGAAAAACAGATTCGCCAGTATTCAACCAGTCAATCTATATCTTAGCTCAAAGGACAACATTAATGAATCGCTTAGCTGGAAGATGTTCGATTTCAAACGATAATTCTGTGGATTTGGTAGTGCATATTGTGGGCTCATTCAATGTTCATCATCATCATTTCAGCCGGAAGACGCCCACTGCTGGACAAAGGCCTCCCCCAAAGATCTCCACGATGATCGGTCCTGCGCTGCCCTCATCCAACCTATTCCGGCGATCTTGACCAGATCATCGGTCCATCTTGTGGGGGGCCTACCAACATTACGTCTTCCGGTACGCAGTCGCCATTCGAGGACTTTTCTGCTCCAACGGCCATCAGTCCTTCGAGCTATGTGCCCAGCCCACTGCCACTTCAGTTTTGCAATTATCCGGGCTATGTCGGTTACTTTGGTTCTCCTGCGAATCTCCTCATTTCTGATTCGATCTCGCAGGGAAACTCTGAGCATAGCCCTCTCCATTGCCCTCTGAGCGACCATGAGCTTTCTCATAAGGCCCATAGTTAGCGACCACGTCTGCGTTCCGTATGTCATCACTGGCAACACACATTGGTTAAAAATCTTCGTCTTGAGACACTGCGGTATTTGGGACGAAAAGATTTTACGGAGCTTCCCGAATGCTGCCCATCCGAGTTGGATTCGACGAGTGACCTCTTTCGCGAAATTGGACCTGCCTAACTGGATCGTTTGACCCAAGTAGACGTATTCGTCAACAATTTCGAGAGTACAGTTCCAACTGTTACGGAGGTAGGTGCGACATGGACATTAGACATGATCTTCGTCTTGTCCATGTTCATTTCGAGACCTGCTCCTTGGAAAGCTGTATTGTATTCAATGTTATTTGGTATATATTTCACATTCTATAATTTTTTTATTTCAATATAAAATAAGATAAATCACTCATTAAATTAATAATTTACAATATATTCTAAAACAAATCGCTGGCTAGAGAAAATACATCAAAACGTGCTCTCTAACAACAATATTCTCTTCAATTTATTATGATTGTTATTTCGTATAGTCACCATAAACTTATGTCCTGGTTATAGTTAAGATTTGATTATCCAGTGGCACTTATATCTTCAAGCAATTATGTTCTTGTTGGTCTACCTTTTCTCCACATAAGCATACATACAAAGACAACTGTGATATTGCATCACAAACATTGAGATTGCTGCAGATGAAAAAGTATTTAATGGGTTCGTCCGCGTCACTTTCCACACCTACTGCAGCATATTAATCTCCATAAAACTTATATCTGGTTTGTATAATTCTAGCACTAGCTACATTACATAGTCGTGTAAAAAACGGGTAATATTTCTTAAAAATTTCTTTCTTGAAATACTAACTTACCTTATTAGCTCTTGATTAGGAGCTAACCGGTTTTTAAAAGATGGCAGCAATGTTCTCTTTTTCCGAGGATACTCCAGCGAGACTCAGCCTGTTTTTTTGGAGCTGGATATTACGTCGCTAGTTTTGTGGCCCTAAAGGGAACGGTAAGGCCATGTATTCCCGCGACGTGACCCACATAGTGATGTGCCACATTCGCCGGAATAAAAACATATTGAAATTAAATTCCATTGGAAAAACGGTGTCGATGAATGAAAAATTCTCTTGCTCACTGACTGTGGATGTGGATTTGTTCACGTAGAAATGTTTATTTATTTATTTTTGTATGCGGAAATCATATTCGGAGTTTCTGAAGTACGCGGATAACATATTTCTGTTGGGTAAATTTGTTTTATGAAGCCTTTATTAGAATTTGTTATAAATTTCAATGAACCGTCTGACCTCAATATCAATACTATGGTCATAATCTTACTAATAGTATGCATGTATCAAGTCTTAACATTAAGTGATACCTACAAATGTGAACTCATCCGAAGAATATGGGGTGCTAATTCCAAACATCTTGTTCGTAGTTAAATTTTTATCATAATATTTATCATATGCTTGATAAAGTTCCAAATTGTACTAAATAATGTGTTGTTCTAGCTAAAATGTAATGAATCAGACCCAACATTATACAACCCAGAAATCAGAGCCAACATTATTCAAACCACATTTGTTGAAGACACCTTGGTAGATTACGGTCATCAGTCAAAATGAACCAAAGTTCATCGATTATCTCTGAAAATACGTACAAGCCAAAATAGGTGATTGAAAATAAACATTGATTCGATTAAGTTCAATTACTCCAATTTTCAATTTTTAGATTTGCAATAATTCAATTATGGATCTATCGTGTATTAAAAATAAAATGAATTATATAAAATAATAAACATTGAATTAATATAACAAATTTAAAATATAAAGGAGCTAACATTAAGCAAGACGGTTTAAATGTCAGAGACAGGATAATATCCTACGGCTGACAACGCGGGAGACATCTGTAGCGTGTAATTCTAATATATTCATGATCATTTATATAATATCAATTGCTAATGTCTTGAATATTGAGCTTCATTTAATGAAATGAAAAACATATTATTACGTACAACGATTTTAATAATTAGTAATTTTCTTTTCACAGTTTTTGGAATTTAGTATAATTGTTTCCATTTCATGAAATTTTGTAAATTTCTTACACAAAATAATATAATACAATATTTTAAAATTTGTTAGGTGATAGGGCTCCAAGCCCGCCTGGATGCCAATTACCTCTGATCTATAAGTAATCCGCCATAATATCCTTGTGCAGTGTTACGGCTTTAGCGGCCCAGGTTTCAGTAGCCCTATGCGGTGAATAGCGTGTAATAGCGTGCGGTTTTGCGTAAGTGACTATGGTAATCGAAGATTGAGCCTTCGAAAGATACGCCCATGTCAGTCTGAATTCAGATGTCTCTTCGGGTTCATTCACTTAAGGATTCTAGTGTAAAAGTCGTAACGGTTGGTATATTTCTGACTTTTCGAGGGTAGCGGGTCTTTGTATCAGGCTTACAAAACCGTCTTCATCACAAGAGTCTGGGAAATAGGTCGCGCCGTCAATCGATTTTTGAACATCGCATCAAGTACTTCTTTGTGGAATCAGAAAAGTAGGGGGGATAAAATTATTGGGCTACCGGAAGCCACACCATAAGAAACAAGATTAGTTCAAGGGTAACCGTTTCACGCGGATATTCTGTGGAGCCTGATATGATATTGGTCCAGTAAGGTGATGTGCGAAAATTTGATTTTCTTGTGGTTCGGAATTACGAATTTTACACACGCACAAGAGCTGATGTACGTATATATCTAAATATTAGATTTTTTCTTCGAAACATATATGTTGGTACTTAATATCAGATACGTAATAATCAACACTAAAATAAGAGACAATGACCATGTTAACTAATAAAATAAACTGTTTCCTATGATATTAATAACTTTTTAAGTAAAACATTATACAAAAAAAAGACACAAAAGCTTTTTTAAAACGATTTAATGCAAAACCCGAGTTAACAAACCGATTCCAATGACAAAAATAAACTCGAAAAAAACACCAACGTCAAATAACGCACGTTATGACAAATAAAAACGGAGAAAAGTAAACAATATAACAAAAAATACGCGGCACAAACACAAAGGGAAGTAAACGTTTCATAGCTGCCGTATAAGGGACGCATCAAAATTCTCTTTGTAGCGCAATAAGGTCTCGCTCGCTGCGGTGATAAATAAAATAAATACGCAGTCAATCTGAGTTGCTAGTTCCGAATTTCGAAGAGGGTAGTTTGGGACCCATCAATGGAAACTATTACCCGTTGTGATATTTTTCTAAAAGTTTCAAAGTAGTAGCAGGTAAGCATGGGTATTTCCAGATACGTGAGGTCTAAATAATAATATAAAGGATTACTTCATTGCAGGATTGAGGTCTTTTTTTCTTTTATAGATAATAAAAATAACGTAGAGTCGATTTAGTGGTCGGCCCGCAGTGACCATCATGGTTAACCTTCGACAGCCAGTTAAGTGTTCGCAGTAGTGTAGTGGAGGACTCGACATACCCGGATCAACTTCCCTCCGGAGGTCCAAAGCCGCATTGATAAAGAACTGTTTTACAGAAAAAACTTGTTGATTTAGATGTCCAGTACTTTATCCTGATTTTCATTCATTACTTTTTTACAACTACAATTTGGCTATATCATAAGAAATTAATCACAATCATATAAAGATAGATACCTCATAAATAAAGATAAACGCGATCAGGAGACCTATATACTCTAGAAACAAAAATTAACATCAATATTCAAGTTTAGTACATGATTGGGCTGTAATAAACTTTACAACAGCACCAGTGGCGAATAAAACAAATACGCGTCAATTTGATCCCGACGGATGGCTGTGATTTGGTAAAATAAAAGTCAGCCATTTGTACCCTAAGCTCTCTGAGTAATTCAAGTTAATATTTTTAGCGGAATTCCTTTTACTGAAAAGCCTACACTTTTATAGGTAGTTGTGTAATTTTTATAAGTAATTTTTTAGCTTTTTTGGTCTATAATAATATATTTTAACTACTGTAAATAATGCTTTATAATTAATCAAAAACGCTAATTAATCAAAGCATGATTATGACGGTTTGGAGTGTGGTTTATATCAGTAAAGTAGTTTGAGTGTTTTTATATACCACATCACATTGCAGTGATTTCTTTCCTAAGTCACTGTCAGGAAAAATTCAAAAACGCCTCCAGTGTAATGTTTAATACTGTAAACTTATTTTAAACATAATTAATTTTAATATATTTAACAAATGAATATTTAATAGTACCGTTGAATATCGCATAGGTTCTCACTGAATTTCTAAATATGATTTAGCTTAGTGTTTGAGCCATGTATGTAGTTTCGCCAGTCGTTTCAACATAATCCACATTTGTACACGTGAGTTACCCTCACCAGCGCGTTGCAAATTTATTGCACTCCTATGTTACATAATTTTGCCAAAATGAACTAAACAGTTCCTCGGATAAGTTTGTTATTAGTTTTGATTTGTATTCTGCAAGTCATGTCGTTTAAATCTAAAGAAATAAAATATATGCCGAATCAAAAGCCCTTCTCATTTTACGATTCGGATAAAACGAAGCGACTTTAATAGCCAATTGGCGGGAACAAAGGAACTTGAATATTGTCGAGTACCCTCAAGTACGGAATAAAGAAAGTTTCTTGGGAAAATTTCAATGGCGGCTGTGAGATATGGTACGTCAAATTTAGACAAACACCAATTCGGCCCATGAATAAAACATGAATGAAGTCCGACGATCTTTCCAGTATCGATATACCGGATGCCGGTGAAGTGCGAACGCATGGCTATACTCAAATTGTCTGGAAAGGGCAACCATCAACGGATTCAGAAATTATTTAATGTATAGAAATTAAAAATATATATATATATATATACATATACCTATATATTGTAAAATCCTTTCATGAACCAAAAACAACCCACTCTAGCTACGTGGTAGGGTCTCAGGCCCTTCTGGATGACCACCCTTGGTCTTAAATATGCCACCATAATAACCTCATATTGTTTTCCGGCATTAGTGACCCAGGTTACTGTACCTCTATGGGATAGCAGCGTGTTCGCGGTGCCTCTAGCGTCGCAAACATCCATAGGCGACGGTAATTGCTTACTGTTAAGTGGGCCGTCAGCCTGTCAGCTATTCCTCAGCAATAAAAAAAACATACTCTCACCCTGATATGAATTTTTCTTTAGCTGGAGTTCAGCAGACCACACTTGATAGCAGATGGTCACCTTTGGGTGGTTTGCAACACTAGAGGCATGTCAATGCGCTGCCGACCTCGAAGAAAAAGTTAAGAAAATGTTATACCTCCTTATTTGAGAAACTAACCGCGCTGCAATGGACAAACCTTAGCGGGAAGGTCATTCTTAAGAATCGTTTTCTTCAAGAAAGAATACGCTCGAGGTATTGGAAATGAACGTACAGCCGATGGCGGGCAGTGCCAGATAGAAGAATTAACGAAAGTCTTTCCAGCCAAGGCTAGGCCAAAGATATGGCTAAGCGTGACTAGATCGTCGATAGTACGAACTGCGCATTGTTGAGTCTAGGGAATTCAGATATTTCAAAATTTGTATTATTTCGTAAAATAAATCCACGCTGAAATGAGCTTTCGACTGGGTTGACAAGTGATAACTTGTAAAAAATTAAATAACACTACTAAATATTAACACTTATTCTTAGATATAGCGAGTAAGAGCTTCATTGGCCTGTTTCCTTTATTTTTTTTCATGACATTTTGGTGTGCTAGTAACTTTTTAATAAATTTTCGGAATCGTGTAAAAATATCACAAGTATGAATTTAATTAAAACGCTTTGCTAATGTTATATGCTTATGCCATATAACAAATGGACTTTATATAAGTTTTAGACGTTTGTATAAAGAAAAAAGCGTGTTATCTAGTTTTTTTAAAGTATATCTATTTACCTATTTATCTAGGTATTACAAAAGGTACAATATTTTTTTTCTAAAAATTCATACATATTGTTACCGTCTTAAAATTATAGAATTAAAACGACAAATTGTCATTTTCGAATCTCCTGTCTACCAGCTTTGCATGCAACATGTTATTTGGACAAAATTGACTCATACGTTGCGTGACACATCTATGCCGTATGTATAAGGTTCAGTATGGCTTGCGGCTCCATTTTTTTCCAATTTCGGTTAAAGGTCGCAGCAGTGTTAGGGTTATGATAATTTTTAGACCTCATCTCATCATTATTGTCTGCCATTAAATTCTGTTCCCGATTGAAATAACCAGTTTGATGTCTTTCCAATAATTTTGTGGACACGTATCTTTTTGTGAAAACGAATAAATTTGTAAGCCTTTATTGATATAATAGTAGTTTTATATATAGATATAATAGTAGTTGACATAATAATAGTTTCTTAAATAATTTCACGATACATATGTACAAACTTATTGAGAAGACGTAGAAATTCGTTGACTCGATGTACATAACTTCGATGTCTATTGAAGCAACATCATTATTGTGTTGTGTATATATGTACAAATTATCCCACTAAGGAACTGGATCAAATTTTAAATGTGAGTGTCAAATTAACTTTTTGATATCATTGTAAGATAAATTCACTAATTCATCGTTTAGGTTTGGTTTTATCATCAGACATCTATGTAAAAATAATTGTACCTGCATATACTCTATCTTTTTTAATATACTCATGAATTAAAAAAAGAGGAGCACGGATCATTTCTCTATAGACTGCTATAAATTGGCTCTCAAAGTTTGTATTCCAATTAACACAGGTATAGACAGAAATTTCTATATATAAATGACAGGCATTTATCCAAGGAGGAGGAATCTTCTAATTGTTTTTGTTTAAACTTTTTACATTCTAATAAAACATAAAACAATTTTATGTTGTTCGTACGGATCTAAAACGTTTATTTTCATTGTAATGTGCAGGAGCTTCATTCACCAATTACAGCAATGTTGATTTGCGGTCGACACTATAGAGCATTAGGAATTGTACATACTAGTGTAAAACGTAACGTTGATTGTTCTATTTGGAGTGCGGCGTTTTATTGGTTGAGGTTAATTGTGACAGTGTAGCGGAACTACCCCCAAAAATAAAGGATATGGCTTTCATTTTTCTAGAATTATCTACATCCTATACCTTTAAACGAGCAATTCTTGTATATATATATATACTTATATAATTGGAATCTCGGAATCGGCTCCAACAATTTTCATGAAATTTAGTATACGGGGGGTTTCGGGGGCGATAAATCGATCTAGCTAGGAATCATTTCTAGAAAATGTGATTTTATTCGCTTTTTTTTATTGGAAGAAAAATAACAAAAATGTGACACTTCCTGACATCTATCGGCGAATAATAATACTATTATTTTAAATTGCTTAAACGACACAACACTAAAGCTATTCCAGCAGATGGCGTTGTTAAGTAACAAGAAGTCAATGAGTGTTTGCTTTGAGGTTAGACTAAGAAAATCAATTGTTAATTTCCAAAAAAACAATTTATAAAAATTTATAAAACAATTTATCCGGATATTGAAAATATTAAAGGTGATAAATCGTGTACTCCTTCTGCTAATTCAGAAACATAATCAAGGCAGAACGTATTTTATCAGTTTGCAGGCTGAGAAAGAACACTGACCTCTGCGGCCGGGGTCGGTCTGTAAAAGCAAACTACACCAAAAAGCACCTACCCAAGCTAGGTGGTAGGACACCACCAATAGGACGACAGCAAATGTCTGCCCGAATGTATGCACAGACTAAAGTCTGTCAAAGTCTCTTCTAGGGCTAAAGCCCTAGAAGAGTATATTACTTACTACTGGTGATTCGCATACTTTTGTTACGCGCACGGCATTATAATTCTGTTATAATGATTGAGTTAATTATTAGAGACGTTCGTATAAGGTTATATTTGTTTTTAAAATTCTACATCAGAATTGCTTCTTAAACGGTCCTGAAACTACAAACAAACAAACCTAGCGATTATACTTTGCCTTCGTTAACAAAGTGGCTGCGTTTTGCACTGTTGGAAATGAGTTAAACAAGTAACAAGTGCTTGTAATTCAAAACTTAATAGAGTGGTAACGTTTTGTAAAGTAGGAAGCTCTTTATTATTTGCCTCCCAAAGTATTCCTGCTTTACTAATCTTTAGGAATAAGCGCTTTAAAACATATTTTTCAGAAGATTTAAAGATTAAGACATATTTTTCATTTTTTACTCCGTGTAGGGGTGAAGTCCAAGCCAATCTGGACGGCGACCACCCTTGGTCCACAAGTATGTCGCCATAATAATCTTGTGTTGTATTTCGCCATCAGTGACCCAAGTTCCTGTACCCCTATGGGTCAGCAGCGTGTTCGCGGTCCCCTAGCGTCACAAACATCCATAGACCGTAGTCTGCTTACTATTATGTGGGCCATCACCCTGTCTTCTATTCTTCGGCAAAAAAAAAATAGGTTCGCATCAGTCACCTCATAAACCGTAATCATTGGTAATTTTACTTTAGTTAGTTAATTCAAGCTAAAAATTTAAAAACATATAAAAGGGTAATCCTTGTCTTCTCCATTGCTCTATGCAGTGCAGGGACGTGGACATCCAAAGCCGCAGATAGGCAGAGAATCGACGCTTTTGAGATGTGGTGCTGGCGACGTATGCTGCGAATACCATGGACGGCCCGCCGCACCAACATCTCTATTCTCAAGCAGTTGAAAATAGAAAAGACTCAACGTCTATCCACAACCTGCCTACAAAGAATATTGCGGTATTTTGGTCATGTTGCACGCAGGGATACCAGCAATTTGGAACGCCTTGTGGTGACCGGTAAAATCGAAGGAAAAAGGCCTAGGGGTAGAAGTCCCAAACGATGGTCGGACCAAATAGCGGAGGAACTGAAAATACCTGTCAGCGACGCACTCCACCAAACTGCAGAACGGGATCGATGGAGACAGCTAGTTGACAAAATCAAACGGAGTCACGATCCTCAGCAATGAGGAACCGATTGAAGAGAGAGGAAAAGGGTCATCATCATCATCATTTCAGCCGGAAGACGCCCACTGCTGGACAAAGGCCTCCCCCAAAGATCTCCACGATGATCGGTCCTGCGCTGCCCTCATCCAACCTATCCCGGCGATCTTGACCAGATCATCGGTCCATCTTGTGGGGGGCCTACCAACACTGCGTCTTCCGGTACGCGGTCGCCATTCGAGGACTTTTCTGCCCCAACGGCCATCAGTCCTTCGAGCTATGTGCCCAGCCCATTGCCACTTCAGTTTTGCAATCATCCGGGCTATGTCGGTTACTTTGGTTCTCCTGCGAATCTCCTCATTTCTGATTCGATCTCGCAGGGAAACTCCGAGCATATCCCTCTCCATTGCTCTCTGAGCGACCATGAGCTTTCTCATAAGGCCCATAGTTAGCGACCACGTCTGCGTTCCGTATGTCATCACTGGCAACACACATTGGTTAAAAACCTTCGTCTTGAGACACTGCGGTATTTGGGATGAAAAGATTTTACGGAGCTTCCCGAACGCTGCCCATCCGAGTTGGATTCGACGAGTGATCTCTTTCGCGAAATTGGACCTGCCTAACTGGATCGTTTGACCCAAGTAGACGTATTCGTCAACAATTTCGAAAGTACAGTTCCCAACTGTTACGGGGGTAGGTGCGACATGGACATTAGACATGATCTTCGTCTTGTCCATGTTCATTTTGAGACCTACTCCTTGGGAAGCTGTATTGAGGCCATCAAGCATATGGCTTAAGTCTTCCATGGTTAAAGGGTAATAAAACTATTATATATTTAAAGTTTGTTCATTACTTATCTTAGCCTTAGTTTTAAGAAAATAAAAATAATAAAAATAGTTTCTGTATGCTAGTTTAGGTATAATTGCCTTTTCTTGCTTACTAAATTAATCACCATTCATTGCATAAAATAATTAATTAGACGGCAGGTAATTTTGGCTACAAAGGTTCCAAATGTTACACAAATATAACTAAAATATATGACAGAAATTGTTCTACACTGTCACTATTTTACAACACACAGTTGGGCTGTACAAGATACCCGCCGCTTCTCACACTCGGTCGCTGGTCGTAACGAGGCGACCGGAACATGTTCGGAGCGGCCCACGAGAGTTGTTATTGCACGGACGACGTTTTAACTATATGTTCGTTCCGTGTATACCTTTATGAATATCCGTTATATTTGTCATTTGGAGTATATTGAGAATAATATGAAACCAATTTTAAATAAAATAAAAATCAACATTGGTTTGTCTTGAATAAATGTAAGTTAAAAAGTGTGTGTGTGTGTTTTTTATTGCTGTATGACAGCAGACAGGCTGACAGCACGCTTAGAATTTAGCAGTTACCGTCGTCTATGGGTGTTTGTAACGCCAGTGGCATCGCGAACACGCTGCTGTCCTATAAGGGTACAGGAACTTGGGTCACTAATGCCGGAACACAACACAAGATTATTATGACGGCTTACTTAAGAACAAAGGAGTTACCCGTCCAGACGGACTTGAGGCCCTACCACGTAGCTAGGGTGGGTTGTTTTGTCGCCTTTTACTACAGGCTGACGTCGGTCACACAACTTAATATTCTTTCTCCGCCCTTGCACGGATATAAAAAAAGAAATGTGCCAATAAAACAAATTTTATTAAAAAAAAAAAACGTTTCTCAACCTTATTTTGTGTTAGTTTTCTAAATGTGGCATGACTTTAGCCGTGGTGGTCTGAAATGATTAAGCAAAAATTCTTTGATAACTTTAACTTTACCTTCATTACAATAATATTACTTACCACTGTGACTTGTTGAGTGAAGTTTTCAATGCGCATGAGTTATTTTTTTCTATAATATGATTTCTAATATTAAACTGTGTGAGATATCTCAAAAATATGTTTATACACGCTTTGGCAAGTTTCCTTTTACCCGGACATGCTCTGTTTCATTCAAATGGTACCAACGATGTCTGTAAACATTATAAGTCTCTGTCCACACTGGTACATTGACGGCGGTACGTAACAAGGAGACCGGAAAGCGGCCGTGTTTGTTGTGCCGCAAACTTAGAACGGGAGCCGCTTGGCTTATTTTTAAATTAACAGACGACGATTTATGCAGTGGTTACAACTGGCGTACTTCAACTTCGTTATTATGAGTATTATCAAAGTATGATTATACTTTGATTCATTTTTAATTTTTTTGTGTATTCCTAAATAAACTATTTTTCAAAAAACGGACTGTTTTGATTTTTCTACATTATTGATAATAATTTAGTTCTAAAGAGGTTTTAATAGCCAATCTGACATGTTACTGACACTTAACAGTCTGGGTATGAAAAAAGTTAATTCCAAATACGAAACTTTTGTTTATAAAAATAATAATCCCTTTTTCAGTTTGTAATAGTAGAACGCCGTACCCTGGGATGAAGGGATACTGCAAGGCTGAGCCAGTGGTAGATTGCTATGGCATGTTCTCGGCAATACGCCCGTTTGGCCCTGATTTCAAGCTAAACGACAGCCCCACGGAACAGCCAGCCGCGGGGTAATGGTCAGGGTGGTCCGGCTTCTCTGGACACCCAGTGAGGGATAGGGTGTGGATGGTGGCGGTCATGCTGAAGGGGCAAAGGCTCACGCAACCCTTACCAGCTGCGCTTCTCGAGTCCCCGATGTCGCACCGATCATTATATTGTCGATTTCTTTCTTTGACGTCTGAATTGCTTGGAAATAGCTGTCGATTACTCTTCACAAATACTGCCAATTCAAATATGTATAGGCATGGAAGTGTTAAAATATTATTCTTCATAAATTAATTCTACACCTATCTGTTACTTTTATTCCAAACATTGAGCGTTTCTGTAATTTAAATATAATTTCGATGTTAATTGAATTGCCCCAGAAAATTATACCGTATCTTAGTATGGATTTAGCGATTCCGTAATAAGCAGTCAGAAGCCCATCGATATTGATCAATGCCGATAACCTGTGCAAAGCATATGCTGAACTACTTAACTTTTTGCTGAGTCCGTATACGTTCTTTTCAATTGAATTTTTTTATCAATTGTTAATCCTAAAAATTTCGCATACTCTATATTATTTATTATATTGTTTTGATAATTAACATTAATAGTAGTTTCATTATTACTTTGACTAAAATGGATGACCTGAGTTTTGTTTAAATTTATTTTAAGATTATTATTATCTAACCAATTAACAACAGAGTTTAGAGATTAATTTATTGCTCGATCATATAAATGTCTCGATCTACATGAAATCATCATTGTACAGTCATCAGTAAAACGAGTGATTAGCTGATTGGTAACTGAGGGCAAAACATTAATATATATTATAAATAGCAGTGGCCCTAGAACACTACCTTGATGCACACCGTATAAAGCTTTTCGAGATTTAGACTGTTATTTTATTTCTCTTTTAGTTTTAATATCAACCCTAATATTGATTATTTGTATACGGTTACTTAAGTACGATTTTATTAAATTGTAAATTCTCTTATTCCATATGATTTTAATTTATTAAGTAATTTTTCATGATCCTCATAGTCAAAAGCTTGGGCCATATCACAATAAATGACGCACACCGGTGTTCTTTTATCTAACTTTGATAACAAAGCATTATAAAATGCTTTTGTAAAATTATTTTTTAAACCGTTTTGCTCACTGCAAAAATATTATGTTGTTCAAAATAGTCACACAAGTTCATACAATGCTTTTTGAATATATTTCCCAAAAAATCTTAGAAAATATAGGAATTAATGCAATTGGCCTGTAGTTTTATCAAAAAATGCACTCTTTGTCATCTTTGTTGTTGATATTTTGTCATTACCTACACTATTTGTTTTCTTAAGTCCCATTACAATAAAATGTATGTCATTTGGTATGTTCGGCTTCATAAATATAGAAGTCACTTTTTTATAAACTCAGATTGAAATTGTTGCTGATATATCGGAATAGGTTTAATTTTGTCAATGAAATAGTTGTTACAAGCATTCGCTATTTCCAGTGGGTGTTTAATGTAATTGATATTTACTTTTATTTGCCTAATATTATCGTATTATATATTTTTAAGTGTATTGTTAATTATATGGAAAATCTACTAAAAATAGGGAATTGAAATGTAATATCGCACTCTGTCTCTCTCACTCTCTCTCTCTTACACACATATACATGCACGCACACACACACTTACACATACACACGCACACATACATACACAAACACAAGCGAGCTCATTAGTTTGTTATGGGTCTGCTTAGTTATATAGTTTGGTTTCTGTTTTCTGCCTTTTTTGTAATTTTATGATCATATGCATTATATTATTGATCACAAGAGAGGAACCTGGCCCCCGAGATACAGTGTAAATTAGTTCAGGGGCCAGGTGAATATAACTAGATATGTATAATTATGTTACTTTTCAGAAATAAATTTATTATTATATTCCAAGTGGTTCTCATTTACAAATCTAATTTTAGGTTTTATTTGCGAGTTTTATAATTATTATGTGTGGGTTTTATAATTTTTTTAAATTTCTTATTATAATTCATATAGTAAGATTTATTATGTGGCGTGGGATTCATTCTTAACTTCCATAGCATTTCTCGTTTTTTCTTACTACATCGTTTTAATCCTTTACGTTGTATCCTTTACTGTAACGTTAGGATCCACAGTCTCGTACATCGTTGAGAAACTAAGTTTACTTAGACAGGTTCGAAATTTAGTAATATTAGCAGTATTGAAATCGCTAACACGTGTTTTCCATGCGTATAGTGCATTTTCGTAAATTGTGCTGTGTGGTTAGAAAGACCTAACTCTAAGACTTCTGTATTGCATAGTTTTTGGAAATTATGAGCAATGTTATCTATGCAGCTACTACTTACTGATCTAGTTGGTTATCTTAGGAAAAGTTTAAGATTATAATTATATAACAGACATTCGAAATGTAAGCTTATATGTGCACTCTTTGGTACTCTATACATACACAGAACCACAGATTTACAGAATGTAAGCTCTATTGCACAACATTCACATATACCAAAAATAAATAGTGTCTTTATATTCATAAATACTTTCCACTGAAGTCCTTTCTTTTTTGATTACTTCTACTGTAACATGAAGCTAAGGTGTAGTTAGGAATATTCAAAAAGTGTTCGTGGTCATTTATAGTAAAATGTTCTGAAATGCATAATATGTGTATCCACATTAATACCCTTTTCTAAAAGTTCTTCAAGGCATATTGACAGTGCTTTTGATTTGATTATTCCAGTTATGTTCTGGTGCAATACGTAAGTATAATATTTATGAAAGAAAAAAATTGTCTGTTTTCTTTATAGTTATCTTTCTATCTATTCTTCATTCTTTCTTGATGTCCTTATTTTATCAGAAGTATTTATTTTATTCATTATAGCACTGTTTGAATTCTTTTACAAATTAATTATTGTTGACTGCGAAATATTATAGAAAATATATTTAAATATTATTTCTATGCCATGTTGCTTTAAGTTGCCAAAATTCTTATAATCGCAAGTCAGATTGTTAAACGTTTCCACTCTTGTGTTTATAATATTAATATTCTTGTTGTTAATAAGAAATTTTTAGTCATCAAATCTAATGGCACACTAAAAACATTAATACTATCAAAAGCTAATGACTGTAAGGTGTCCGTTTTTTGCAAAGAAGTGTATAAATAAAAAAACAGCCTCCCACTAGTACTCTCAGGCTTCCCCCTATAAAGAACGAACAATACTCGTACAGCCGCCATGCTTCTCTAAGGCAGATTGGTGGATTACACATACAGGATATCTCGGTATGCAGGTTTCCTAACGATGTTTTCCTTCATCGTCGGTATATGGTAATTATGCTATAACATGCACATAAGGTATCTAAGCAGTGCATGCTACCGTGGGATTTGAACCCGACACCTCTAGATTGGTCTTCGAGTGTAATATCATAGAGCTACCAGGAACCTGAATATTTTTTTTAGTTTCAAATAAAAACAATGTTTTTCATTATTAGCGATAAAAACACAAGGAGTAGAACACCAAGTGTGCACCTGGCTTAACAGGAGACTGATCGAAAGGGCGTTTTGAGCTTAAAATGATTGTTTGAATATAAAATTTAGTGCTCTATAAAATCTTTGGATGAGCTTTATTACAGACTTTTGAAAATTATAGCCAAACTAAGTGCACTTTGAAATGAATGGACTGTGTTTCAAACTATAATGGACTTATTTTATTACTTTATTTTATCGGTCGTAAATGAGAAAATTATTAATTTAAATATATGATAGTCAACAATCAAATGAGACTATAGTAATATACCTCGTATTTTAGCTTAATAGAGGAGGTTATATAGGACAAGCACTTCGAAATTTCAGTAATTTTCCGCATAAATAAACACTTGATTGCAGCTACTACGTAATTACGCATGTCGTCAGTCATGACCACTGAGCGGTTACAAATGACAAATACATCAAATAGTTTATACTCTGTGGAATTAGGCCCACAGATACAACCGTAAGAAAGCGCTTACGTCATGAGTTGTGTCATCAATTACTAATCTTATATCTTTAAACGAGCAATTCTTGTATATATATATATATATATATATATATATATATATATATATATATATATATATATATATATATATATATATATATATATATATATATATATATATATATATATATATATATATATATATACCTAGTCAGGTCATAAGTATTGTCACACAGTAAAAACTTTTCTTTTAGAATGCTGGCCACAAAAAAGTTTATTGAATTCGAATTTCGAATTGTTCATGAAAATAAAAAAGGTATACTTTTAGAATTTTACTCATTTTTAAATATGGAGTGGACGCTTAAAGAAGACCGTGTTGCAGTTATTGCGTTGCATCGTTGCGGTTACGCGCCAATTCAAATTTTTAACATACTGAAAGATTTGAATATAACCAATAGATTCGTTTATCGTACCATCAAACGATACAATGAAGACTCTAGTGTAGATGACAGGTCAAGAAGTGGTCGCCCTCGGTCTGTTAGGACTCCAGCAGTGATAAAAGCTGTGAAGGCACGAATTCAAAGAAATCCCAAACGTAAGCAGAAACTGTTGGCCCTTCAGATGGGGTTAAGCAGAACCACGGTGAAAAGGGTGTTAAATGAAGACTTAGGGCTTCGGGCATATCGAAGAAAAACAGGACATCGTTTGAATGCTCGTCTAATGGACCTGAGACTGAAGAGATGCCGCGCTTTGTTGAAGCGGTACGCGGGAAAAAAATATCGGGAAATTCTTTTTTCGAATGAAAAAATGTTTACCGTAGAAGAGAGCTACAACAAACAAAATGATAAGGTGTACGCACACAGTAGTGAAGAAGCGAGCAACCGTATTCCGCGTGTCCAACGAGGTCATTTTCCATCCTTGCTCATGGTATGGTTGGGAGTTTCTTATTGGGGCTTAACAGAGGTACATTTTTGTGAGAAAGGTGTAAAAACGAATGCTGTTGTGTATCAAAATACAGTCCTGACGAACCTTGTGGAACCTGTTTCTCATACCATGTTCAATAACAGGCACTGGGTATTCCAACAAGATTCGGCGCCAGCTCATAGAGCGAAGAGCACACAAGACTGGCTGGCGGCGCGTGAAATCGACTTCATCCGGCACGAAGACTGGCCCTCCTCCAGTCCAGATTTGAATCCGTTAGATTACAAGATATGGCAACACTTGGAGAAAAAGGCGTGCTCAAAGCCTCATCCCAATTTGGAGTCACTCAAGACATCTTTGATTAAGGCAGCCGCCGATATTGACATGGACCTAGTTCGTGCTGCGATAGACGACTGGCCGCGCAGATTGAAGGCATGTATTCAAAATCACGGAGGTCATTTTGAATAAACTTTAATGTCATAAGAATCTATGTTTTGTTAAGTTCATTTTGGTATATGAACCTATACCTAGTCAGGTCATAAATTCTGTCACATGTTTAATGTAAAATAATTGTAACAAGTTTATTAATTATGTAACCATTCATATACCAAAATGAACTTAACAAAACATAGATTCTTATGACATTAAAGTTTATTCAAAATGACCTCCGTGATTTTGAATACAAGCCTTCAATCTGCGCGGCCAGTTGTCTATCGCAGCACGAACGAGGTCCATGTCAATATCGGCGGCTGCCTTAATCAAGGATGTCTTGAGTGACTCCAAATTGGGATGAGGCTTTGAGCACGCCTTTTCCTCCAAGTGTTGCCATATCTTGTAATCTAACGGATTCAAATCTGGACTGGAGGAGGGCCAGTCTTCGTGCCGGATGAAGTCGATTTCACGCGCCGCCAGCCAGTCTTGTGTGCTCTTCGCTCTATGAGCTGGCGCCGAATCTTGTTGGAATACCCAGTGCCTGTTATTGAACATGGTATGAGAAACAGGTTCCACAAGGTTCGTCAGGACTGTATTTTGATACACAACAGCATTCGTTTTTACACCTTTCTCACAAAAATGTACCTCTGTTAAGCCCCAATAAGAAACTCCCAACCATACCATGAGCGAGGATGGAAAATGACCTCGTTGGACACGCGGAATACGGTTGCTCGCTTCTTCACTACTGTGTGCGTACATCTTATCATTTTGTTTGTTGTAGCTCTCTTCTACGGTAAACATTTTTTCATCCGAAAAAAGAATTTCCCGATATTTTTTTCCCGCGTACTGCTTCAACAAAGCGCGGCATCTCTTCAGTCTCAGGTCCATTAGACGAGCATTCAAACGATGTCCTGTTTTTCTTCGATATGCCCGAAGCCCTAAGTCTTCATTTAACACCCTTTTCACCGTGGTTCTGCTTAACCCCATCTGAAGGGCCAACAGTTTCTGCTTACGTTTGGGATTTCTTTGAATTCGTGCCTTCACAGCTTTTATCACTGCTGGAGTCCTAACAGACCGAGGGCGACCACTTCTTGACCTGTCATCTACACTAGAATCTTCATTGTATCGTTTGATGGTACGATAAACGAATCTTTTGGTAATATTCAAATTTTTCAGTATGTTAAAAATTTGAATTGGCGCGTAACCGCAACGATGCAACGCAATAACTGCAACACGGTCTTCTTTAAGCGTCCACTCCATATTTAAAAATGAGTAAAATTCTAAAAGTTATACATTTTTATTTTCATGAACAATTCGAAATTCTAATTCAATAAACTTTTTTGTGGCCAGCATTCTAAACGAAAAGTTTTTACTGTGTGACAATACTTATGACCTGACTAGGTATATATATATATATATATATATATATATATATATATATATATATATATATATATATATATATATATATATATATATATATATATATATATATAATTGTAATCTCGGTATCGGCTCCAACAATTTTCATGAAATTTAGTATACGGGGTGTTAAATCGATCTAGCTAGGAATCATTTCTAGAAAATGTCATTTTATTCGCTTTTTTTTATTGGAAGAAAAATAACAAAAAGGTGGCGTTTGAGTAGTCCCAATTTAAACTGAAAAATGACTCTTCCTGACATCTATCGGCGAGTAATAATACTATTTTTTTTTAAATTGCTTTAACGACACAACGTCACTAAAGCTATTTCAGCAGATGGCGTTGTTAAGTAACACGAAGTCAATGAGTGTTTGCTTTGAGGTTAGACTAAGGAAATCAATTGTTTATTTATATTATTTGTATCTTCTTACTGCACTTAAAAATGCCTAAACGATCTTGGAAAAAACCGCTTACAAACAATCTAACTTCACGAAGCCGAAAAATACCGAGCAAAGCTCGGTCATCCAGGTACTATATTTATAAAGCATCAATCTAAAAACGAACTCTTCAATTAAATTTATAGTTGCAATTCAATATCGCAATCTCCCATTCGGTAGCCGATACCTTAATCACAATATTTTCTACTTGAAACAATATGCTAAGTGGTCAGGCACCTCATCCTATCCTTTTTCCCTGGCTACCTGGCGCCTGACGGTGATTGCAAATAAAACTACTCGACCACCGCTGCGTCGCCCTCTTCTTGGCTAGCACCCACGCCGACGACACGTACCGTCGAGTCTTGGTTAAACCCGCACGAGTTTTATATGTGTGTTATTATTGAACCGCTAGTTATAAAGGCCTAGTCTCTAAACTGCAGAACCAGGCTGTGGAAGGTAGTAGATCGGAGAACCTCAGGTGAGTCGCCGCTCTCTCTGACTGGGTATTTCCGTCTCCTTTCCTTTCCACGTTATTTTTAAATCCGCACTACCTTAATTTCCGCACTACGGCTACCATCTTGCGAGACCTAAGCCGCACCATTCTTTATACGATCCTTCAACCTCACCATTAAGTAATAATATATTGCTCATTAAAATTATGGACTCCTGGACTATTCAAAATATATACAAGGATAGGGCAACGAGAATCAATCGGACAGCGACGAAGCTGTTTTCTTTTTCAATCACCGGACCTCCTTTGAGAATTCACGTTTACACTACAGCTACTTTATACAATCTGTTATACAGTGTAGAAGAATTCACAATTTCCTTTGTATCAACTAGGCTTTAGAAAATAGTTTTATATGTTATTTTTTAATCTGTGATGGTAAGTAGCAGATTATGTACTAGTATTGAGTATACTACTTAGAAAATAAATTGAATATATAGTGGTGGTTACGATCCTTTCGAATTTCATTTAGATCGAATGCAGCTTTATTTCAAGGCAGGTCGTAAATGTTAAAGTGAGTTGAAATTATGGCTCCAGATAGATTTGGCGTAGACTTTCGACGGTCAATGACATTTATTTAGAGTGCTTTTTAATATATAGATTGTCAATTTTTAACTAATGTGAAATTGAGAATAGCTTCATATATTTAGGTATCTTTCCAAGATATGGCATATTTAATAATCCATACCTATTATCAAATTCATTTTTTTACTGCTGTGGACACCAAACAGGCTCACTAGTGCACTTTAGATATGTAGTAAGCAGTTACCGTCACCTATGGTTGTTTTCGACGGCAAGTCCAAGGCACCGCTAACATGATGCCGTTCACAAATGGAATTGAAACCTGGCTCAATCTTGCTGAAACACAACACAGATTATTATGGCAGTATATTAAGAAACCAGGAGTGGTTCCCATCTATACAGGATTGGAGCCATAGCCTAGCTATTTATTTTGTCACATTTAACCATAGGCTATCCACGCCCGTAGAATTCAGTATCTTTACTACGCCACTGCATGGAGCAAAATATTAAATTAATAGGCGATCTCACTAAGTTAAAACATATGTGTGTGTTTTTATCCGTGCAGGGGCGGAGAAAGAATACTAACCCCTGTGGCCGGGGTCGGCCTGTCGTAAAAGGCGACAAAACAACCCACCCTAGCTACGTGGTAGGGCCTCAAGCCCGTCTAGATGGCAACCACCCTTGGTCTTAAGTATGCCGTCATAATAACCTTGTGTTGTGTTCCGGCATGGGTGACCCAGGTTCTAGCCTCCCTTACCCGAAGTTCTGGAGTGCCCACGAAATTTGGAACTCGAGATGTGCAAAATCCCACCACATCCCTACAGGCGTGACGGATTGGGGCGGGGGTCAGGGAGACCCGATGAAACGGCTGTCCGCTGGCCGCCCGCCAGTCAGTAGGGGACCCGAACCCAGATTATCCAGTCTGGGAGGCTGTCCCGCCAACTGGTGCAAAATCTTTGGGGGGTATCGTCGTGCCGGAGCGGAGACCGGACGTGGACCCGGCGATGTTCTCCGGGAGGGATCGGGGGCCCTTCCGTGCCCCGCACTAACTCATCACACAACCTGTGGGTTTGGGTGGGAAGAGAACACTCAATTTTTTTCCATTTTTTTCGTGGACACTCTAGAACTTCCAAAAAACGCCCTTTATGTCTATAAAATGGATCGGAAAATGAAAAATAGTAAGCGTAACCCAGCGGACCTCAAATCCACACTCAGAGTGGATTTTTGCAACATCAGAGGTATACACTCAAACCTTAATGCCGTTCACCACCATCTTGAAACGGCAAAGCCTGCTCTACTGTTTTTGACGGAGACGCAGATATCTGCCCCGGCCGACTCATCGTACCTTTGCTACCCCGGCTACAATTTGGAACATCTATTCCTCCCAAAAGCTGGGGTATGCTTGTACGTCCGGGACGATATATGCTGCCGCCGTCTTCACGGTCTCGAAGACAGGGACCTTTCCATCATATGGGTGCGAGTGGATTTCGGTGGTTCCACCCGGGTGTACTCCTGCCTGTATCGGTCCCATGGCAGAGAATGCGAAAGGACTGAAACAGCTCATTTTTTCGGGCGTGTTCAAGACGCTACCGACAAAGTTTTTACGCAGTATCCCGCCGCGGAGGTGATCGTTCTTGGAGACTTCAATGCTCATCATATTGAGTGGCTGGGTTCTCCAAAAACTGATCTGCCGGGGATTGCTGCCTTTAATTTTGCTCTTGCCCATGGTTTTACTCAGGTGGTTCAAGGGTTTACCCGCATACCGGATAGAGTGGACCATGCGCCGTCTTTGTTGGACCTTCTGTTGACCACACATCCGGAAGATTATCAGGTCTCGATCGGGACTCCATTAGGAACCTCTGATCATTGCTTGATATCTTCCGTGATGCGCCCTCCAATTCCCGAATGGGCTCGCCCCACCGTGAAGCGGAGAGTGTGGCGCTATCGGTCAGCAGATTGGGATGGATTGCGTGAATTCTATGCGTCCTACCCATGGGGGCCGCTGTGTTTTTCTTCGGACGATCCTGACGCTTGTGCGAACTCGATTGCCGATGTGGTGCTGCAGGGAATGGAATGTTTCATTCCTAACTCTGTGGTGCCCATTGGTGGTTCGGGAAAGCCATGGTTCGATAGGCCTAGTGCTGAGGCTGTTAAGCTGAAGCAAAAGGCCTATCGAGCCTGGACTACAGCAAGGGCTTGTCAGGATCCTAACACTTCCGACTTGAGGAAAAAATACAATGTTGCCTCCAGGACCCTCAAAAAACGGATTGCGAGAGCAAAATTTGAGCACATCGGCAGGATTGGCGAGCGTCTCGCCAGCTATCCCTCTGGGACTAGGGCTTTCTGGTCGCTTGCTAAAGCCGTCGAAGGAAACTTTTGTCGGGCGTCCATTCCTCCACTACGTGCAGCTGACGACCGTCTGGCTCATGCTGCATAGGATAAAGCCGATCTCCTGGGTGAAATCTTTGCAGCCAATTCGACTCTTGATGACGGGGGACAGTCTCCACCTTCTATTAGAAGATGTGGAGACTCCACAATGTCGGAGGTACGGTTTTCCCAAAAAGCCGTGAGACGTGTCCTCCGATCCCTCGACGTCAAGAAGTCCACCGGGCCAGACGGTATCCCCGCTATTGTGCTGCGAATGTGCTCAGCTGAGCTGTCTCCAGTCCTTTCCCGACTTTTTACATTATCCTACCGCAATGGTTGTGTCCCGGCTTCGTGGAAGGTGGCCCATGTTCACCCTATTCCCAAAAAGGGTGACCGAACGGACCCGTCCAACTACAGGCCTATAGCGATAACTTCTTTGTTCTCAAAGGTGATGGAGCGGATCATCAACGCACAACTCCTGGGTTACCTGGAGGATTCCCAGCTGCTTAATGATCGCCAATATGGTTTTCGACATGGTCGGTCCGCTGGGGATCTCCTGGTTTACCTAACCCACCGTTGGGCTGAAGCCGTTGAGAGCAAGGGAGAAGCCCTGGCTGTTAGCCTAGACATCGCTAAGGCCTTCGATCGGGTCTGGCATAGGGCTCTTCTTGCGAAGCTTCCATCTTACGGGATACCTGGGAGTCTTTGCACCTGGCTATCCAGCTTTCTCGCTGGGCGCAGTATTAAGGTCGTTGTTGACGGTTGCTGCTCCAGTGTGAAACCTATCAATGCTGGTGTGCCCCAGGGTTGTGTGCTGTCGCCGACGCTATTTATTCTGCATATCAATGACATGTTATCTATAGATGGCATTCATTTCTATGCGGATGATGGCACCGGCGATGCACGGTACACTGGTCGTGTAAGTCTCTCTCCTGCGTTTTTGGAAGAAAGTCGGGTCAGACTTGTGTCTGA
Source organism: Malacosoma neustria (assembly GCA_963693495.1). Taxonomy (NCBI): domain Eukaryota; kingdom Metazoa; phylum Arthropoda; class Insecta; order Lepidoptera; family Lasiocampidae; genus Malacosoma; species Malacosoma neustria. The sequence goes on from OY856377.1 coordinate 21,755,651, forward strand.
AGTAGAGAACTCTCTAGAGAGGGTCTCCGAATGGGGACGACAAAACCTTGTCCAGTTCAACCCCTCGAAGACGCAGGTCTGCGTATTCTCTGCCAAGAAAACCCCGTTCGCACCTGCGCCACAGTTTCAAGGAACCTCTCTTTCCATCGCAAGTAGTATTGGGATCCTTGGTGTCGACATCACGAATGATGTGCAGTTTAGGGGACAATTGGAGGGTAAAGCTAAGCTTGCCTCCAAAAAGCTAGGTGTGCTAAACCGGTCCAAGCAGTACTTCAGTCCAAGGCAACGGCTTGTGCTATATAAAGCACAGGTCAGACCGCATATGGAGTACTGCTCATATTTATGGGCTGAAGCACCGGCCTGTCAGCTCAATCCCCTAGACTCGATCCAACGGCGCGCAGTTCGTGTTGTCGGCGATCCCATGCTCACAGACGGTTTAGACACGCTTGGACTTCGGAGAGACTTTGCATCTCTTTGCGTATTCTACCGTCTGTACAACGGGGAGTGTTCTGAAGAACTATTTAGGATGATGCCCTCGTCGTCTTTCTACCACCGCACTGCCCGCCATCGGCTGGGTGTTCATCCCCATTTCTTGGAGCCTCTTCCTTCCTGTACGAAACGGTTCTCCAGAACGTTCATGTTGCGTACTCTCAGGATCTGGAATGAGCTTCCGGCTGAGGTTTTCTCAGCGCGGTATGATATGGGGTTCTTCAAAAAAGGCGTTATAAAATTTCTTCGAGACCGGCAGCGCGTTGGTGGTGCCTCTGGTGCTGCAAACGTCCATAGGCGACGGTGACCACCTGCCAGGGTGGGCCGTTTGCCTGTCTGCTGAACTCAAAAATAAAAAAAAAAAAAAAATGTGTAACTCCCCTAAAATCAATCGTAATTGGATTAAAAACTGACTCATTGTTGCCATACTTTTCAATCAAACGACTACAATTTAATATAGTAACCCCTATAATAATTGACGTAAATAAATATAAAAGTTCACGAGTGGAATCGTAAACCGAGGTAATGTCGTTGGAGGTAACCGTTCTCCAGAGATTTGAACAATGTTAACACGTGTTAGCTACAATGTTACGAGTGGCTTACTATGGTGGATTAAGTTGTAAGTAACTGTGTCACCTCATGGCATTAAGGAAAAGAGATCGAAAGACGAAACCTGTTTTTTTTGCTAGAAGACCTAGAATATTCCTATTCAGATATGAATTATATCTGAATAGTTTATGTGTCAAGGATATATTAAACACCTTGATATCGTAATTACAAAAAAATTAAATGTACGCAACATTGATAAGTAAACTTATTATAGTGAGTTTTATTACTGTTGTTACAGAAAAAAATTAAGTATTGTTTATTTTTTTATTTTCCACTTTGAGTCTTTTATTTTTGTAATTTTATTTAATTTAGAATTATTTGATCAAATAATTAGTTTTCAAGAAAAAATGAAAAATCTTATAAATTATTGAGTACAGTTGTATTAAAAATAAAGTTCCAACGATAACACGATATTTTCTATATGTCATATTTTTATAAAGTATAACGTATTATACTACATTGCGATATCTTCAAGAATATAAATATGAACTTCTACAAAATCCTTATCCAATATATCCAATATATGATACAAATTCTTACATATGGAATTAGCGTTTTGTCGTAGGAGATATTTCAGATCAAAGTGGTCACACTTTGATTTGAAATATCTCCTCTTTGGTTAAGAATTCCAAATTCAAATTTATAAATTCATTTAGCGGATACATTTGAGTTTTGAAAACAGTCATTCATTTGGTTTTTCCTCATTCTTTTTTTCTTATTTTCTACCGTAGCACCAGTGCTGCAGAAACAGCTCGCAGTATTAATGATGTGTAAAGCACGGTACGTTTTTGGTTTCAACGTTTTCGTTCTGGAAATTTCGACCTTCAGAACCAACCCCGTGGACGGCCGGAGACCAAAGTGGAAAATGAACAATTAAAGGCTATTGTGGAAGCGGATCCATCACAAAGCACTTCAGAGATAGCTGCAAGCTACGGGGTAAGTAATAAACTTGTATTAATCCACTTGCAGCAAATCGGGAAATTAAAAAAAACTTAACGATGGGTACCCCATGAATTGAATGAATCGAACTTGCAAATACGCGTCGACTGCTGCGTTACTTTGCTCAACCTACACAATAATGAAGGGATTTTATATTGAATCATTATTTGTGATGAAAAATGGATACTGTACGATAATTAGAAGTGCTCGTCGCAATGGCTGAACTCTGGAAACCCAGCCAAATCCTGCCCTAAACGAAAATTGACTCAAAAAAGTAACTTGTGAGTGTTTGGTGCACTAGCGCCGGTGTAGTTCACTATAGCTTTCTAAAATCTTGTCAAACAATTACGGCAGATATCTATTGTCAGCAACTGCAAACCATGAAGGAAGAACTAGCTGCTGAACAACCGAGATTGGTCAATCGCTCTAGGCCACTGCTGCTGCACGACATAGCAAGACCACACACTATACAACAAACAACCACTAAGTTAGATGAGCTACAATTGGAATGTCTGCGACATCCACCGTCCTCCCTGGACCTTGCTCAGATTACCATTTTTTTTCTGGAATTTGGACAACTTCTTACAAGGAAAAAAATTCCACTCAGATGCGGCAGTCCAAACCGCCTTCAAAGAGTTTATTGATTCTCGCCCCCATGGTTTTTTTTAGTAAAGGGATCAATGAACTACCTATGAGATGGCAAAAGTGCATAGATAGCAACGGTGTATACTTTGATGAATTAAATATATTTTACAAAAAAAAAATTGATTTTTTATATTCCTAAAATACAAAACGCCAATTTCATATTTGAATTAGATTCTTTGTGGCTAAATTAATTCATAATTCAATTGAGCAAAAATTGATTTCTCATAAAAATATACAAGTTTATCTGCTGAAGTCACCGCCAACAAGCATTTTAATTGGCGAGTAAAGATCAACAGTGAGCGGGAATAGTCCTGTTTGGTGACAGGCTTTTGAACTTAACAGAGCAAACAATCACAAAAACAGAATTCGTGAATGGAATATTGATATTGTCACATACGAATTTCAAGAGTGACGATGAAATTCATAACACGTGTAATGGTTTTTATTAAGTGACAATGTTTTTATAACGTTGATTTTATATTCAAAAACAGAGGACACTTTTTTTTTTATTGCTGTAGGACAGCACAGTTACTATTGCCTACGGCTGTTTGCGACGCCAGTGGCATCGCGAACATGCTACTATCCCATAAGGGTACAGGAACTTGGGTCACTAATGCCGGAACACAACACAAAGTTATTATGGCGGCATACTTAAGAACAAAGGTGGCCATCATCCAGACGGGCTTTGTGCCCTACCATGCAGCTAGGGTGGATTGTTTTGTCGCCTTTTACGACATGCCCAGCCGCAGGGATCAGTATTCTTTCTCTGCCCCTGCACGGATAAATACACTGTCGCTAATAGTTCTGTGTTTCTGTGTTTTTTTTTTAATTGCTGAGGAAACGCAGATATGATGATCTACTTTATATTAAGCAGTTAACGTCGTCTATAAATATATATATATATATATATATATATATATATATATATATATATATATATATATATATATATATATATATATATATATATATATATATATATATATATATATATATATATATATATATATATATACTAGCAGCCCGCCCCAGCTTCGCACGGGTATTTAATAAAAAATTCAAAATTAAAAATTATATACACACACATACCTAAACCCTTCTATTTTTTTTCGGTCTTGGGGAAAACCTCTCTTGACGGGTTCCCCCGACCCGGGGGGACCGAGGGATATGTGGGACCCCAGGAAAGATATTCGACCATCCGATTACACTCTAAAAAACCCCGCTATTCTCCTATTGCCTACGCCCGGGCCCACGGATATAAGGCCTGCCGATCTCGTGGCCCGGGCCGGCGCCGGCCCGCCCTTTGTCTTAAGGCGGGCCCCTTCTAAAGTGTTGGCGCCAGGGGGTCAGGGTTTCGTCCCCCCGGCGCTCTCCTAACAACTCTAGGAGTTGAGGGGGGCCGCGGAACAGCACGCGGCCCTCTTCCTGCAATAGTGCGGGCGGCGGATCCTCCTCCGAGGGGCCGCCCGCAGCCGCTTTCTACGGCGGCCGGAGGTCGTTGCCCGCCCTCCGGTGCCGACGACGCGGCCTACGTTGGCGGGAGGGAGGCGGTGGCGGACTTCCGCTCCCATTCCGCCACCTCCCTTGCAGACACTCCTCCTCCTTGAGTCGTGTACCTCATTACTGAGGGTCGTGATTCCCCTTATAAGAACCCAGTTTCCCTTTTATAATGTTCTTCCACCTGTGCCTGTCCTTGGTGTGGTGGAGTGCATCACTACTGCCTCGCAAAAGAAGGTGACGGCCGTCCATCCAGGGTTGCCCCCGACCATGGACAGAACCAGGGCCGGGAGCGACAGGTCCGCGGCCAATTCCGGACGGGACTCGCATCCCCGTCGCGTGCTAGTCAGGCGTGAGTACGACTACCAGACGACACTCCAGAAAAACCAGAGAGTCGCCTGACGTTGTAGGCGGCCCAGCAAGACCAACCGACAGCGAGGATGCAATTCCCGCCCTGGGAACAATCTCTGTGCAGGCGCAGTCGAAATAGGCATGGTTTCGACTACCAAATCAGGGCCCAGGGCAATCCCATTCATTGGGGGTCCCAATCAGTATTCGCAACCATCCCACCGGGGACCACGCCACAAACAGAGAGCTAAGTTGGAAAGGATGTAGGAGGTAGACGGGAAGAAAGGTAGGAAGGCCTCTGTCGCCTCGGACGGAGAGGGGAGTAAAGCGACGGATGCTCGGGCACCTCGGGTACGCACACCCGTGCACTCCTCAGACAGAGGAGCGCCCTTGAGGGCAAACCCTTCTATTTGCGTCAGGTTACTAAAAAAATAATTTATAAAAAAAAGTTTGAATATTATTATTTCTATGAAATTTTATTTTAATGATTTTTTTGTTATTATTTTTTATTTATTTTTCGTTGTTTTTTAATAAAAAAAATTTATATTTTTGTAAAAACCCCAGTGACGCACACGCCTACATTGCATAAGGTGCTGCCTAGCTAGCCGAACAGGGTGCGCAGCTACCACGCAACATTTTTCTAATACTTACATTTTTAAACTTGTGATATCTTTTGAATGGAATATCCGAATTGAATAATTCAAAAAGTTATGTAAAGGTATTGAAGCAGTTTTGAATATGAAGTAATTTATTTTGATAAGTATTAATACCAAGATACAAATAAAGAGCCTTTTCTAGGGGCGGCATTTCAATTAAATTTTTAAAATAAAAGAACACATATTGTGGCATAACTATAATAGTTAGACATATGCTATCGCGACACTTTTTGTAAATAATGATGTGTTCTGCAAAGTCGTAGTACATTATTTTATTCTATCATCAATAGCTTTCGCAGCGCACGTGATTTAAATAATATTTTAGGTAATTTTTTTACACCTTGGGTTACATTATTGAAGTTTTAGTAAGGGTCCCTAATTTTATCGAAAATATAATATAGCCTATGTCACCCGGAGATAGTGTAGCTTACCAACAGTGAAAGAATTTTTTAAATCGGGTCAGTAGTTTCGGAGCCTATTCAATGCAAACAAACAAACAAACAAACAAACATACAATCAAATCTTTCCTCTTTATAATAGTAGTATAGATATATATATATATATATATATATATATATATATATATATATATATATATATATATATATATATATATATATATATATATATATATATATATATATATATATATATATGTCGACGCAAGTCCATAGTAAATAACAAATGTAATTGTTCTGATTATGAAATCAATCATTGTGTCGAATAAATTGGTTGTTGTTAGTTATTAATTAGTGTTATGATTTTTGGAATGTATTGACTGTATTTTGCGTTGAATAAATCCTAAAACTAATTGATGAAATTGTTATGAGTTGTTTAACAGTTGAAACATTCGCCGCCATTTGTAGACCGGATGTTTCAACTGAGATTAAGATTTAAAAATAAATTCAATTGTTCATAATTAATTTCGAAATGTTTAATTAATTTACGAATTATTTTTGTAATTAACATAATTAATTTAAAGAAGTTGCGATTTAAATTGTGCGTTGACGTTCTTCCGCCCGACGCCATCTTTTGGTTTTAATTTCGCTGGCGCGCGAAATTAAAATAGACAATGTTAAATCAGAGATTAAGATTTAAAAATTAATTCAATTGTTCATAATTACTTTCGAAATGTTTAATTAATTTACGAATTATTTTTGTAATTAAAATTAATCGTTTAAAGAAGTTGCAATTTAAATGGTGCGTTGACGTTTTTCCGCTCGACGCCACCTTTTGGTTTTAATTTCGGTGGTGCACGAAACTACGATAGACTAGATGTAAAATTATTAAATCACTTTTGGTTCGAGCGCTGGGCGGTTAAGACCTGGTGAACTGGTGTATCCTATCTTGTGAGTATCTATCTATTGTTTTATTATAATTGTGACTATAAAACTATTACTTTGATAACCCTCTGGTGTCTTGTAAAATAAATCGTTTAGTGTGTTTCTGGTTGTTTTATTGTTTGCAATGAGTGCGCCGAATAGTGAGGAAGCCAGTGACGTTAGCAATGCTGACGTCACTGCTTTTAAGGATTCCAGGGGACCGAACCCCTCGTCTTCAGAAGTGGGATTATCACCCACATCTGCTCGTCCTTCTGTTTCAAACTATCAACATAGTAATGCTTCTGTTAGCGGGGTCCCAGTGGAATTTTTCGCGCAGATGTTGCAAATGATGAAGCACATGTCCGATCGTATGACAACAATACCGGACACAAAAGTTAAAATCAATGACGTGTTTTTACCATCATACGATCCGGATGCAGATATAGGAGTGCGAGAGTGGTGTAAGCATGTGACCATGGCCATGGAAACCTACAACCTGAGCGATTATGATATTCGGATGAAAGTCGGTAGTTTGCTCAAAGGTCGTGCAAGGTTATGTATGGGTTGACAACTGGCTTGTTTAAACCTCCACGTGGCAGGAATTGCGTGATGTTATGATAACAACTTTTGAACCTGAAAATAGGTATTCTCGTGATATAGTCCGTTTCCGGGAACATAGTTACGATAATTCAAAGGACATCGCGCAGTTCTTATCATAGGCTTGGATGTTATGGAGACGTGTCACTAGGGATAAATTATCGGATGATGACGCGGTTGAGGCTGTGATTGGTTGCATTGGAGACGAGCGATTGAGAATTGAGTTGTTGAACGCCAAGGCTACTTCAGTACCAGAGTTGATTTCTGTAGCTTCCTCAATAAAGCGCAGTAAGCGACCTTATCCTAGTTCATCAAATATGCAGCAGGCTCCTGTCAAACGACAACGATTCTCGGATAAGCCGCCTTTATATTGTCAACAGTGTAAAAAGCCCGGTCATGATACTCAAGATTGCCGTTACCGTGATAAAGCTGATAACCCTCAGCTGCGACATCATGATGGTAAAACGGTTCCTCAAAATGATAATAAACCGGCCTGTACGTTCTGTTCACGAACAGGTCACACATATGAAACTTGTTATAAACGTGAACGAACGATTGTCTCGAATATAATTGCATAGGTACACCTAAATTAAACTCCATACCGGTGTTGATTGGGGGTTTTAAAATTTTTCGCGATTTTCGATAACGGGAGTGGAACGAAAGGCACGATTAGGCCAGAAATGAAATCATACTGCATTTGTCTACTGCGCCTACCCTTGCATTGTTTCAGGAAAACGCACCAATTGAGCTTCACACTGATGCGAGCAGCCTCGGTTACGGCGCGGTACTCGTTCAGATCATCGGAGGTCGCCAGCATCCAGTCGCGTACATGAGCCAGGAGTAAGCCGAGCAAACGGAGTGACAGGATGTGCGCCACTTACTCTCCTGACACCCCGTAAGCACACCGTTCCACCAGAACTTTTAAGAGGGCGCCCATGCAAGGTGGCGCACGATCGGCTACGTCGGGCTGCACAGCCTGGGGAACAGGAAACCGTGTCGACGGGCGCCAACGATGACACCGAACAGCAGACCACAGCCCAAGTAGTCATTACACTGGATCCACCATCGACGTCTACATCACAAACCACACAGTTATTGGACGCTTAAGGGTTTAGTGTAACATTAATTAGAAGTTTAGTGTAACATTTTAAGAGTGTGCATAGGTAGTACAGTATCATTTATTGTGGATGTTAGATTCTGTGCGACACGTATCCTTTTTTCCTCGCCTAACTTGTCATTTTCAGAGCCACTGGGGACCACGGTCAGAAACATAAGGCCCAGGCCCCAGCATCGACCTACCCTGATCCTTTAGGACCCCTGTGGACCACGGCGTACGAGACCGCTCAGCGCCACAGCAGCAATTCCCTGTGAGCTTCATCAATAAACTATGGTAACAGACTACATAACTTTCAGAGCCTCTGTGGACCACGGCGTACATGGCCGCTCAGAACCACAGCAGGCCTGTTAGAGAAATATAATCATGCAAGTATGCGTTGGTCATTTGCATGTCAACAAATCAGAAATGTAATTAAATTACTATTTTGCTCATATTCCTTTATATTTCCTTAACTTTATAAACTTTATAATTTGCTGTGTTCCAAAATTTATTTACGAGAACCGTGACTGGTGCTGAGCACGCACCGTCTCGCAGAATGGCCGTGTCGACGCAAGTCCATAGTAAATAACAAATGTAATTGTTCTGATTATGAAATCAATCATTGTGTCGAATAAATTGGTTGTTGTTAGTTATTAATTAGTGTTATGATTTTTGGAATGTATTGACTGTATTTTGCGTTGAATAAATCCTAAAACTAATTGATGAAATTGTTATGAGTTGTTTAACAGTTGAAACATTCGCCGCCATTTGTAGACCGGATGTTTCAACTGAGATTAAGATTTAAAAATAAATTCAATTGTTCATAATTAATTTCGAAATGTTTAATTAATTTACGAATTATTTTTGTAATTAACATAATTAATTTAAAGAAGTTGCGATTTAAATTGTGCGTTGACGTTCTTCCGCCCGACGCCATCTTTTGGTTTTAATTTCGCTGGCGCGCGAAATTAAAATAGACAATGTTAAATCAGAGATTAAGATTTAAAAATTAATTCAATTGTTCATAATTACTTTCGAAATGTTTAATTAATTTACGAATTATTTTTGTAATTAAAATTAATCGTTTAAAGAAGTTGCAATTTAAATGGTGCGTTGACGTTTTTCCGCTCGACGCCACCTTTTGGTTTTAATTTCGGTGGTGCACGAAACTACGATAGACTAGATGTAAAATTATTAAATCACTTTTGGTTCGAGCGCTGGGCGGTTAAGACCTGGTGAACTGGTGTATCCTATCTTGTGAGTATCTATCTATTGTTTTATTATAATTGTGACTATAAAACTATTACTTTGATAACCCTCTGGTGTCTTGTAAAATAAATCGTTTAGTGTGTTTCTGGTTGTTTTATTGTTTGCAATGAGTGCGCCGAATAGTGAGGAAGCCAGTGACGTTAGCAATGCTGACGTCACTGCTTTTAAGGATTCCAGGGGACCGAACCCCTCGTCTTATATATATATATATATATATATATATATATATATATATATATATATATATATATATATATATATATATATATATATATATATATATATATATATATATATAACTAGCTGCTATCCACGTAGGGGTAGTGGAACCTGGAACACAATAAAAGGTTATTATGGCACCATACTTATACATGGATACTTACACAGGGATGGTTGCCATCAAGACGAGCTTGGGGTCCTACCACCTAACAAAATATGTAGTTATTTAAATATTATTTAAAAATGGATTAAATTCCTGCACTCCTTCTCCATATAAACTTTAGCTGTGGTAAATTTCATACTACTCCGTTCACGTAATCTTCGTACAAGGGGTATAAAGTTTTTTCTTCGCATGTTAATATAATAATAATGTCCTATCGTTAAATTATAATAATAATAGATTATCAATGAAAAATTAATTATATTAATTTAACTAGATAAAAAATATTATACGAAGCCTATGACAATATCTATGGACCTCCTATAAAACATGTTTTTTATGAAGTGTTTATTTATTCAAATTTTATAAAGTTAATGTTTTTGTGTTAACTTTATATCAAAATTTTATTACTGATTATTGTTTTGTTCGTTTTAAAATACCTATGGTTGTTAGAATTTGGCACATCATTACTTGTAACTCTACATTTAAAAAATATTTTTCGGGTCTATTTATTTTTATATATTATTTTTATATTATATTATTTTTATATTTATATATATATTTAATTAGAATGAAATTATTGACAAATTAATAATTTAATTTCTCATTGACATTTAACAGATGATATTGAATAAAAATCATGATTCCAGTGCGGTTATTTCATTTCACCCGGTTATTTAACTTATATAATAAATTCCAAAGCAGGAAAGTTTAAGGACTCATGCATAATAAAAACATTCAGTCATCAATAATTCAATCCATACGATACGCCATAATATAGGTATAATTTATCGCCAATAAAATAATATGCACAAGTAAGTATAAACAATGTATAAATGAATGTACTGGCGAGTAATAAATATTTTACGAGCTCCCGTACAACCGGGTTTCTGTGTATAAAATCGCCGAAAATTGTCAACAACCAAAGCTAAATATAATCTTTGTAAGGAAGAACAACTTTTATTGCTTACTGTATAACTGAACTTGATTTACTTCGTTTTTCGACGTTTACGACGAAGTTTTGGGATTATTATAAATCTTTTATTACATGGTACCGAAAATGCAGGAATAATATAAATGAACATATGTTCATATTAAATCATATTTATAATTTGTAAAGGAACTAAATATTATTATATTATATTACTATAAATCATAATTAATGACATAACGACGAAGAGAGAAAAGCTTCGTGTAAGGAGCTAGTTATTCAATATTTATTTTATTTTAAGCATTTTATCCAGGTAAAACTAATTATTTTAGTTTTGATATTTGAGAGTTTTCTTCGTATTTTTTTGCGTTAAAGCTATTTAAGTCATTTCCTATTTTTTTTTTCTAATTTTTTACATGATATAGGATCAGCACTCCTCTGTTAGCCGTCATCTACATATTCACACCCTTTATCGCTGTATCATCGTTTGCTATCTATCCAATCCATCCATCTTTCCGTTGGTCTCCCTCTCCTCCTGTATCTATACACTCTCATTTCTATCATTTTACTTGTTATATGGGATTCTTCTCTTCGCATCACATGACCTAACCACGCTAGTCTGTTACTTTTCTTTGGTAAAAGAAAATAAATGTAATAAGTTAAGCTAAGTTTTAATATAACCCATAATCAAATTAAATAAAAACTTTTAACAATTCTATGAATAAAATCTGTAATAAAGATTTGGGACACTATGAATAAATTGTTGTAACGAAGGGCCCAGTGTAATTTGTAAACTTCTCAATATGATATTAAAGCACATCAAAGGGCGATCTTCCCCACTTTCGCCGTCGCGGAAAAGTTAAATTGATACATATTTAACAAGTTTCCGTCTTTTGTAAAGCACAAATGTGTGCCTTGAGCGATTTTCACTTAGTCCTTATTTTGATTTCACATGTTTATTTCAACGTTTAAATATATGTTATTTGGTGCAATAATTATATATAAATATTATAATAAAAATATTAAAGCTGAAAGATATTTGTTTATTTACAAGCGAACACAGGACGTATCATAGTAGTAGAAAATCAAATCAAATAAAAATAAAACAATTATATTTAAAGTCAATATTTAATAGGTATAACATTCATTTAGGTATTTCACTGACTTACGAATATTAACGTACATTTATCACTCTCGAATGCACTCCTTTATGTCATCTACACTTGCCCGTGATTCTCGTGTTTTGACAGTGACATCTTGAGAACTGTGGATGACACGCGAGAGATGTCAATGCATACCGTAGACTAAATCCTATACCCTAAATTATTAAACATATTTCCACAATGGGGTTCGTGAGGTCCAATTGATGACTACTACTCCTAATAGCCTAATAACCTTGGAGGGTTTACTTATAAATAGCTGAAAGAAAGAAAATCGTTTATTTTACAACATTATGCAAAGATAGTACTATTATACATATATATTACACTTATTATTTTTATTTTATATTTTAGTAATAATTATACTTCTCACACAGTTAAGATTAAATTAAAGTTGAACACATATTTAATACACTACTAAATTACTAAAACATGATATGACAAAGAGTCTTTAAAACAGGAGTAGGCTTTATAGACCAGAGCTTTCATTTTTATTATGATATAAAGCAATTTTTTTAAGTAATAATTCTAATAGAAGACCTGAGAGCTTTGGTGACAAGGTATGTTGGACATAAATTCAATTGGACGGTACAGTATAAAGCGCCCCCGTCCTAATATTTTTTCGATGTTTGAAACACCCTAGCCGAAAATTAATCATCTCAGTAAGCCATAGAGGAATATTCATCTCTCTCTCTTCAAGTGCCTCTCCATCACTGAAGGTTGGCAGTCAGCTCCTTGAATCTCCTCTTGTCCATCGCCAATCTGAACAGTTGCTCAACGGTTTTAATTCCTGTCCACTCCCTGATATTACGGAGCCATAAGCCGGAATATTCATAACATGTCTGAAATAAAGCGCTTTATGTTATATTTATTCGTTTTAGTAATTAAATACTGTAAAAGCTTTTCAATCACACCACTGTGTTTACACACCGGAATTTTTTTTATAACTTTTAATCAAAATACGTAGAGCGGAACCCATGACAAGCTGACTTGTTTTTATTAACATAATGCCTGCCTTATTTCAATATTTCCCGCATGCCGACGCGTAAAACATATATTTTGTAAGGCTGCACGGCACGAGCTACCTTATTACTGTGAGAAAGGGCCTCAGAGGGCCAATAACTTGACATAAGTTACGGGTTAACGTCGCAAAGTGTTTACAAATTAACATAAGTGACTTAATCGATTTTAATATGAAAAATATACTAAAACATACGAAAAATGCCTTATGTTATATATTTATATTTTACGACTTCTGTGGCGATTTAACGATTCTCAAATTTGAGTCTTATATATGTATTTATTTATATCAGTATTCTAGTACCCATTGGGTACTCGCAGCCTTCTAGATAAATCATGCATCTTGGCCTTGGTTGTGAAATGCGACGGGGCTCCACGCGTCATTTCAACCTTAGTGGCAAAGAAAAGTCAGAGATGAAATTTACCTCCGGTGCTTGAGGGACTTTTCCTACGTTAGACACAGAAGGCGCGTGCAATACCTGCTACGGTCTGCTAAGTCTGTCACGGACCTGCCTAGCAGGTAATTTGTAACAATATTAGTACCCTTGAAACAAGTGTTCTGCTGAACTTTGGTAGGTACTAAGTGGCGCTTCGTGAATTGTTAAATTATATACATGTTTCTCCTTTCAAATTTACAAATAATTTTATGCATTATTTACTGTACAAGCGGCTAGACCCTTCAAAGACCAGTGCTACTTATATAGTTTGAGTTTCACTGGGAAGTGTTGTTCACGCAATGTTTGGGAGAATGCTTCGGGGTCACTTAAAAAAATTCCCTACTTACAAAAACAGACTTTATTTTGTCACTGTATATTGCATAATGTCAAAGATGCTCTTCGCTTATTCATATTAATACTTATGCTTAGTTTTATATATTCTTGTAGTAAGATAGAAACACTGTGGAAATTTTTCTATCGTGTTTCCAAAACTTGAAACCAGCTAACAAATTAAAGGACCTCTGTTCGGTTCATGGTAGTTCTTACTATTGCTGCTTGGCACTGATTTTTGTGATCATCATAAAATGTTGATTGCATACAAAATAAGCTCAGTGACTATTCACTTTTTTGTACATCTCTGTTAGTTGGAAAACACTATATTTTATTATGACCATTTTTAAAGTTTCTTTTTTGTGGTCAGACACTGTGTCCCATGTCACTCGCTGGTTTTAAAAAATCGCTTCAGAAAGCGGAGATTAATACGCTTAATGCATATAGGTACTCCCCAAGCACTTGATTTCGTTACGACTTCATTGGCTTTTAGTATACGATCAGCTAGCGGAGTGCCTTTTATTTTCTACTTTACCTTAACGTTTGTAGTAAAATTTTATGAACACCAGTATCTGGTTATATTATAGCGAATATATGGAAGGTGTGCACAGTTTAATCGCTCATATTGTGTTGTAAAAGCTATCGGGCAAGGTTATGTTTTTATTTAGCGGGTTATATTTCTACAATTTAGTAAAATTTCTTGATTATTGCATTGTTTAGCAATGGTCTAGCTCTAAGTTATGTATGTAAGATATGTATGCATGTAAGTATGAATAAATCTAAATCTGTAAATTTAATACTGGCAACATTTTTAACAAACCAGTATTTTTCAGTAAGTATAAGAGTGGGGTAAATATTCATCTGAGGTAACTACGGATGAGGTAGTCCCCATATTTAAATAGAGAATCGTAATAGACTATAAATCAATTACTTATTTTGCTACTTTATAAACATACGAGTAAAAGGAAGGACGCAGAACCTGATGAGCATGCTCTCCGGTTACGCTGCTGAGCGCCTGGAGTATAATCTTCGGATGCAGCTGGGATGAAACATTTGATAGAACTAAAAGAATATCTACAGCTAAGTATAGCAGCGCCAGTTCGGTATGTAGTTTGAGACTACGTTTTCTTTCTATTACTGTGGAACAGTAGACGGTCTACTAAATAGTGAGCAGTTATAGTCATGGATGTTTGCCACGCCTAAGGCAACGCTATCACAACAGAAGGTTATTATATTTAGGAACAAATTGTGGTTGCCATAAAGACGGACTAAGAGCCCAGCCACCTAGCTGGGGTTGTTTGGACTCCTTTTACAATAGGTTAATTCCGGCCGCAGGGGCCAGTGTTTTTACTCCGCCCTTGCATGCCCCGATACGTAGTCCCAAAGGAAACAACAAAGCACTTGTTTTATGGATACAACTGATATTTGATCATCTACTTTTCCTACTTAAATAAATATTATACTTTTATGAACCAGTGGTGGATGATTTAAAAAAATAGCAGGCAGACCGACAGCTTGCAGCAGCAAAAGGCCCTGGCACCTACTTGCAGCGCTTAATATAGAAGCGGTCGGCCTGTCCCTCACTCGTCTCCACTCCACACTCCGGAGGCGACTCTCATTGGCTGCTTATATTCCAGAAGTGATTCTCATTGGTTGTCTAAACATTAGATTCTCTTTGGTCGTTTATACTTCGGAATTGTTACAGTCCGGAAGTGATGGAAACACTTTTTGGTTGTCTTAAATATTAGTCAGTGTTGCCAATAAGATAATTTTGACCCAGTCTCTGATGTGTGAAAGCCATTACACTATAGAAGTCGACCTGTAATGCATTATTGTAATCTTGAATGTAACCTTTTAGCATCTTACACAATATAAAATACACATTTCACAAACAAAACGACATCTAGCTAACCAGGCCAGCAAATTCGTAATCAATACAAACGCGAGCATAATTAACTTCCCAGTTTTAGAGAAAACATTTCTACATTAACATCAAAACACTAAAGTAATAACATTCGCCGAAAACACCATCCACAAAATTTCATGACATAAAACAATATCAAAATGTAGAACAAAAGTCACTATTTTAACCAATTTCTAACAAAACAAGTTGACTGTACGACATGTTCTGCCTCCTGAATACCACCACTGGGATCTCTGATGGGTGAGACGAGTCTGAATTGTTACCACATTCTATTATCAACCTATCACATATTAATATAAGATCTAAATTTCTTTATCTAGAAACTATCAGCTGTGTAAAGAGGGATACAATTGATATTGTACTTATGAACATGGTGATATAGTTGAATTTGAATTGGGTGGTCTACGATACCTCAAAGGAGCGATTTAATACACACAAGAATAGCGATGAAAGCTTTCTTGGCAGAGTTTTGCGCTTAGAGTTTTATTTTTAAAATTGCGAAGATGTAAAGGTAGCTTGATGTGTATCTCAGTTTGCTTCATTCGGAGGGAGAAAAATGATAAGTATTCGTGGAATATGTTAAAATCGCTCAAAGCAGGATTCCGATGCACCACGACGTAAACGTGAACGCGTTATCCACAGCTAAAAGGTAGTGTCTTTTATTAAGATTATCTTGTATGAGAAGGACCTTTTAGCATTCCATGACTCTAGTTTATTAGAGGAAGTGTGAAAGGAGCACCAGTAGTTGAAAAACTTGAAGGCAAAAGACTAGCGTGGTTTAGCCATGTAACGTAAAGGGAAGAATGCCATAAATGATATAAATGAGAGTGCATTGATACAGAAGGAGAGGTAAGAGACCAAAGAAAAGATGGGATAGGATGGATTTCGTAAGAGATGATATGGTGAAAAATGGTGTGAATGGTGAAATGACGGTTAACAGTGGAAAGTGGAAGCAGAGCATGTTGTGCCAACCCCATGTAATGTGGGAAAAGGGCAGAAAGAAGAAGAAGTGTGTCAGAAACACTCCAAGCAGATCTTGAGACTTGTGACATGGATGTTTAAGTAGAGTTTCCAATGAGCATTAGCTAACTCTCCCTGGCTAAATTTGGCGCGAAACTGCTAAAGCAGCTTTGGAGGTTCGTTCTAGATTAGAAGTTATTCCAGCTCTGGACAGGCTAAGGTTATATTTGTTGTGAAAATAATACGAAATACGTCTTGCACTAGAATGCCAGAAGTGCCTGTTGCTCTATGCTATCACAGAGCTGAATGTTTGAGCACCTATATGAATTTTGGTGTGAATAAATATGAGAATATAAGAGAAGATATGGCTCATTTACTACAGGGGCGACTGCCTTTTTACCTCGAAAATAAAACTGCACAGTGCCCTAGACTTACTAATTGTAGAAGAAGCTGTAAGACATTTGCCATCATATTACGACTTTCTAGGAAATCAATGACCTTTAGGCAATGAGCTTTGTTCTTCCACGTGGTCAAAGAAAATATGCAATATACACGTTACAGTTCATTTAAGTTTAAATAAATATACTATTATGTTTGTTTTGTTTCAGAGAGTTTTTTCAGTAAACAATTTGCTTGTCATTTCTTATGCACTACATGTTTATAGAGATTTATATGAAAATTAATTAACACAAAATAAAACAAATTTTTTTGGACTAATAATTTTTTTATTATTTCAATAACAAATAAATTGTTAAAAACAACAATGTACTCAGAGGTACAAGGAGAACGGCTAAAAGCTTTAGGATATCTGAATCACAACACTGACATAAATTTTCGTTTCAGTTTATTCAAATTTGTAAAATTCTATTCCATATTTTTTATGCGGGAATAAATAACCATTACAAAAAGCCTAAGTAAAGTTGAACGTGATGCAACTGGAACTGATAACTTATGACTATTAAAAACAATAATTACTTATGATGATTAGAAATATTAAGCGCATGAGATAATCAAAATTAGGCTAAGAATATTTATATGGAAAAAATCACAATTTTAAAAATACATAACTTTTTCAGGTTATGTTTTCGAAAATAATAAAGAATCAGGTTCCTGAAGTAAATGGCGTCGACTTGTGAGGCGCATTTATCGCGGGAGATGGATTTAAGCGGGTGTTTTCAAAGAAAATATAACTGGCTTCACGATATATTTTCAGTCGGAACAAGAAATCAATGTTTATACAAGAACAGTTAATTTTCATGTTTTGCAGGTGTTCTTGACCTATAGGAGTTTGGATAGGCCATTGAGATCGGCTGCTGAGGTGAGTCGGTTAAAATCTCTATTTAATTAAGATCAAGTTTCAATATCTAGCGCTCTTACTACTAAGGCTGTTTAATAATTATTTTACGAAACATATTATTAAAAAATCGTGAGATTGGAATTTCCGCCTTTCTTTCTTTCCCCTCAGTCCCCCCGGGCCGGGATATGTGGGACTCCGGGAAGATGATTGGCCATCCGACTACCCACTAAAATACCCCGCTGTTGTCCTATCGCCTACGCCCGGGCCCACGGATATATGGTCTGCCGATCTCGTGACCCGGGCCGGCGCCGGCCCGCCCTTTGTCTTGAGGCGGGCCCCTTCTAAAGTGTTGGCGCCAGGGGGTCAGGGTTTCGTCCCCCCGGCGCTCTCCTAACAACTCTAGGAGTTGAGGGGGGCCGCGGAACAGCACGCAGCCCTCACCCTCGCGGCAATAGTGCGGGTGGCGGATCTTCCCCCGAGGGGCCGCCCGCGGCCGCTTTTACGGCGGCCGGAGGTCGTTATTTGCCCTCCGGCGCCGCCGACGTGGCCTGCGTTGGCGGGAGAGGAGTGTGGTGGTCGACTCCCGCTCCCGCTCCGCCGCCTCCTTTGCGGACATGACTGCCTCGCAGAAGGAGGCGACGGCCGTCCATCCAGGATCGCCCCCGACCAGGGACAGAATCAGTGCCGGGAGCGACAGGTCCACGCCGATTGGGGCGACGAGGGCGCGGCGCTCCTCGCGCCACGCAGTGCACACGGTGACAGTGTAGTCCACCGTGTCCTCCTCGTCGCCCGCGCCACAATGGTGGCACCCCGACATCATCTCCCGCCCTATGAGACACAGGTACCTCCCGAAGCAACCGTGCCCCGAGAGGACCTGCGTCAGGCGGAAGGTCAGGGCGCCGTGGCGCCTTTCCAGCCATTCAGCCAGGACGGACCTCACCGCTTCGATGGTGGCGAGGCCCGCGCTGGGTTGCGTGAGGCGCTCCTTCTATTCCACCATGAGCAACTCGTCGCGCAGCTCCACCCGCTTTACCTCCACTTCACGAGGCGCGGGTCGAGAGCCACGCTCGGCCGCATCCCGGCGCCACTGGTATAACAGCGCCAGGACTCGGGCCTCGAGGTCCCATGGTGGGGATCCGGCCAGCAGGGAGGCCGCTTCGAAGGACTAACTGGATCGTTTGACCCAAGTAGACGTATTGCTTATTAGCACTAAATTTTTCATAGTAGCGCCAATTTACACTGGCACAACTCTGTGATTATTTTTTGTGCAAAAAAGTGGTTTAAATGGAGCCACATTTGGTATTTACGGAATTAAAGACCCTCCGACGTCTGAATTGAGTTTCGAGAGGATAAACAAAATAATGACAACATTTTGTTCCTCTGAAACTAGTGCAAAGAAGAACATACTTCTTGCCGTTTAATTTAGGAGAATGACACACGACTACACAACCACACGGCCATTTCTAGAATAGTACTTACTTATAATTTTTTTTTAATTTACTTTCTAAACAACTATTTTTATGTTTGAAGTAGAATTGAATAAAACGTAAAATAATAACAATTAATATTTATATTGGTAGGACTTTTCCATGTAGGTGTTATTTCGGATGAAACATTGTGCTGTCAATAGACATGTCTAACTTTAAATTCAAAAATAGAATTTAAAATTCAAAATAAAGCGAGGCGCACAGAGCATAATAAAGGCAGGCGTAAACCGCGATCGCTGTGTTACAAAAGCTAACAGGATGTCCGCTATGAAAACAATGCAAACTGCTATACAAACCGCCGAAATATACAACCTCAAAGTGAAAAAAACTCCGCTAATCCAGAGCTGGAGGTTTATTATGGGTTCCATTTGAATGTTAAATTTAATTATATTGTACCAGTTGGATATAATATGAAATTGAAAGAGAACAAAAGACAAAAACCTCTAAAAACCTAATTTAGACATACGAGTACATTTACTTTACTGGTGATTCTTGACTCAGGAAAAGCAAGTGTCACGTAAGAGTTTCACGCATAAACACGCTGAAGACTTTTGCTTAGATGTGTTCATGCATGTAAGGCTTCGGATACAACTTGAAAGATAAGCCTGTAAAAAGAAGTTTTTTATTATGTTAAATAATTTGAATATGTTAACTTCAAAGCTAAATTTTTTAAATCAATTTATATTAAGGATTAAAAAGAAACAGTTTTCATTTCTTAAATAAAATGCATGCCAATACTATCAAAAAACTGAAAAATTGTTTTTGAATAATAAGAAAAGTAGGCAGGTAGTTTTATGGCTCCTAGTATGGCTAGTTCAAATTTAGAATGCAATCTGGATTTAAAGAACGCTTAATGCATAACGCCAAGATTTGTTGAAGCAGCAAGTTGAAGCTTTTCGCTTCCTTTAATGTTTTTCATTAAGTGGGGTAACCCTAAAAATAAGCAAATACTTTTGACCAAACGAGTTTTACGGAGTCCCAAATAAAGTTATCACGGAAGCGCCACACGGAGGAACGTCATAGAATGTCTTTTAATACATTTAAAAGACTCGCAGTAAATGTATTCTCCAAATATGTTTTAGTTTCTGCTTCCAAGTAACATATCTTTAATATTTTACGACAAATTTTAGAATTTTTTATTTTTTTATTTAACTACAATCATATAACATAATCAATAATAAACTGAAGAAATTATACGTCCCCAATAACACACGTAAAAGGAATCTAGTTCTTCGTTATCCCGTCCTGCATTATCGTCTTACAAGCTAAGTCTCCGATTTCACGAATCTTATTTGCTCTCAATGCTTCCTGGATATAAATCCTGATTATGACGTGTTTGGTTATATATTCGAGTAAGTTTTTATAAACATCACTTGTATATATCTTGAGTTAATGTAACTGCATACAGCTATTTACATTTCTATTTGGCTTTGCTGAGTTTTAACTTCCTGCTTGTTTACTATTCGTACGCAAAACGATATGGTGAGTAATAATTGAATCCAGGAATTCTAAGTTACCACTCATGTGTGATACTGTCTCATATAAAGTGTTTATTTCTGGTGCATCAAAAGTACACACTTGGACATCTTGTCTTGAACAAAACTGTTTTTAGACTCTTGATCCCGAAAGGAACAATGCCTTTCCTCTGTTGTCTGTGAACTAGTAAATATTTATCGCCTTGTACGACTCCCTAGAAAAATTATGGTATCCCTATTCCTTATTTCCGGTGGGGCCATACGGTATTTATAAAATTATAAACACTGTTCTTATGAAAGCATTTATATTATAAACACATTCATTCTTCGGAGCGTAAAAAGCGTATGAAGTTGTCTTGAGAAGGCTCGCTGTGCTCTATTAAAACCTAACATGCAGTTTACAGGGCTGGGTGCAAGCCAGTTTATAACACAGCATAGTCTAGGAGACCAATGTCTTATTCACATGGCCTTACAATTTTATTTACTTTTTATAATTTAAATAAGGCAAGTGATTTAATAGCTAATGTTATTTTGTCATCTCGTATTCTGTTTACCTGCCATTTGCCCAATTGTATAGTGAAGGACAAGATATGAATGGGAATCTTTAGATTAAGAGAATTTTTGTGGGAGCTACGTGTCACGGAGATGAATATGCTGCGGTGGATGTGTGGAGTGACGCGGAAGGACCGTGTTAGGAACTCCCACATTCGCGGTAGTCTTCATGTCTGTGACATTGCGGATAAATTACAAGAGTGTCGGCTCCGTTGGTACGACCACGTTTTACGGCAACCGGATGCTTACGTGGGTAACAAATGTCTGGCCATGCCGCCTCCGCCGGGCCCTGGCAGGAGGGGTAGACCCAAAAAGTGCTGGCTTGACGTTGTAAAGGGTGATATGCGTGCCAATGGGCTCACTACCAGGTATGCTGAAGATCGTGCGAAATGGAGAAGAAAAAGTCGGAAAGCGGACCCCGGGCGCCGAAGCGAGAGTTTGGGCTGCAACCGGAATACAACGCAAAGATGATATATATAATTTTTGTGGGAAGACAAGTTGCAGCAACAGTTATGTTATATTGTATTATATAGCTTTATTAACTTTAAGAAGGTTTTTAATTTTAGTAGTATTCAAAATTCTCTTTAAGGTCTAAGAACGAAATAAAGTATTCTTTTCGGGTCCAGACCGTTCAAATAACTGTGTAAGATTACTAATCTAAATTTCATAATTGCTCTGCCAAGTCTGTTAGTTACAAGCAATATTTATGTAGTAATAATTGCAATTGTCAAACAATTTAGTATATTTATAGTATAAAATAAATAAAAATCTTTTATTGCAGGTGCCTATTTTTAAATATTGACAATAACATTTTAACTCTTTTATTGCTAAGCTAATTTCACATATTTGGCATAAATTGCGAAAGGATTTTTGAAAAAAAGTATCTTATTAAATATTTTCTACAAATGTAGATGGATTCTCGTAATTCTTTCGGTTATATGTAAGGGAGATCTTTTAAATGGTTATTTATAAAAGTTATTAACTTATTATAAACGCTATAATGCACGCGTTACGATACACCCGAGAGTCAATTTATCACCGGCTCGCGCTCTAAGAGTTAAATATTTGCAAACAGTTCAGCTTGTTCTCCGACAAAGGCCTTCTCTGGAAACTTTCACTGTATCTTGTCTTTTGCTGTACGTGTCTACTTTGGCTTCGCTATCTATTTTATTTTATTTTCCCACCTCTTGGTTTATCTACTTCTGTTCTTTTTGCTATCTTTTGAATACATCCGTGCAGGGGCGGAGAAAGAATACTAACCTCTGCGGCCGGGGTCGGCCTGTCGTAAAAGCCGACAAATCAAAGCCGTCTTAAGTATGCCGCCATAATAACCTTGTGTTGTGTTCCGGCATTAGTGATCCAAGTTCCTGTACCCTTATGGGACAGCAGCGTGTTCGCGATGCCACTGGCGTTGCAAACACCCATAGGCGACGGTAACTGCTAAATTCTAAGCGGGCCGTCAGCCTGTCTGCTGTCCTACAGCAATAAAAATTAATACATCAATTTACTCTCATCATATGCCCTGTCCATCTCCGTCCATCAGCAGTGTACGTCATATATGCATTTTTGAAATTCGTTTTACTTCTTATATCATTTAATTTTACGCCATCTTTTCTTTTAATATCTCGTGTGATTTTCTATTAGCCGTGCACAGAATATTTATTTTGTGTTTTAACTGTTCTGTTGATTTATTGTACTGACCTATATACTTGATATTTATAGTAATGATTTAGCTCCTAGTCTAAAAGCACCCCGCAATTCAGACAGAAGCGCTCCATCACCGTCTCCGCTCCACTTTAATAACATTTCCGCATCCCCTGGAACTTTATTAGCCGCACATAAAACACAAACGTTGTTCATCTACACTTAAATGCGACGTCATTAGAAAAATGTTTAATCCAGTTTAAAGAGGTTTTAGTGGACAGGGTTTGTGGTATTCACGCTTTTAAATGACACTTTCGTTTTAATATTTCACGTAAATTTAGGGTTGATATAGAAAATAACGTGTTCAGTTCATGTCAGTCGAAAAATAAGCAAGTATTGGGCAGGCTCAAACAGCTTCATCAGTCTATGCATGTTCATGTGTCTGTGAATAGTTTTCCTTCAATTATTTTTAACCACTCAAGTGTCAATCCTATTTGGTCCTAATCTATTTGTCATAGATTTAAAATACTTTAAAAATAAATTTAAGAATACAGCTCCAAATTAGGACTCCTTATTCTTCTAAGCTTTTATTCGGATTAAACCGAAGATTCAAAACTTAAGATAGCTCAAGCACATGATGCAACTGTTGATGAGAATCATAGCAAGACAAAAGTTCTACACGAATTTTTGAGCGACGTATTATTTTCTAGTATAGACTTTCAAAATGATATGGTAAAATATGGTTTTAATTTTCCTTCTGTCTCCTGACCCCGAAAGAAAAAATGTCTTCTATCTTCATTTGCTTCTTGTGGATTAGTAGTTGTAATAATTAATTTTACTAAATAACAAAAAATAACATGACTTTTGTAGAAAATAAAAAACCAAAGTGAGTGCCCAATCACAGATAGTTCAATTGATTTAAAACCAATCGCCGCGTCCCCCAATCCATTTGCCGTAAGCCACTCTTCAATGCAGTAAATTCCTTAACGGAACAATTTTCTCCGCAAAATAGCACCGTCACTACCCCTATGTTACGTTAACATGGATTTGAGGGATGACTTTCGACCCTTAATGTGTTGTGTAATTCAAGTGTATTATGCTAATCATTATTTTATATAGAGATATACTGAGTGTAAATAATTATTAGAAAATTATAGTATAATATATGATTGTGGTAAAATTGGTCTGACTATTTGCCATGTTGTCTTAAAATGAAACAATAGATTTGTAACTAAAATAAAAATGATACTTTTCATTTATATACTTATTGAATGTCACGGGATGTCACGCGAGTTTAACAGCGGCTTCGAATGACACCGGCCCGTTTTCGCGAGCTTTTCAAGCCCGTGCTGTGTGGGTATCATACATACCATAAGAGATTCAATTTCTTCTATAGTTAATAATTTAAATAAATAATTTGGTTTATTATTAGTATATTACTTACAATAAATAGAAAATAGGCTAAATTAACTACATATTATTATGAATTGATAATATAAATAATTATTTTTAGAAAAAAAATTAGTAAATGTATTTGCAATTTTTTTGTTAACATTAAATGTATTGTATTACCTCAAAATTTTCAGACATTGTATCTGTTTTACGAATATACAGGGCTATTAAGGATTCGACGTATTCCCGTAAGGACATCGTATCACAGGATAAGAGTAATTATTTTCGATAATTTTAACCCCCATATGCATTATACAAAAGTGAACCATTTTTGAGTTATCATGTTTTTTAGATTTTTTCAAAATAAGTCAAAAATGCAACATCAAAAATTTATAAAAAAAAGTAGGTATGTTTTATTTTTCTTCTGATTTGTAAAAACGATTAAACACTGGTTATTTGTTAATATTAAAACAACAAATATCCGTTCAAATTTAAAAATTCGAGACTAAAAACGATATTATTTCAATATGTTTTTGAGATTTATTTTTCCACTAAAATGCCTTAAAACAAAAAAGAAATGTTTGAAAGTAGACTTGCTGATTATTTTAAAAACTACCGTTATTTTTTTTTCCGTTTCAATGTCTATAAGATTGATTGAAGATTTATTTGTAATAATAAATTAAATATCAATAAAAAAACAAATGAAATTTTCAGTATAATATTATAATAGTAATATTTTTGTAGCGTTTTACTTGATTTATTTGTGAAAATCTCTTTGTTATTATATCAAAAAAGAAAAATTGTAACAAATGGGGATATGTCTCTCGTAAGATAAATCAAGAACACTATACATCAGTCCCTTTGTTCGAGCTGAACTGCTAATGGTCTCGTAATACGGCCAGTGGACGCGTTTCAACTGCCACTGGACGTGTGATTTATTCCTGTATTTATATCAATGTAGGTCAACGCACGATTAAAGGGTCTTACGCAGTTAACATAGTCTTATAATGAGGAAGTCTGGTGTAACCTTATTTTGGTCTGAAGCTAGATCTGGAATTGGTTAGAGGTTAAATAAAATACTTTTATAGCTGAAGCATGGAAGGTTCGTAGACACTGTTATCAGAGGTAGATAGTAAATCATTTGTAAAAGAGATGATTATAACTATAAAAAAGGAAAACTGGAAATATATATATATATATATATATATATATATATATATATATATATATATATATATATATATATATATATATATATATATATATATATATATATATATATATATATATATATATATATATATATATATATATATATATATATATATATATATATATATATATATATATATATACCTATATATATGTATATCAAAGCAATTATTTAAATATAATATTACATTTTACTTATATATAGCTTACATACATTATATTCACATACAATCATTGTTTCAGTTACTATATGTATCATATATATTTTTCTTTCCCTTCTTCTTTCATTAATATTTTATTTTAAATTATTATTTATTTTTACTACTATATCTCATTTAACTACTATACATTATTTAATTTTTAATATAATGGTAATTATTATATATTAGTACTTATGTTAAAAATACTGGCCCACTGAGATACAGTATTCACTAGTTCAGGGGCCAGTGTGATTTTCTCGAGTCAAATTAGTTGTTGTACATGAACTGCTGTGATATGTATCTTTTATTTTTAAAATTTGTATGTCATGTATAAATAATTAAATAAATAAATAATATAAATAAAAATAATCTAATATTCATGTGATTAAGAAACAACTATAGCCAACTAGCTCATAACGCTTCATAAATGATGATAAACCGTCCCTTTTTCTGGTATACACAAGCAAAGTAAGAGAATTTTTTTTTTCTTAGGAGTGTAAATGGGGCTTCAAATCAAACGACTGGGATTCGAAAGTCAGTGTTTTTAAAATGTTATATAACGTTCAGTTATTGAATTGTATATGAAACAAATGGAAACTTTCGAGAGTAGTATAATAGAGATGATCCATTAGAACGAGTAAAAGTTTTTATAGTAGTACGCCAGCGGCGCTTTATGGACGATCCCTCATTTATATGGCGATGCCGAGTAGTGTTTCATACACCTACTCGACATGAATTATAACAGTAATATTATGAAAACTTTTGCTTCTAACACGGTTATGTGGCTGCGTAGAGGAGAGAACTGCGGACGCGTGTAAAACATTGTTTACTATGGACCAGTTTTATGTACGGATGACAACTGAGTGGCCAATATCAAATTGATCATTAGAAACTCAATTGTCCTATATTCTAATGTCCATAATGAATTAAGCTATCACACAAAATTATTTTATTTATTTTCACACTATCATCATCATCAATAGATAACATACATACATATAATCACGCCTCTTTCCCGTAGGGGTAGGCAGAGACCACTTCTTTCCAATAGATAACAGTAAAAATAATAAATATTAAAATGAAAAATAACTAAAAATAAAATTTTAAATTCTTTGAAACTACACTAGGTAATGTTTATACTAAAATTTTGCCATAATGACCTTGTGTTGTGTTCCGGAATTAGTGACCCAAGTTCCTGTACCCCTAGGGGACAGCAGCGTGTTTGCGATGCCACTGGCGTCAAAGTAAAATTAAAGCTGTAAAATCGAACTTTTGGTCATTCCTTCACTCAATTTACTCACTAATTGGGAAGCGGACACCGTCACCTTTCCCTTTTTCCTCATGCAAGGGTGGATTAAGAATACTAAACCCCGTGGCCGGGGTCGGCCTGTCGTAAAAGGTGACAAAACAACCCTAGCTAGGTGGTGGGACTCCAATCTCGACTGGATGGCAACCACCCCTAGTCTATAAGTAAGCTGTCATTATAGCTTTGCGTTGTCGTCGAACATTAGTGACCCAGGTCCCTGTACCGCGGTGCCCCTGGCGTCGCAATCTAGGCAATGGTAACTCTCAGCCTATCTGATGTTGATTAGCAATAAAAATAAATAGTTAAAAACTTTTATTTGCAATGCTAGGATCATTGCGAATGTTACTTACACATATTTACTTGTTCTTGAAAGAAGAATATTAGACAATTGAACAAGATGAAGAAATAAGCCAGAAGAGTCCTCATTCTTCTTCCTTAAGATCACATTAGTTGAAGAAAAGGCATAGGAAAAAATTTGTTCTCGAAAATGAAAAAGGAAAGGAAAGAACATAAAATGGACTACGAAACTCACATTTAGTGTATGTAACGTTTTAGTGGTGCAAATGATATCATACTCGGAGACCAACCAAGTTCCCAAGTTCGAATCCCGATTGTATACACCGTTTAGACAGTTTTTTCGCCTGATAAGTTTTTTCGTCTGACACACTAAGTAAAATCCTTGCCTACCATGAAGAAACACATTGAGATGAACAAGCACGGTGGCTACACTTTTCATTCCCTCCGGATGGAGCCCCAAACTTTAAAATGGCTGAAATTCTGACTGAATACTGACCTCTGCGGCCGGGGTCGGCCTGTCGTAAAAGGCGACAAAACAACCCACCCTAGCTAGCTACGTGGTAGAGCCCCAAGCCCATTTGGATGGCGAACACCTTCGGTCTTAAATATGTCGCCATAGTAATTTTGTGTTGTGTTCCGACATTAGTGACTCAAGTTCCTGAACCCTTATGGGACAGCAGCATGTTCGCGATGCCACAAGCGACGGTAACTGCTAAACTATAAGTGAGCTGTTAGCCTGTCTGTTGTTCTACAGTAATAAAAAAAAGTCTAACTGCTGAGTCGGGCCTCCTCCTAAAGGAAACGGACAGTAATACCCGCCACGCTTCTCTAAGGCGGATTGGTGAGTTACATATACCGATGATCTTGGTATGTAATTTTCCTTACGATATTTTATATTTTTTATATTGCTGTAGGATAGCAGACTGGCTGACTGCTCACTTTAAATTTAGCGGTTACCGTCGCCCATAGGTGTTTGGTTTTAGGTACAGGAACTCGGGTCACTAATGCTGGAACACAACACAAGGTTATTATGGCGGCATACTTAATACCGAAGGTGGTCATCCAGACGGGCTGGGGACCCTACCGCGTAGCTAGGGTGGGCTGTTTTGTCGCCTTTTACCACAGGCCGACTCCGGCCGCAGAGGTTAGTATTCTTTCTCCGCCCCTACACGGATGTAATACGGCAATTATGCTATAATATAGACACTGGGCGAGAAAAAGTGCCTCAGATATGCATGCCACCGTGGGGTTGGATTAGTCCCCAGGTTACATTCCGGGTTCTCTGAGCTACCAGGTACCTATATTTTAGAATAGCTTAACTATAATCATAATTTTTTTTAAATCTCACATTCGTTATTCACTATAATTTACAATTTCAGGACATTTTTATAATTTATTGATTGACCTCATCCAGGCAGGCGACGTTTTCAACTTTTTCACAACAGGATAAAAAACTTCTGAGCGCCTTTTATGATATATAAAAGTTTAGTTGACAAGTTGAAACATGTCGCTATATTTTCCGCAATTTTAAAGGTCGTGACTCCACTTATGTTATTTTTTCATACGAATTTTACCGTGATCATCTTTTTTCATCAGCTTACGACACAGTTATGTACTGCTAAAATAGAATTAGTTGACTTATATCTGAAGTAGGTATATCATTTTTTGTAGTGATGGAGACGAATGCTCCGCATATCTTGGACAGCCAAAAGAACAAATATATTCTGGATCAGCTTCGCATCAAAGTTACGCTTTCAACAATCTGTTATCGGAAGATTCTTGGGTACTTCAATCACATTGCCAGACGACAGCCGGATAACTTTGATAAGCTGATCGTGATGGGCAAGGTAGACGGAAAGCGATCCCATGGCCGCTAGTGTGACCAGGTAACCGCCCTCACTGGACTCCTAATAGCAACCGCTATTCGAGAAGCTGAGGACCAGAGAAAGTGGAAACAGCTTACGAGACAGGCCACGGTTGATTTTCAAGGACACGACCTTGAGCAAAGAAGAATTCCACCAAGAATAAGATATAATTTAATATTACATAAAGTATTAAGAATGAATTTATTTGTATTTTCCAAGGAATACTGATAAAATACGGTTTTGGTATTGGTAAGGTACGTAATAATTCATTTAAGTATGCAAGCAATGATCAAAAAGTCATGATATTCGTATATATCCAGTGCACATGAATATTAATTAAAAAAATTGGCTGGCTAATATACCCATTTGGTTAACATAGAAAAATTATATAAATATGCCATGTTTCCCAGGACGTACATTCAATTGAATACGAACAGTAGAAGGGATAACTTCAAAATGGAGAAAAACTAAATCAAACTCTCTTTTAAAAAAGGTTAAAAAACTCAGCTATGGGGCGATATGTTTGATTATAAATAATTTATAATAATATAAATAAATGTCACGTGAGATGAGATGATTGATACTTAAGTTGAAAATTGAGTAAGTTTGTAAAGTGAAAAGGTTGACATCGCAACTTTTTTTTACAAGTACAGGAATTAGAGCTTGCGTTTTTAGTTTTGTGGCGTGCATTCAGGTTTGGCTTTAAGCAGATCAATTAAAGAATAGTCAATTGTGATTTTTTATTTATTTATTGCTGTAGTACAGCAGACGGCCCGCTTAGAATTTAGTAGTTATCGTCGTCTATGGGTGTTTGTAATGCCAATGACATCGCGAACATGATGCTGTCCCATAAGGGTACAGGAACTTGGATGGATTTTTTTGTCGCCTTTTACGACAGGCCGACCCCGGCCTGTCGTAAAAGTATATTTGCCCTTTGCCGGATGTTGGTCCTTTCTTTATCAGGATCCATTTAAAGGTCGAGGTGGAGTTTCATAAACCCCTAACTTATCCAACCAATTAGTTGTAAATTACAGTCCCTGTCTCTTAAGAATTATTCCTCAGAACAATTGAAATTAAAAACTATCTAAAATAATTAACATTTTCGTTCAGTCTATCAGAAGCTTTTTTGTTGTTAGGGATTAAGTCTATCACAATATGTTTTTTAGAGGAGAACGCATTAATTCTTGGAAATCGGAATCATCCGATTATTTTAAGTCTAAAGAATAAAAATAAATACTAAAAATCAGATTT
The DNA here is from genome assembly GCA_963693495.1 of Malacosoma neustria. Lineage (NCBI taxonomy): Eukaryota > Metazoa > Arthropoda > Insecta > Lepidoptera > Lasiocampidae > Malacosoma > Malacosoma neustria. The sequence continues at coordinate 21,786,237 of OY856377.1, forward strand.
AAAAGACTTTCATGGCTTAATTATTCAACAGAACACAATTAAAATTTAAAGTTACTTCAATAAAAGTTTTAAGACAAAGAGAGCCGATATCGCTTTTCAAAGAAGTCGAGTTATACAAATATAATTATAATACAAAAATGATTTCATTTTACTTACTTATTTAAGTATTGTAAAATCCACATTGATATAGGCCTTTCCATTATATCCTCATTTTCTAAATTAACCTAAAATTGCCTCTTATTACGTTAACCAAGTATTAAACCCAGTACACACTCAGATTTGTAACATATCGTCACGCGATATCACCATCTTGCAAGCAATACTCTTGTGGTCAGCCTAATTTACACCCAGCGGTGACGCTCGATACCTTTCTTGATTATATACCGAAATAAATCATTATGCTTGATTATGTACTAGAGTCCTTCAATATCTTCAGTATTTTACCCCTTGTTTTTTACATGACGATGTTAGATGCACCCGTCACCGCTTAGGAGCTCGCAACGGGCTCAAGTAGGACTCTCGTGCAATGTGCCTATGCACCTCCGCTGTTGTAAAGGGGACGAACGCAGCTGCTATACCCACTGAACCACCTTAGAATTCTTACTTCACGTACGCCTCCGGCTCGGGCAGACTAGTCTGGCTACGGTGACGTAGGCTGGCTTTTTTGTATCTCCCAGAGTCTCTGTGATTTACCCTGGCTACATCTGGACTTTCACATTATTGAGAAGGGCGTAGAGAAAACTGAAAAGGAAAACCGTTCACATTACCCTACTCTTCCTTTACTGGCAGAAGCAGGATTTTATTCCCCCGATTTTATTCTTGTGACAATACTAAATAGTGCCAACTGAACTCTTACGTGTAGTGCTTGGCCAGATTGCAAACGCGTGCGCGGGGCTGTCGCGGCGCGGCATACTTAAACATATGAAACCTTATTTGAGTGTCCGAAGTGGGCACGCGGGCGCGGCGTGCGGCGCGGGCGGTATAACGCGTTGAGCGGGCGGGTAATTCAAGCCATAGCACATTCATACAAGTGGCCGCAGTGATCTCAAACTATTCCGAGCTTGTTAGAACTTGTGAAGAAGGAAGCACGCAGTGGAAGCAATAAAAGCTACTTTTTACTATTACAACTTTGATTGCAGAATTATTATAATGATGTATTGTTAGATTGTCTTTACTAAATCTAACTTCATTGTTATTCTGTACAATTTTCTTTACAGATAAAAGATTAAATTTAATATTCGGTGAAAGAGCATCAAACTTAACATTACTACCCTTACACTTCAATCGGATAGTACCTCTTTTTATAAATATATATAAATTCTTTTGGGCTCATTTAAAAATTTTACTTCAGTCATAAATTTCAAATTTTGAATTAATTAAATGTTCTGTACTACCAGAATCTAATATCCAAACAATATTGTCATTGTCACAATACTACATGGTTTATTTTGGATTACAAACCCTATAAACCCTAAAATATAAATGAAATATGCAAACAGTCAATATTATTGAATACGCCATGCGCCTCCGGAATACGTACGTTCGAACCTACAAAGTCCAGCCTAAGCTAAACCCTATTTCATAATATGAAATCTATACAAATAAATAAAATTGCAGGGTCTGTTTATAATATTAAAATAACCGTTTTTTACTGAGTGCATTCGGACGTATACACGGTACATATAAACATAATACCAAAACAACATTTTTTACAATTTTGTCTGTCTGTCTGTCTGTTTGTTTCTAAGCCTAAGCTGAATCCTATTTCATATGATTGATGATATAAATCTGAGGTCAGCTTAAATTGGAATATAAAATTTCCGAAACAAAAACTATTTTTTTTTCTAAAATGAAAATAGCCTTAGTTACTCCTTGATACATCAGCTATCTGCCAGTGAAAGTCCGGTCAAAATCGGTGCAGCCATTTCAGAGATTAGCCGGAACAAATAGACAGACAGACAGACAAAAATTGTAAAAAATGTTGTTTTGGTATATGTACCGTGTATACGTCCGAATGCACTTAGTAAAAATAGGTTATTTTAATATTACAAACCTATCCTCCAATTTTATTTATTTGTATAGATACAAAAAGGTGTAAGTGAAAACTTATGAGGTTGCATTCGCAATTTCTCATAAAGTGTGTAAAATTCTCCTTCACTTTCTCTAGTCAAGTTAATTTCATTAATCCCATTTTTCACTTGTAGCACTTGCCATTTAAAGTAAGAATTTTCTAATAAAAATAAGTCTGCTTCATCCATATTGTATTTGGCAAACACTGGACACGACACCGCTCAGACGAGCCGCGCGCTTAACTACGGACAGTGACGTCGCCTGCCCGCTCCCTCAACCGCGCCGCTCCCGCGCCCGCGTGTGCAGTCTGGCCAAGCACTAAATAATAGCTTGGAAAATCGCTATACAGTTTGTTGATCCGGTTGTTAAAATTATAAAAACTATAACGGTGAAAGTAAAATTTCTTATCAATACATCATTCACTATGAAATTAACAATAGTATCTATATAAAAACATAATCCAAAAAAAATTTGAATAAAATATTGAAATTTGTTTAAATATACATACAATAAAAAATAAATAAAACTTGTTCCCGTGAATACAATCTCAGAAAATTCTAACAATTGATATAGTAACATGAGCATCTATACAAGCAAACAATGATTAATTTTAAGAAACAAAGTCAGGAAAATATTTGTTTAGGACGAGAAAGTAAATATTGCATGGAAAAATAAAACAAATCCTTCCCGAATCAATATGCCTGTATATTCATATTAAGCTTCCAAGAACTACGAGAGTATTTCTTCTTTGCAATTACACTAACTATTCTTTATTAAATATCTGATATGAGCTTTACAAAATAAACGATTACTCCCTGACCTTTTTGCAGAAAATAATACTGGCTTTTAGCTTTAATACAAAACTGTACATTTCTTACCTATATATTATCTAAGTAAACAGTTTTAATATTATATATATCGCAAGCTTCGTTATCAGAATACGTAACTCCATTTGGATAAACTTTACAGGAGCAAGTAAAAAATTTGTTTTTGGTGTGCACAGAAATTATTTTACTCATAACACTGTCACTCGTAACAAATTTGTAATATTTTTGTAAAAATTACGAAGTAATTCAATAGATAGGCTTCAATATAAAACATTAGTTTTGCCTTTATTTATTTAAAATAGTCGATAAAACTTTTGTTTGCAACTATCGAACTATATCTATCTTTTCAATTTTTACAAAAAATTTCGAGAAACTTAGCTTTCCTCATTTATCTTGGCACTGTAAGCAACTGCTTTCCCAATAACAATATGGTTTTATAAAATGTAGGTCAACAAATACTAACCTGGTCTCTTTTATTCAAACACTTTCTTCAGACATGGATTCCCGCAAAACAGAAGATGTAGTGTATATAGACTTTAGTAAGGCTTTCGATAAGTTTCATCATAAAACTCTAATTCGAAAATTATTCAACATTGGAATCTGCGGAAGCTTGCTTTGCTGCTTCAAGTCTTACTTGGCTGAGAGGCAGTCAGTTATCATAGCAACCGGTTATACTTCTGATCCATTTGTTGCATATTCTGGTGTCCCACAAGGTAACCGTCTTGGGCCAATTCTTTTTAATATTTTTATTAATGATATCGGTGACTATTTTGAAAGTTGTGGGTATTTTCTTTTTGCTAATAATTTGAAATTTTTCCGGACAATCAAAATGCCTAATGATGCGCTGTTTATTCAAAAGGATATGGTCAATGTCGACCATTGGTACAAGTTAAACTTCATGAGTAATTACACAATATATCATAACGTTGACTAGTGTTACGTGGTACGTTTTACAAGATGTAGAGATGTATTTTCGAGTCAGTATTCCCTAAACGGTAATAAATTAGAACAAATTTATCATATTCGTGAGTTGGGGGTCATAATTGATTGTAGACTTCAACTTCATACCCATATCAATTCGATTTGCAAACTAGGCTTCAAAACTCTGGGTTTTGTGTTATGAAGTTGCAGAGAGTTTAGAGAGCCACAGACTATGATTAATGTATATAACGCTCTTGTTTGCAGTAAGCTCGAGTACTGTAGTGTGGTATGGAATCCATTCTATGATGTTTATTGCAAAAGATTAGAAGGCGTACACAAACATTTTCTCTGGCATTTTTCATATAATTGTGGATTTGCGAAAAAGTTGCCTGGATACAGCGATAGACTCTGCTACTTCAAAATGCTCTCATTATTGAACCGCCGCAAGATGTTAGATATAATATGTTTTTATATAAATTGGTTAGTAACCAAATGGACGCACATTTGTTGCTTTCACTGATAAATTTATCAGTAACGAGACATTTACCGAGACAATGTAATTTTAGATTGTTTCATTCTGGTGCTGCATTGTCAAATCTTGGTTAATTCTCTCCAATAAATAGATTGACCAAATTGTGTAATTCACTTGTAACTTACAATATTGACATAGACATTTTCAATGAAACAATTTTTAAATTCAAATCAACATGTATTGACATCTTTAATAATTAGTATATTTTAAAAATTTATCATTATGTTGTTACTGTTTGAATTTTAGTTTATATTTTGTTTAGTAAGGAATTAGCTATTCATGGATAACTTGTATTTTATTTGGGATCATTCTGTATTTGTATATTAATCTTCCCGTTTTCGCAATTAACTTCTTGTGCATGTTGTCGTCACCATAATTGTGACAACATTTTGAATGATACTATGGCCGATTAGTTTATGATTGTGTAATGTATGTCATATTGGTGATTTATTTAAATAAATTTCGATATTTTGTGGAGTTGCGCATTCTAATAATTAAGCCGATAGTATGAAATGATAGTATGAAAAAGCGTGTAGTAATTCTAAAATAAAAATCATGATTACACATGTGTGTAGATGGAGCTCATTAATACTTTATAGTTTATATTTTGGGTGATATCTTTTTTTTTAGTAAAACAGCAAACAGTGAAAATGTTTTGAGAAAAATATCTTATGTATGTGCACTATTTAAAATAACTGATTTAAGTCCTCTGAAAATTGGTCAGAAGTCTGCTATTTGTCAAGAAGTAATCGTCTACAAACAGTTTCTACAAACTCAAACGGGCATTATCGATGCAACTGGCAATTAAGTCCAGTAATAGTCAGTGTCAGTAATAGAATTAAATTAACAACATGTTAAGTAAGATTTTTTGTTAAACAATTTTTTAGAATGTCACAGAATCGATTTCTGTCCCAAGTTTGCTTTTGTATAATAGGTATAATATGTATTTATTTCCATATAAGATGTACACAATAACATATGTATGCAGGACTAAGTACAACGACTTTCGCATGTCGGAGCGCTTCTGGCGGTTCGATTCTCGTCCCAAATCTGGATCTTTATTTTCAAACGAAAGTTATTTAAGTACTATAACAGTTGTCTAGTCATTCATCAATACACTCTGGCATTAGATAGTGCTGAGTAAATTTTCACGTTCTTATTATTTAAATCTACTATAACAGCAAAAACCACGTATTCTTGAAAACAACAATATGGGGCGCTATACTCATGAAGACTTTTTTTTTTTTTATTGCTGTAGAACAGCAGACAAGCTGACGGCCCGCTTAGGATTTAGCAGTTACCGTTGCCTATAGGTGTATGCAACGCCAGTGGCATCGCGAACACGCTGCTGTTCCATAAGGGTACAGGAACTTGGGTCACTAATGCCGGAACACAACACAAGGTTATTATGGCGGCATACTTAAGACCAAAGGTGGTCGCCATCCAGACGGGCTTGAGGCCCTACCACGTAGCTAGGGTGGGTTGTTTTGTCGCCTTTTACGACAGGCCGACCCCGGCCACCGAGGTTAGTATTCTTTCTCCGCCCCTGCACGGATAAGACTTCTTTAACAAGCACATATGAATTGATAGCGCCCACAGTTCACTGTTAATGTGCATGCATCAGGCTTTTTCACAGCTTACATTTTGCGTAGATGACTCCTTGAAGAAGAAGGCATATGAAAAAACTGCTGTAATCTCCATTGCGTCCAGGTATGAAAACACAGATATCTTCATCATTAAATATATCGCAATAAACTAATATCTGCTAGTGAAGCAGTAATAGAATTTTATCTCCTTGCAGGGGTGGAATAAGAATAATTACCTCTGCGACCGGGGGTGTCTTGTCATAAAAGGCAACAAAACTATCTAAGCTAGGTGGCAAGGAGGTCTAAGAGACTGTCTAGATGATAATCGTACCTAGTCTAAATATGCCGTGCGTTGTGTTCCGGCAGAAGTGATGCAGGTTCCTGTAACCTTATATGAACAGCAGCGTACTAGCAGCGACTCTGGAATTACAAACATCTATAGGCGATAGCAACAGCTTTCTATTAAGTGAATCTTTTTGCTATTCCACAGCAACAAAAATATAATCTTACTGCTTTTGGTTTGTCAAATGACAGTTCGACGAAAAATGCGAAAGGTTTTTGCAATTTTCTTTTTGAAAGAAAGAAAGAAAGAAAAATTTTATTGGCAAAAAAATTACGCAAAATATACAAAAAACAACAAAATTTCAACATAATTGACTAAGACATAATAATTTATATTTATAAAAAAAAAAACGAATTATCGTCTCGTATTGTTGTTATTAAACAATGTACAATTAATTATAGAAGCGCCAATTTTCTAGCCAACAAGGTTTGGCATTCAGCATTATGCTGAGTCGAAATATCGACACAGCGCTGGTTTTCAGTGCCCACCTCACATTACAATAAACAGTGTCGACCCACAAAAAGATAAGATAGCACATAGCCTAATAGTAACCAACTTATACAAATATTGAAAAGGAGTTAACAATATTTTAGCAATTGATAAAATTTAAACTATTAAATAAAACACTGACAATAGTTTAAAGCTAAAACACAACCAGAGAAACAAAATGTAGAATACTTTTATAGTAAAATAAACATAATATGTACAAAGCAAGCGAGATATCAAGTAGGAATGTATTGCAAGTGCTGTTTTTTTTTTAATCTTTCATTTAACTGATTATCCAGAGAGTTAAAGAAAGCAAAGAAAAATGTTAAGAAACATAATATTATACATGTGGTAGACAGATTTTGCATTTCGGATATCAAAAAGTGTAAGACACAAGAGTGTTCTCGTCGCATAACTAGCTTTAATTCAAACAAATGTTAACAACACTCCAAACTCTGTGGATCGATTGAAGGTGAAATGGTAGATCGGGTAGTTCTCTCAAAGGGACACTGTGATGGACCTAATCCCTTACAAAAAATAGCTTCTGTTAGACTGCTTGCAAACGTTGTAATAGTGTATTAGTACAAGAGAAATTCGAACTAGACTTAAATTCATATAACTCTATTTTGTTACTACTAGTATTAATCAATTTTCAATTTGGACTGTTCTGAAGAAGAATGCTTCAGAGACAGGTATTGGAATGTAATTCAAAACTAATTGATTGGATAAGTTAGAGGTTTATGAAACATCATCAACACTTTCAAATGCATCCTGACAAACAATGGATTTACTTTTGGCGCGTAAAATTATTCACTTGTGTTTTTCACACGCTTTGAAAAATGAAGCCATATTTTCTAAAGCATTTTTGTTTTGATTTTAATCTAAGACTTAACTATATCCATTTGTTATTTTCCATTTCCAACTCTTAGCTTCTGGAATTGTATTTTATTTTTAAATCTTTTAAACCACAATCAGCAACAAGTATCGTACATTAGCTGTGGAAATAAATCAAGCTAGACGTAATCCCTGTATATCCCACGCTCTTGTTTACAAATGCTTGTATGGCTCCGCCGGTGTCCTGGAATGCATTGCGAAGCGCAATCGGATTACTCGTGCATTTCGAATTGAGTTCGTTGATCAAAGATCTTTGATTAGGGTATTTTGAATGAAGTGGCCGAAGCATACGCGCCTTGTGGCTTCGGAAGTTAGTCAATTTCTCATTCATTAACCTAACGATCTCAAAGTTGCTAGTCTCATCTCAATTAGTTGCATAGTCTCAGATTTGAACTTACAATTTGCTTGACACATAATTATGTGCAATTTACAAAGATAATAAAACAATTTTAAATATTTTTTAATAATATTTATTTTACCCCTCAGTTCCCTCACAATTATTTACAAAATACAAAAACGAAAACAAATTAAATTATCTATCATTCGGATAGACGCATATCTGAAGTTTCCGAATAAGATATCGAATATCCGCAGTACAAACGTTTCGTACAGTTTCTCGTAGAAATCATTGAATTACATTTAGCAACATCGTCCTACTATTTCTTGAAGGTACATAGCTAGGTATGTATATTTCGGCTACTGTACTATACATTCTGTAATTAACTACTTTACAAGTATACAAGAGATGGAAAAGGCCAACAGTTCGAGGCAGTAAAGGCGGGTGCACATCGACCCATTTCAAGGAATGTAATTAACTTATGTAAATATACATAAATATATATAAATGTAAATATACTGGCACAATTCACACAGTGTCATCTAGTCCTAAAGTAAGTAGCTTAGGACTTATGTTATGGGTACTAAACAACCGATAAACTACATACATGTATATATTTTTTTGTAAATTAATATATACGAGAATTATACATAAACACCTAGACGCAAGACGGGAATCGAACTCGTAGAGGCTGTCGTAGGTTGTAGGTCTGTTTGTAATATGTTAGGCGGACACGTACATTCATACTAGAAAAAAAAAATTATCAGATTATAAAAATATCATCAATGAAAATCAAAACTATGAATACAACCATGACTACTGAGCCAGCCCTATGGTTTACAGATGACAATACATGCGTATATGAGGTTCTGCAAAGGTCTGAATGCACTTGTCCATCAATACATATTTCCACATACTACACGGAAAAAATTAAAAAAAAACTTTATTACTCTAAAGTAATCATTACAGAGCTGCCAGATTTAAAGAATCGGGACGATGTTATACTTAAAGTGATAAAAAAGTCGTGACTGAGAAAAGCGGAAGATCGTATGTTATAACGTAATGTTGGAGATGCCTAGGCCATTGGGATTACATAAGGTAATTAATGATGATAATACGTAGATATATTTCACAAAATTTTACATACTATCTATGTATTTTACTATCATCATCAGAGCAATCAGCCACATTTTCAAAAAAGGAAAGTCTTGTCTGTAATATTAAAATTCAACAATGTGCACCTACCTTGAAATAACAGACATAAAACTCGCATAATTTCTGCATTAAATCGATTTATTGGAAAACAGTCGATAGAATCTTATTAATAACTACTTAAGCTAGTGGATTTAATATGTCCAAGACGGAAATACTTATTTACCGACAGGCTTGATACTTCTTTAGATCTATCATTTCTTGAAAATAGCAATGAATCGGACGATGTACGTATTAACATTTGCGTGAACAGGTGAGATTTCTTCGCGATTTGTTTGGGACTTCGATATTTTTTAGCACCGTGTCGGTGCCAATCATAAACGCCACTTACCTCAATCTTTCCTGCCTTTGTTTCTTTACATGACATTCTAGATGCATAAATACTGCATTTTCATACAAATCCAAGTGCAGGCGCTTAGTTGATGGTTTGATTAATTGAACATGCCAGTTTTTATTATATTTTTAAAACATGTTTGCTTTTTTAATGCTAGTTATAAAAAAATGTCATTAATAATCACTTCCATCTTTGACATATTACGTATACAATCTAATTGAAGCCTCTTTGCCGAGATATGTGAACAACAACAAAAGTCAATACTCATGCGTTAAACAAACTTATTCAGAAAACATGTTTAACTTTGCTTTACTTAAATTACATGAAGTTACGTTGCAGTACAAAATTGTAAAGCCGTCTATGTTCAGCTAACTAGGTTATGGAAGCGAGTGGGTATTTAACTTAGTTTAAATTTTTTTGTATTTTTTATTACTGACAAGGTGAAAAGCGACCCTACGGGAATAGATTGAATGTAGTTGTAAGGTTCGATATAGTTTACCAAATAATGAGAACGGGTTTATGTTTGAAACGCTCGTTTAAAAAAGTGTTAGCGTTATAAAGGCTAATAATATGACAATATAAGTTGTAAATGGAAATTAAGTATCAAAAACTGCCAAATGAAAATATTACGCTCTTATAACTAAGATACCTTAAATAAAATAATCTCTTGTAATCATATTATAATGGAATGTTAATACAAGAACATTGGGTTAAATAATAAGTTCGTGAAATAAAAATAAATATAAATTGTCTAGAAAATTCCATTTGCGAAGTACATAATTAACTGTCTAACGTATTGCGTGACTCAGGCAAAGAGGCCAAGCACAAAATCCTTTAATAATGTTCTAAGAACAAATAAAACATTTTTACACCGCACTAAAGGTGTTGCCAACTTTTAAAAATATCTTAACAGTAATTATATTTACACCAATTTCCGGAATATTTACAACGGCGATCATTTGATATAAACTTTTTATGGTCTTGTCACACAGGCAGCGAATCGAAAACATCACGAAGCATTTTATATTTTTAATAAGTTAAGATTATTTAAAACAACCAATACCTTAATTAATGTATTATAAACTATTTTTACAGTCATTGGTAAATTTTCTGGACTCTTAAGCAGTAAAATTATATTTTAAAAAATGTGTCAGCATGGGAATTCTAGAATAAGTTAGAAGTTTCTGTAATATCCTATTCCAAGTTTGTAAGTTATTTGAAACTGTAAATGAGATTTATTATATTTTAATCCACAATTCAAGGCGACTTGTTATTTTTTAATAAATGTATCAAATACGTATACTAATAGAAGTCGTATTTGTTCACGCTTCGAGCATAGTTCAATTAGCCTTAAAGCAAACTTGAACCACATAAACGCTACAAATTATACAAAACAAGAAATAATCCTAATTTTTTACATCACTCCTAAAAGCTTCCGCTTTGCTGTTTGTATGACAAGGCCTTTTGTATTTCTACATAATTACGTATATGTAACTTATGTACAATGAGGATTTAGTTATTTAGTTTAAGTCTGTTTAAATTGTACTCACATAGTATTTTCACGTTTTTATTATTCATATCGGTCGTTAAGCGGAATTTTTATAACAAACTTTAAAAATATAATAATTTATTTTCAACAAAATACATGGGAATTTTTTAAAAATTAAATAATATTTTATATCACAATGAAATACTATACAAAACATATTATAATAAAATGGTATTTAATACTGAGCGAAAGTATCACAGATGAGGAAAAATAATAATTTTAAATGGAATTATGTAATGTCTGTCCGTTTACGAAAATTAGTTTTGTTTCAGTACTTGTAATTATTTTTATAACAATTTTTCTAACTTTCGTAAATCTAATACACCTTATAATTAGTTTGTCTAGATTTTTATACGCCGAGCGGGACTTTCACAGAATCTTATCGTATTATTTTTTTATAAAAATGTAGCAGTTATTTGCTATTTAATTAAAAATTGTTTTAAGTTTACTTTCAATTTCAGAAATAAATCAGGTATAAAAAATCTATTTTGAAACTAAAAATGCAACAATTGTAATATATATGTATGATATATTATTAAATTTTTTAATAATATAATTCATGTTTTTAATAATTAAATTCATGTTTTTCAACGTGGAAAGATCGGATATTTATTGTATTTTGAAACAATTCCGAGAAAATATTTCTCATATAATTTTACTCGCTTCTCAGAAACTTTCAAGTTGATATTTGCTAAATACTTAAATGTAATAAGATCTTTCATTCTCCTTGGTTATTCAAGTTTAATAAAATAATATTTTATTAGTAATTTGGTACCCTTTTATTTAAATGAACCCTTAACGGGAAATCTTGAAGTTCAGAATTACTATGTATGATATATCGTGATGAGAAATTTGTATTTCGCTTAGACATATATACAGATTTCTGATTACTAAAATTGTGATCATAAGTAAGACGGAAATCTCACATAAATACTCTAATAAATCTACTTTTGATTTCATTAGAGAATTATATGTAGCAATAACAATTAAAGGCAAATATATAACCAATCTATAAAATTTAATGAATACTTAAAATAAATTTTAAATTTTGAATATTTCTTTACTAATAACATAAAAATCACCTTTCAACTTAATCGAAAAGCATTTTTGTCTACCGTCACGCCAAAACTTAATTTATGTCATTAATAAAGCTGTTGAAAGTCCCCCTCGTTTAGATTAGTAAATTAAGCCGATCATCTACAAATAATCGATGATAATAAGTAAGTTACGATCGCACAACTTAGCTGAGATGTGAGGTAGGTTGAAGCTCTGTTGCTCGTCTGCATTGCTGCTGGATGTTCGCCTATAACAAGTATCGTGTTTATTATACCAGCATACCCTAGTGCCATCATGAACCTTTCAGAGGCATCGAAGCCAATGCTTTTTCAATGCCGTTAGGAGATTGTAAGCAAGGATGGTATTTATTTTACTAATTGACTACTAAAGACATAAAAATTGTAACAAATTTTCTTAGCACATTAAACGCCATATTGGTCACTTCTGAACTACGCTTACTTTGTGCTCATTTCCCCCTAAGTTATTGGGAGTTTATAAAGGTAATATATAGAAACGAAATTAAGTTTTTTCTGTGGTTGCGTGAAAAAATACTAAAACATCTAAAAAACCATCAACCTATAAAAATATTTAAACATAAGTATGTACTACCTACACTTGCACATACTCATCAAAATGCTTGGCAGTGAATGTGTTAAGATGCTTTTTTTTCAACGGCTAAGTTTCGCCGGTCAGTATTAAGTTATGACTATAACTTAGAAATTATTTTTTTATTTTATTAATTTATGTACATACATATTACACAAAACAAGTGAATTGAACCCACCACATTACCAATATGTCTTTAATAAAAGTTTAATCATCGGAACAAATACTGGTCATTATGTTTCAATTTGAAATAAACAATTATTTTATCTAAGAAGACATAAATCAATTACTTACCATTTAATACATGGACAAAGACCGACGCCGGATGAGCATTATTCGGCACGCACGTGTAATTCCCAATATCTGTTAACGCTGCCTTAGTCACTAGCAGCTTGCTGGTGGTGCCACCTTCTGTCTTCTCCGTTTCTAGGCTTATGCCTCCTCGGGGTGAATCGAAGTCCACCACAGAGTTACCATGATACCTGCGCAAGCGATTTATTATTTTAATTTTTTAGTATTTTCAAATCCACAGCACCGATGTCCACACCCAGTGATGACCACGATCCTCAGCCATGAGAGAACGACCGCAGAGAGTTAGTATTTTAGTTAAATTGATGATTTCTAAAAACAACCTCGCCTTCTGTGACTCGTATGATGTAATTTTGAGTTATAAAGAAAATATTGGCAACTTTGAAACAAGTTTTATGATATATTTTCGTAAATTTTCAGCAAATTTAAAAATTATGATAGCTCAAGAGCTTTTTCAGAAGCCAGCTAATTTCAGTATTTTGTTTAAGACTTCCAAGTATTGACTGTTTATTCTCTTGGGTAGCTTACAAAACTTCTCTGTACTTTGAACTCTCTGCAGATAGGTATGTCAAACTCTCATAGAAGATCAACTTGAAAGCGATTGTCGGGTACGGTGCGTGACCTGGTAGCCGTTTTCTTCTCTTTTCTTTTCTACCATGTTTTGACTCCATACAATCTAGTAGCAATCACTTGTTCGCTTTACCTTCAAAAAATTCTAAAGGTTAAATTTTGAATATACTGGATTTGTTCCATATTTTTGTAATCTAGACAAGACTGCTGACGTCATTGATATAATAGAATACCAACCACAACACGGAAGCACTAGACGGTGGCGAGGAATGCACATTCACAGTGCATGTTAGCGATATCGTGCTTCCTTCCTTCACAAACACTTCTTGAGGGCCCGAGATCGTGGCTGCTGCAGCTGCAACAATAGAAAATTTATTTTAAGCCCTTGAGTTAGGGTTGAATTTGGTATCATGTATGGTTGGTTTTAGCTTAAATATAATACGAATATTTGGCTACTTCAACGAACCATTATGAAAGTACCTGGTAGCTCAGTGATATTGCACTCAAAGATCAATCTAATAGCCGGAGATCCGGCTGCAAAATCTGTACGTTCATCACGTAGTTAATAATATTCCCTTTTTTACATACATTTATGATTGGAGAATACATTGATAACAGGGTGCCAGTCAATAAGTGGCCGCAAGCTATTTTAATTAATGTTAATTAATTAAAAAAAAAATTCGTTCACTTATTTTTTAAAATTAAATAAAATATCATCCACATCATAGCAATGTATGTAAAGAATTCGAAAATCGATGGGTACCGTTGCACACTCGGCCACAACTACTTCGCAGCCAGGTGTAACCAGGTCATATTTTGGTGTATTTATACGTTCATGACGTATATGCATGTTTTTTATATTAAATTAAAGCTAATTTTTTTAAGTGTGATGATATATCGCTGCCCGTGAACAAATGGCCGCAAATTAGGGTTGCTAGCTATTAAACACTCGTGGTATTCGAGATAAAGTGACAGAGAGTTAGCGCGCAACGATTTACAATGCAAGTTTTGCAATGCAAAACATTTTGAATTATTAAGTGATGCTGTTCAAGCTGATGTAGAAAAATGACATATTAACTGGATAGCTATGATGAAACCTTGGTTTATAGAGGTATAATAATAAGTCTTTGACAATACAAGGCTAATGAACCTCGAAATTAAAAAAATCAATGAATTACGGTCGAATTTTTATCCCTGGGCGACCACTAGTATTGATTGCTATGCTAGAAACACATTGACATTGGCAACTATATGTATCGATTAAAGGAACGATATTGCGTCATCATCATCATCATCATTTCAGCCGGAAGACGCCCACTGCTGGACAAAGGCCTCCCCCAAAGATCTCAACGATGATCGGTCCTGCGCTACCCTCATCCAACCTATTCCGGCGATCTTGACGATATTGCGTAAATAAACATATTTAGTATGCTCCAAACATCAACTTTACACCCTACTTATAAGTGACACTCCACCGAATTAAAAAATATGATTAGCATATCCAATTATCCATTTAAAAACATATTAAAAAAATATTTTACAAAGTACTTCGTTAGTCACCAAAATACTCCAATAATACGATTGAATTGCGTTTATGAACGCGATCAGATATCGTATAATGTTAGAAATTATGCAGTATTTTTAATAAAAAGCAAAAATTAAGTAGGAAGCAATAAAAAGCTTATAAAAATATAGAAAGGGTGTACCTGAGGAACGGGGCGGGGCCGAGGTCGCATGGAGGTGGGACTCATCTGGAATTCAGAAGAAACAGCTTAGGACAGGGTGGGAATAGCGTGCGCAAGCAGTAACGTGATAGATTAAGTAATATGGTGTAGATGATGATGATGATGGCACTGTACTATAAACGTCGATGCGGAATATATTGTAACACGAAATTGATTGATATGCTCCAATGTATCAAAGACGTTTTTGACAACAATCGTCTTTGATCTGTCCATAGCACGAGATTTCTATAAACTAAAGAATAATCTAGCACGTCTTTTCAAGGATAAACAAAATCCACCATAAACAATTCCGCATTTGAAACGTTGAAAGTACATTCATTATAAAAATAAATATTAAATTGGATTAGATGAAGGTCATTTATTTCAATTTGTTGATTGGAATAGGGTTCACTTCATTAATGGGCTGTATAATTGTTTTGGAGAGAATGAAAAATGTACACCGGTTTACTACTATATTTAATGACCAACTGAAATTCTTTACACGGTATATGTTGATGCATCGAGAGTTGTACACAATTACATACTATTGCATGATAAAATTACGGTTAAAGGTAAAATTATGCTGCTTATGCTAATTATGACACATTTTGAAATATTAATAAGTATATACTGTGATCCCATCCCATCCCATCAATCCCAGTAAGCTTTCTAAGTCATCACTATTGCACCACTGCAAATAGATTACGCTAACTCGAAAAAATACTATATCAATGTCGTGTATTTTTCACCAGTAGGTGATGTGTCGATTAAAAGTTCAAAAACCTCTGCTCTGACATTACTTTAAAACACGAGAGACATTTTTGTTAGTAAAGAGGATATACCACCGCTCTGTTTTTGTAGTGTTGTGAAAAAAAAAATACAGTTGAAAGGGAAAAGTTGGCTGATACTACAGCTCCAGTTATTTGCAGAAGGAAGAAAAGCACCGTAGTAATTGCTTTAGAGCTGAGCAGCTCTTTAAGGCTACTGGAGATAAGACTAAAAAGACAGGTGATGTTCTAGCTACCACAAATTTAAAGACTGCGTCTTAGAATCTCTCTTTATTTTAGAACAAATCTATGCAGCTGGTGAGGAGGTACACTTTTAAATCGTCAAGCTGATAAAAGCAATTAAACTTAAAGTTCCAGTTACCTTATACCCTCGTTTGTTTATTCTAAGAAACAATTATCACAATCTGTGCAATGAGGCGTTTGTCTATATTGTTCTAAACCACCATTTCTGATAGCGCGCCATTTGTGAGCTCGCTCTAGACAGATCGCATCTCAAATTTCCAGCCAATTACTACGCTTGTTATTCTTGAAAAATGTTATATAATAGTTCACTTCGCTTTTATATCCTTACATAAATTACACTGACTTTGGAGTATCTTTTTCTTTTGTACACTAGTAGCTTTATAAGTAATTTTTATTCATTAAGTGTTAAAGAATAGACGTGCTGCTTATCTAAAAATTGTTCTGACTATTAAGATATTTAAATCGCCTTAATTTAATGTCTCTAGTATCTTAATATTCCAAATAATAGGACTTTTCGGATGGTTTTATTACATCTAATTGAATCTGAGAAAGCCTGAACCATCTATCTCACTTAGTAGTATGTCGTATGAGCCTCTTCGAATTTGGAAATTATAATCATTGATTGAATGAAACTTATGTGCTGTCAAAAGCACATACGCTAGCTAGCAGCTAACAGACGTAGTAATTTTCATTATCTTTCACAACCTAGGAAAATAATAAGGCGGCTCTAGACTTATATACGGGATATAAATCCTAGGTGATATGTAATAAAGAGCAACAAATTTTTAAAGTTAGTTTAGTAAATAAAAATAAATAGATGATTCCACAGTAATAGTAAAATTAAAAACTAGCCTAAATTGAAATTGTGTTTATAAATATTTATATGTTTTCTTACGTGTTTGGAATAATAAAGTAAAACACAAATCTATTCTTAAGGTGGAAAACGAAAGAAAGTACAATCAAGTGTGAAATGTTGGAACATTACAAAGGAAAACATCTAATATTGGGGGACGGATTCACTAAGAATTATTACAGCCTTAGAACCAAAGTATACTGTGAAGGAGAGGCCAGATTATTGGACATCTTTGTGATCTAAACTATGGACTTTAGTAGTATATAGCCTTTACGTTGCAAATTTCTATGAGTATTTTATTTTATAACTTTGAAACTGAAAAAGGGGTTGACGTCAGACAGGCGGCCGGTCATAAAAAGCAAGCCGCGACTATTAGTACAACATGTACTCAAATAAAAGAGGAACGCAAGTACTTCAAATGACAGTGAGACTAGCAAGTTGAAATGGAGGTACGATGACTGGAAGAGGAAGAGAAATAGCAGAGGTATTAGAAATGGACGAATAAATATAGCTTGCAAGATACAAAATGGAAGGGTTCGAGAGCTTGAGAGATTGGGAACATATAAGTTTTACTATTGTGTAAGTGATGGCAAGAGAAACAGTATGGGGGTAATATTAGACAGCGAATCGAAAAAATGTGTGACGGATGTTAAGAGGGTAAATGATAGACTGATAGTGGTAAAATTATTGGTGGGCGACTGTGCGTTAAACATAGTGAGTGTTAATGTCCCCACAGGCTGGATGTGACGACAGAGTGAAAGATTGATTTTGGAGGGGATTTTGATACAGTCATGATCAACATAGCAGATAAGGAAGACGTATATGTGGGTGGTGATTTTAATGGACATATGAGAAGAATGGGGTCATCTTTAAGTTTAAGTTTGTGTACTGGAAAGGACCTTAAGACTTTTTTTGAAGAAAAAACAAAAATTTAAGGAAAATTGGTTAAATTAAAAAAATTGATTTTAACAATAGACACAAACTTTATGCAAGGGTTTATTTATGTTTTGATAAGGTGTATTACCTCCACGTGCCCTTATTATGGATTCTAATCGGTTCCGCATAGATTTTATTAGGGTTATTAAAAAATCTTGTGGAATATTGTCCCATTCTTCTGAAAGTGCTGTTCTTAGTACTGCCACTAGTCGATAGACTCTTCTGCGACCATCTGCACCATATAAACATGTCCTACACTCGTTCGTGAACAATACGGAGGCCCATTGCTCTTCTGTCCAATTCAGGTGATCACGCGCAAATCTTAAGCGAGCTTGTATGTGAGCTACAGACAACTTTGGACCATTTGCTGGTCTAAAAGGGGTGATATCCGCTTCCTTTAACTTTTCTATTGTTCGTGCACTCACGTTTAATCCACGCACTTCATTAAGCTCTGTTTTGGTGTTAACTGACGCGAGGAAACGATTTCGCAGGGAAGTTGTAACTATAAATCGGTCATCACGACCGGTGGTTGCTCAAGTCCTGCCTGTACTACATCTCCTTCTGTAAGAACCTGTCTCCACAAACCTTCTGTATATTCTAGAAACCGCAGACTGGTTTAAATTTAA
Organism: Malacosoma neustria; assembly: GCA_963693495.1. Classification (NCBI taxonomy): domain Eukaryota; kingdom Metazoa; phylum Arthropoda; class Insecta; order Lepidoptera; family Lasiocampidae; genus Malacosoma; species Malacosoma neustria. Next base: position 21,805,039 of record OY856377.1, read on the forward strand.
ATTTCTACCAATCGTTCGTTGATCCAAGCCCTCCCGTACTAATGCTACAATTTGAGCCGCTTGTTCGGACGAAGTATCCATATTATAGTTTAAAAACTCTCGATGAGTTAAAAAACTAACCCAACAATTCTGCTGGTAACAATAATTCAATTGACAAAAGAATAAAAAATCAATGAGAATCAATTTAAAACTTTGCTATAAATAACATGCAAATCTGATACTACGAGTAAATTTTCTTTTCCCGGCTATATTCATTTATTTAACTGCAGTTCTATTTTTAAATTTTCCTTTTTTTTTGAGATTAAGAGCCAGTCTCTCCATATTTATATAATTTAATCTAAAAAGTTTGCATACTTATTAAATAAAATAATTTCAAAGTAATCCTGAACTTTGATGCAGTTTATGAGTCCCTCAGTTTATTAGTTAAAATTAATAGTTAAAATTTTAATAAAGTCAATATAAATATATCTTTAATATATTTTCGAGATTAAATTGGAATGTTCAATGAACACAATAAATTATTCAAATGTGTGACAATTTTCCTTATCCGACAATTTAATTTGGATTTGCATAATTATGTTCTAATGTATTAGCATATTAATTAATGCAAATAATTATATCCTAATCTAAATTATGATCTTGCCTTAAGTGGGTAAGAAAAAGGAAATTAACAAAATGTAAAGCTAAAAACAAAATGTCCAAAATTAAAATGTTATGTTTAAAATGGTGTTGTACGCTACTTTGTTGGAAATTTTGAATTTTTTTTTATATATGAGGTGTCAAATCGCAAATAGCGACCGTCGCAAAAAGACGCACAAAGTGTGGCCCGGTGACAATACTCAACATCTCAGTCTGCCACACTTCAGGTACAACCGAGAATATCACTATACTTTATTTGGAGTCGACAGCGTATATTTTTTTCTTTCAATTTATTCTATCCAGGCATATTTCATCCGTCACTTCAGAATTTCTCTTAACATGCATCAGATTATTATTCCGTTACTTTTTAGGTTTACCCCTCTATCCATCTACTTTCAGATTGAAAATTCTTCTGGTAATATATAGTCCGCATCCCTTCCCATTATATGTCCATACAATAGTCTTCTTCAAGTGCAACTTACAGCCCGTCCAAAGTCACACAGAAGAATCTTTAGTAAAAGTTATGAGAAACATGTATTTTAGTTTTGTATCATATAGTACAAAAATGTTGAGTAATCAGCATCACAAAGTTATTCAAAGGACTCGCAATTTACATAATACGGCGCTAGAGTGTCAATGACCTCTCCAACTAACCTAGTAAAAGGCCAAGGACGGCGGCATTGCACCGGGCGAGCGAATACGCACTACTTATTTACGCGGGAGAGACAGAGACAGGTAATAACAGGTTAACGTACGAAGGTTGCACCATAGCACTATTCTGTACTATTGAATTAATGATCATATATGAAATATTTTATGGTGAAAATTTGACATACAATTTTTTTTTGCAAAAATGGATTCCTTAAATTATGTTTAGTGCGTAAAAAAAAATTGGACGGTTTTGTCAAAGTCACCCTGTATACACGTTTCTCACCTTGTCCACTCTTAATCACGTCTAAACTAAATACGAGTATTTTAAACGTTTCCTGATCTTCATTTTAGTGGCACAGCAGCCTCAGTTTAAACATTTTAAATCTAGCTATTTAGACTAAATAGCATAAATTTATCGCGTGCTATGCCAATTATTTGTCTCCATTTCAGCCATCCCACATTTATACTTCTAACTTCTTTCCCTATGTGTCCATCGCTTTGCAGTAGGAAACGTAAGTATATAGATCCGACTAGTTGGTAAAATAAACGTCAATTTATACATACACTTCTCATCAAAAAAAATCGAAATACCCCAGAAGTTTGGTTATGAATGAGTTTAATTTTTTTTTTCACATAATAAAAAATATAAATAATGAATAATGTATAAATATAAATAATGAAACAAATATTAATGTTTCAAATTAAAATTTAATTTCTTTACCTATTGTGGTTTTTTCAACAGGTATGTTTTTACCGTTTAAGAAGAAATTGTTAAATGTTAGAAACAAACATATAAAACAGAAAAATGTTAAAAAACGTTTATTCAGAATCTCGTGTTTCCTCCCCGGGCTCTTATCACTGCTTGTACGCGGTTTCTCGTAGAACGGATAAGCTTTACAATCTTGTGTTGTGGGATGTTATCCTACTCTTCTTGTATAACTGTTTTAAGCTGGCCAAGCGTCTCCAGAGCAAGACCTTTCGCTTTGACTCGTCTCTTCAACTCATCCCATAGGTGGTCTATGGGATTTATTCCAGGCTTCGGCCAGCATAACCGCAATTCCGACTTCGCTCAGGTACTCATTTACTATCTGCGGTATGAGCCCTGGCATTGTCCTGTATAAAAATAAAGTTCGCCAATACAATGTACATGAGGCTGCAGACACTTTTTGATGTAAAGAGAGCCATTTAATGACGGTAACCGAGGTCCAGATACTTATGCAAGTTCAGTTTTTCTATCGGCGTTTATGCCTCCCCAAACCATCCATGAACTACCACCGTAACTGACTTTTTCTTCAATACACCACTGTGCAAAACGTGCAACTCTCTTTGATTCATCTTTTTTCATCCATCATTACCATACATCATGATCTCTTACTCTCGTCAGACAAGAGAACTTTGCTCCATTGAAGGTATGACCAATTTAAGCGCTCAAGTGAAAAGTTGAGGCACGCTCTTCGGTGGTCTACCGTCAATTTTGAATCATTAGCTGGTTTATGAGGTTTCGTGCCACGCTCCGCCAATCTTCTTCTTATGGTAGAATCAATTGCAGTCAATCTTCGAACCTCACGGAGCCGCTGCTGTAGTTGAATAGAGTTAAAGTGGCGATTTCTTAGAGAAACTGACAAAATATACCGGTTATTTTGCTCAGACGCGACTCAATGTCTATCAGATTCTGGATAGCGAGTAAACATACCAGTTTTCCGATAACGTTGATACACTCTATTGATAGCAGATAGGCTTAGATGCAATTGTGTAGCCACAACACGCTGACGCAAGGCGCATCTAGCAACGCCACGACTTGGATGGTTTCTGTGGGCGAGGTATCCATATTTTTTAGGACAAGGTCTCTTTGGTACGATGTCACAGAGCTTAGTTAACAACCACGCTCAGCTCAGCTTAGAGCTCAGTTAAAAAAACTTATTTATGCAATACAAATTGAAAACAATCTCTACATTCATTTATTGGATGAAAATTTGAAAATTTAAATTCAAATTTAGAATTCTGGTACATCATTGTGTAGAATAAACTACCAGCTATTTATTAGCGTACTTTTAAATGATATCAATCGTCTTTGTCATTTATATGCCGCCTGAATAATACTTGCAGTAGTGTTTCGATTTTATTCATGAGAAGTATATATATAACTTCGTATAGAACCAAGAAAAAAATCTTGCATGCGGAATAAGAATACTTTCTTACTCCGCCCCGACACGGAGAGGGTTTCAAATGATCATTTCACTTTGAGTATAAGTGCATTCGATCTGTTTAAATTTTTCAACCAATGAGTGTAATAATCCATACTAATATTATAAATGCGAAAGTAACTCTGTCTGTCTGTCTGTTCCTCTTTCACGCCTAAACGGCTGAACGGATTTTGATGAAATTTGGTATGGTGATAGATGATAACCTAGAAATGGTCATAGGCTATAAATAATCACGCCATCGTTCTTAGGGGGTAGGCAGTAGGCAGATAACTAAATTGAGTTAGTGATTTTTTGTGCTTATCCGGTATCTATGAGAATCGGCCAACATCTATTTTTCATCCCCCTAAATGTTAGAGGTGACCCACCCCCGAAAAATTTTTTTTAATTTTTTGACATTTTATTTTATTTTATGGCAGAACAACGTTTGCCGGGTCAGCTAGTAGTCAATAAAGCAGCGTTGCATGCAAATCGCTGCACGCGTCTGTGGACGTACGAGCCCTTTGACAAACCAGTCGGCGCAAATAGAAATTGAATTATACTTTAAGCCTCTGTGTATAATTTTCATATTTCAATAATATAAAAATTATAACTCTAATTTGTTTACGCCAATATATTCAAGTTTTGAAAAAGCCGTTTGATCTATCGAAGATAAGTGTGAACGAACGCGAAGCACTAAGTGATTTTGATGTGCATTTTAAATCATTTCAATTGCTTATGAAGGGCTGTGCTTTTATATAAAATATTATCTTATAAAAATGTTTTACTATTTGATTTTTGATTTCTCAAATTGGAAGCAATGCTCATCAAGCCTTTTATATCTATTCATACCAGCAAGTCTCAACATGAGATGGTTTGGCTATGTTGAGAGAATGAATGAAGAACGATTGACGAAAATGTGTATAAGGCGAGTGTAATTGGAAGTGTTGGAAGGGGTAGACCTAGGCAGACGTTTCGAGACCAGATCAGGGACGTCTTGAAAAGAGGCCAGGTCAAGAGTACCCTAAACCGAAGGGCATGTATGAAGGGAATAATGAAAGTGGACGAAGCGAAACAAGTATGTAAGGATCGTAGCAAGTGGAAAGAAGTGGTCTCTGCCTACCCCTACGGGAAAGAGGCGTGATTATATGTATGTATGTATGTAAGTCTCAACAATTTTGTCAATAAAGTTTTTTATCCGTGCAGGGTCGGAGAAAGTATACTGAGCTCTACGGCCGGGGTCAGCCTGTCGTAAAAGGCGACAAAACAACCCACCCTAGCCACGTGGTAGTGCCTGAAGCCCGTCTGGACGGCGACCACCTTTGGTCTTAAGTATGCCGCCATAGTAATTTTGTGTTGTGTTCCGGCGTTAGTGACCCAAGTTCCTGTACCCTTACGGGACATCAGCGTGTTTGCGATGCCACTGGCATTGCAAATACCCATAAGCGACGGTAACTGCTAAATTTCTAAGTGGTCCGTCAGCCTGCCTGCGGTTTTTCAGCAATAAAACACACTGACAATGACGCGATGCTGAAAAGTCATTTTAAGAACAAAAGAAAAATCTTTTTGAAGTATGTGATATACCTAGTCAGGTCATAAATTCTGTCACATGTTTAATGTAAAATAATTGTAACAAGTTTATTAATTATGTAACCATTCATATACCAAAATGAACTTAACAAAACCTAGATTCTTATGACATTAAAGTTTATTCAAAATGACCTCCGTGATTTTGAATACAAGCCTTCAATCTGCGCGGCCAGTTGTCTATCGCAGCACGAACGAGGTCCATGTCAATATCGGCGGCTGCCTTAATCAAGGATGTCTTGAGTGACTCCAAATTGGGATGAGGCTTTGAGCACGCCTTTTCCTCCAAGTGTTGCCATATTTTGTAATCTAACGGATTCAAATCTGGACTGGAGGAGGGCCAGTCTTCGTGCCGGATGAAGTCGATTTCACGCGCCGCCAGCCAGTCTTGTGTGCTCTTCGCTCTATGAGCTGGCGCCGAATCTTGTTGGAATACCCAGTGCCTGTTATTGAACATGGTATGAGAAACAGGTTCCACAAGGTTCGTCAGGACTGTATTTTGATACACAACAGCATTCGTTTTTACACTTTTCTCACAAAAATGTACCTCTGTTAAGCCCCAATAAGAAACTCCCAACCATACCATGAGCGAGGATGGAAAATGACCTCGTTGGACACGCGGAATACGGTTGCTCGCTTCTTCACTACTGTGTGCGTACACCTTATCATTTTCTTTGTTGTAGCTCTCTTCTACGGTAAACATTTTTTCATCCGAAAAAAGAATTTCCCGATATTTTTTTCCCGCGTACCGCTTCAACAAAGCGCGGCATCTCTTCAGTCTCAGGTCCATTAGACGAGCATTCAAACGATGTCCTGTTTTTCTTCGATATGCCCGAAGCCCTAAGTCTTCATTTAACACCCTTTTCACCGTGGTTCTGCTTAACCCCATCTGAAGGGCCAACAGTTTCCGCTTACGTTTGGGATTTCTTTGAATTCGTGCCTTCACAGCTTTTATCACTGCTGGAGTCCTAACAGACCGAGGGCGACCACTTCTTGACCTGTCATCTACACTAGAGTCTTCATTGTATCGTTTGATGGTACGATAAAACGAATCTTTTGGTAATATTCAAATTTTTCAGTATGTTAAAAATTTGAATTGGCGCGTAACCGCAACGATGCAACGCAATAACTGCAACACGGTCTTCTTTAAGCGTCCACTCCATATTTAAAAATGAGTAAAATTCTAAAAGTTATACATTTTTATTTTCATGAACAATTCGAAATTCTAATTCAATAAACTTTTTTGTGGCCAGCATTCTAAAAGAAAAGTTTTTACTGTGTGACAATACTTATGACCTGACTAGGTATATTAGAAATACAAATTGACTTCAGGTGCATTTAACAAAAAAAAAAATAAGTATAGATCACATATATATTTAAAAAAAATCTAACACAAAAGAGCACCGTGGCACGAGATTTTTGTATATGAATTACAGATAAACTTTATTTTATATTTTTAAATTTAAGAAATGTAATAATATTATTTCCATTAATATTTAGTAATTCTTCCTTGACTTTAGAGCCTTTTGAATCCCAAATATTGTTTTGGCGTAGGCCTCCGGAGCTAGCACTTATCAATACAAATTCAGAAGAGCACCCCAAATCATTCACTCGAAATACAATTTCTACCTTTCATATGTTTAGTATATGTAAAACATTTCCTTTGATCGTTCAAAATATACTTCAAATCTTTGTAAAATAACGTGTATTTCCTGGATAACGTTATTCCTTCCACAAAATCTTTTACTTCGAGCTTTTAAGGTATCTCGCGGAAAGTAATACAGTCGAGAGGAAAAACGTGTAAACGTTGTCATGGTGGTGTCTTCATATGTAATATAAGCAGGTTATATACTTCTTTATAATAACTATGAAACTAGTTATATATTTTGGTGATATAGTGCCGTCTGTTACTTACGAGTATGACGTCATAAACGCAACATTTTACTTATAAAATACAACACTTCCACGTTAGTAATATTATTTTTTAATATAAAATAAAGGAAGGACATTGAGGCAAAACATTGTGCAGAAATTTTGCTCAACGACAATAATATGTTGTAAAAAATATCAAAAATTGTAGCTCGTTAGCACTGGGTCCATAAGTCCAAAGTATCAGTAGTTAAGGAGTGAGGAATTTCCTCACTCTGTTCAATTACATATTATGATTACTATTTCATTCACTTTCTATTCTATGTTTCTTTCTTTTCTCGTTTTTATTTGCTATTCTTTTCTCTTTTTAACCGACTTCAAAAAAGGAGGAGGTTCTCAATTCGACTGTATTTTTTATGTTTGTTACCTCAGAACTTTTTAATTCAGGTAGTTCATAATTTATTCAAAATTTAGATGCATATCTGAGCCCGAATATACCCATCAATGCTTTATTATTGATAATGATACAAAAAAGAAGATATATTCTAAACTCCAAAAGTGAAATGAACTCTGTGAATAGCTCATCCATTGTTTAGCAAGATTAACCTGCTTGGTAGATTTGGCTTCCCACTGGCACGCCCGAATCACAGATCACTTATTGAATCTCAATAAAATACCACTGAGAAGAAACGTAAAACAAACTCCCCAACGATTTACTTTGTAGTTTTGTTTAATATTTATAAATCGTTATTCAGTATAATCTATCATCAATAATATATTTCTATATAATCATTCATATATTTATCATTATAAAAGATACGGATTTATTCCATTCCATGCCTTTAATTAACCTAATTTACACGAAAGTGGATTATTAATAATCGTTTGCATTCTGCGCTGCGATTTAAACTGTGCAAACTTCGGAACGTGCGTCGTGGTCCGAATACAAATGGGCTGTTGATTTTAATTCAACAGCTTCTTGAAAACAGCCTCATCTATTTGCTGCAGTTACTGTTAAATCTACAAGGAACTCTTTTAAATGAGCGACACAGTTCGAATTTATTTTAAAATTCAATTCATCTCTTGAATGGTATTCTGGGCGGTGAAAAATTGCTCTTAATTGAAAATATAGAATACAATTAATTCTTTTTTTCATTATTAAATCTTCTGTTCGGGGTTGTACTGTGATTTTTTATCTAGTAGTTCACGTTACACGTCAAGATCCAAGTACAGAGTAAAAAGGGATCAAACCTCTGTATTCCTTTATGGTTACATACTGCATCCGTATTTCTTTGGAGAATACAATGGTTTTGAAATACAGTATTTGGAAATGCTAAGATTTTTTATTAATATTTTAATATTAAGAAGAAGTTATCAAACAAAAAATTATGTGTATATACAAAACAAACAACCCTACAAGACTGCTTATATACTGAAATATGATTTTTATTTCGAAATGTTGTAGCTAGTAAGCCAGGGATATAAATACAGGCGCCATAACCCGGCGCACTGACTGATGTTTTCCACTTTATATCATGGCATTAGCTCTCGCTGCTAATATGACGAGAGATGAATGTGGGATTACGTCTTCGTCACGCGAGAGGGGGGGGGGGGAATACAGGGTGGGTGATAAATAATATCGCGGTAAAACGCATTTCTACATAAATGTAGAGATAATGAGGTCGGTTTAGTTAGCTTAGAAATACTTTATTATTGTATATCGACGACACGGCTGGTTCAATGGCTACGTACTCGTTTTACATGACCGTCTTTGTAGGTTTGATCTTCCTGAGGACAACATATATTATGGGTTGCCTGGAAGAAATCGCTTAAAGCGATGAGGCCACCCATTGTCTCCAACATTTAGAATATTCTCTTTAACTTGTATTATATCATTAGGTTAAGTTGGTGACAATAAAGTATTATCTATCTATCTATATTTTATGATGTTCTAATGATTTGGGGTATCCGTAAATAAGCTTTTAAATAGTGAAGGGAATTGTGTTATTTTTTTTTTTTGCATATTTTAAGTACTAAGTTTAATAATTAACAGCAGACATGTGGACACCAAATTTTTTTTATTGCTGTAGGACATCAGACAGGCGGACAGCCCGCTTACAATTTAGCAGTTACCGTCGCTTATGGACGCTAGGGGCAGCGCGAACACGCTGTTGTCCCATAGGAAGCTGGGTCACTAATAAAAAGTTATTATGGCAGCACAGTCATATACCAAAGGTGGTAGGTATCTATAGGGGCTTAAAGCTCTATAACGTCGCTAGGGTTGTTTTGTCAACTTCTACGACAGGCTGGCTTAGCCGCCGAAATTTAAAAATATATTTTCTTAATATATAAGGTACGTTAAAATTAAAATCTATAAACGAAAAAAGGTAAACTGGTCAGTAACGATCGGAGTGAGGAAATAAGTTTCCTTCTTACTTCATTGTGATAGATTTCTCTATTAAACTGTAGAGAACTGGCGCATTCCAGGCTAAAAAAGCTCCATGCCGACATTTTGTTGTGCTTTGACGTTAGTGACCCAAGTTCCCTATGCAGAAAATCCTATGCCCCTAGCTTTCCAAATATCAAATGGTGTAGGTAAATGCTTAGTTTTAGGTAAGCTGTCAGCCTGTCTACTATTCTTCAGCGATAAAAAACTTAATTCAAGATGCATATCGATAATAATATCGTAATTAAATTTGTTTGTTTATCACCTACTTGCAGACTACACCATTTTCATTATTGTTCTTCACAAAACATTTGGTATTAATTTTCAGCTGTGTAGTATATAATTAATTTAATAATGTGTTTTGTATAAAATTAGTAATTTAAATATAATAAAGCACATTTTAGAAATGCCTTAAAATTTTGAAACAATTTCAAATTAAATAACTTTAAATTGAAATTTAATAATTTATTAAAGTATCAAATATTTAAGTAATATATTTAGGCATAGACCAGTTTAAATTACTTGAATCTTTTTGATAAACCTTTAAACTATGTGAAACTAATTTTCTTGCGATGCAAATGTAAATTATTTATAAATTTTTATTAGGTAAAATTTTTGTGGTAACTTATTTTTACTACCTCAGGACCACAAGTGTACCATTCATGATATCAGTACCCAAAACCAAACGTTATCCTCAAAATGCTGAGCTTGGTCCCATTTTTTATTGCTTAGGTACAGCATATAAGCTGACAGCCCACTTAATAGTAAGTTACCATCGCCTATGGTTGTTTGCGACGCTAGGGGCACCGCAAACACGCTGCTATCCCATAGGGGTACAAGGATCTGGGCTTCTAAATCCGGAACTTAATAGAAGATTATTGCGGCTTCATCAAAGGTGGTTGCTATCCAGACGAGCTAGGGTTGTTTTGTTGCCTTTTACGACAGGCCAATCCCGGCCGCAGGGGTTAGTATTCTTACTCCAGCCCTGCACGCAGAAAAGTCCATGTTTGGGACATACTACTCAATGTGTTATAACTCACATATTTATAAATGTTGTGTCTCAAATAAAAGTTTTCTTTATATCTTTTATTCTGAGGTCCGATCAACAATACTCAATAGTGTTGTCACAGAAATACACATCTGGTCCTGAAATATTATTTCTCTGATATGTTTATTGTGACGATTGTTTTCGTTTTGGGTACTCTATTATGTTTTCTGTTCAATTATAAACATTATTTTATTATTAACAGCTCGATTGAAGGGTCAAGAAAGTAAAGAGCTTGAAGTAAAAGTAAATAGATTTGGCAAATGCAGTAATTGCATTTGCCAAATCTAATTAATCAGTTTGTGAGTGAATTGCTGTTTATGACCTAGAAAAAGAAATTACATTTAATATTCTTTTTTTGTGGTTTTGTGGAATAACTCTTTTACTAAGTCTTTCTTTACCATCCAGGAGTTGGGGTATATGACTCCGCGAGACTCAATAAATAATCTCGCTGTTCTTCTAGTGTCTGTGTCAATGGACACATGAGTTGACATAACGTGATCCACGCCAGTGCCGTCCCGCCCCATGTGTAAGGGCTGTTGAGTATTTTGACCTTTTGGCGCTTTCCTATGTCAGCCCGGAATTAAGGAGGACATGAGGAACAGCACGAATTATCTCATAAGGAAATGTGCGCGGCGAAACCTGTCCTGACACTTCGGGCTAACCGCTGCGTCATCACTACGTAAATAACCCATGGTTGACATATTTTACATATTCTTGTAGGATAAATTAACTATTGAAGAAGTAATAATAGCTAAAACAGTATAAACTTCATAACTACCAGGTGTACCGGAAAGTCATTACCGGTTTTTCTTACAGATGTGGATAGGCTTAATACATAAGACATCAGCTTCCAAGCTTTACATGCTAAATTTTGCGAAAATAACAGCTTCATAGATCTATATAATACCTCTTTGAAAACGTGAAAACGTGCACTTGTGGCACGCATTACTTTTCTTATTTAATCAAAAGAAAAAAGCCGTTGAAAGTCATCGTTTGCCGGAAAAAACTTACGGTGAGCATGCTCTAACTTTAAAAACATGTGAGGCGTGATTTCAAAAATTCAAAAGTGATTTCGATGTGCCAGACTAAAAATGTTCTGGTAGACCGAAAGAGTTTGAAGATTAATATTTTTTTATAAATCAGAAGAAAAAAATGAGATTTAAATTGGTACTTTTTTTTATTAAATAATTGATGTTGCACTTTTCACTTATTTTGAAAAAAGCTAAAAAACATAATAACTCAAAAATGATTCACTTTTGCAAAATGCATATGGGGCTTAAATTATCACAAATATCACCCCTATCACCTCATAACGGGAATGCGTCAAATTACCAATAACCCTGTATAATTATTGAGATAAGATTATTGACTCGCATAATGTATTATACCTAGAAGCATTATTTTCAACATTACGTTATAAGACCAAAATAAATTTTTCATATCGCAATTGTGATTACATATTTCGGGGGTTCAATCGCCTGGGAATACGGGTCCCGAGAAGCGAATCAAAAAACATTGCCTTATTATCCGCTAATACGATATGTTAAATAACACAACTAGAGGAAAGGAAAATTAAATAACTTTTTGAAATTGTGTGTACGTATATGTTATTAAGAATATAAGAGGTTGTAACAAAAAAATTGATGACAATTTAATCAGCAATATTTTTTCTTTTTTTTGTTCAAGGTCAAATGTCGCCCATGTCAAAATAAAACAAAGCAACTTTTTTATACTTATTTGGTCAAGATGAAGGATTATGTTGTGGCTGTTAAAGATTTATTTTACGAGTATAGCAATAACTATAAGAACCACAAAAATACGGAAATAATATATTGAGAAGATAGTCGATTTTTATACAAGGGCGGTACAGCAGTCTTCTAAAACATTTTTTTACTAAATAAAGCGTATTTGCGAATAATTTATAGACATTTTATTTTGAAAAATCACCAGTTGATAGCAAACAAAATTAATGTAGATACTCGCAGAGATAATGTCGGATAATACATGCAAAGATCGATTTTGATGCTTCAAACAAAATTAATTTGTGAATAAAGACCGTGCTAACGTATCAAAAATGATAAATTATACTGTTGCTAAATAAAATAAATTATTGTAAGAAACGTATTATTTATAAGTTATATAAATCATAAGAACCCTTTTGATTGAAGCAAAATTCACGATAGGTGAAAAATTTATTAAAAATTTGACAAACTGCATAAAATAGTTATTTATTCGAAACAAGTTAGTTCCAATATTTTACGTAATTGCAAATTTTTGGGATTCCAATTTGATTAAATACTTTTATTAGTTAACAAATTTTACGCATTTTTTACTTTGTTTGGAGAAGTTAATCTAACCGAGTATATGGAAAACATGGTCATCCTCTTAGGTTGTGTGGTTAGAACGTTTTCTATTTCGAGGCATTTAACTTCGGAGGTCGATTCTTAATTGGATAAGTTTAGATAAGGTATTTCCGGTGTTATATTGTGTGGATGCAACAGATGCTATCTTTTGTAAGCAAAAAGTGAATCACCTTCGACATTGAGCATCACAGCCATATTGATTTTGGGCTCGGTGTTGATCTGGCACTCGTAGACCCCGGCGTCTCTGGGCTGGACGTAGTCGATCTTCAGGTCCCAGTCATCAGATGGCTCTGGGTGGAGCACACTGAACCTGGCGTCGCCGGTGTACGTAAAGATGTGTGACGTCAAGATATGAAGGTCACGTTTCCTCATCCATGACACCTAAAGAAATAGAATTTATTAAACCTTATTACACAATTTCCTTACATAGTCGAAAGGGACTTAAAATAAAATGCTAATATAGCATAAGATATTGACACTGACAATGAAATTGATTCTCAAATTTATAATAGCTCAGCGGGCTATGTTGGGAATTTCTTTTTGAAGGGAAACTTCTTTGGGCGCATGAGGGTAAATTTTTTACGGGTGAAACGGAAATTAGCGTCACGTTACGGATGAAACGCAAATTTGCGTCACGAAGATGTGAACCGTTTTTTCTAATACTTACATTTCTAAACTCGTAATATCTTTCGAATAGAATGTCCGAACTGAATAATTCAAAAAGTTATTATAAATATATAGTATATAAAAATGAGTTGAATATGAAGTAATTTATTTTGATAAGGATTAATACCAAGATACAAAGAAAGAGCCTTATCTAGGGGCAGCATTTCAATTAAATTTTTAAAATAAAAGAAACTTAGTGTGGTATAACTATAATAGTTAGACATATGCTGGCGCGACATTTTTATAAATAATTATATGTTCTGCAAAGTTGTACTACATTATTTTATTGTGCATATATTAACAGTTTTAGCAGTGCACGCGATGTAAAGAATATTTTAGGTAATTTTTTTACACCTTGGGTTACATTATTGGAGTTTTAGTATTCATTCTCCGCCCCTGCACGGATAAAAACTTATATTCTACTGTGACCAGTTTTGACTATTCATTAACAAAGTCTTGAGAGTCGTAAACATCAACAAATTATTTTGATAGATCATAAGTAACTAAACCAGGAGGCCCTAATAAATTCTAATGTTATCTTATTAATTCCATTTATTCTTAGGTAGTTTTTTTTTTCATAATGTAGACATGACATGAAAACATGCATTTTAAGGCACATTGTGACAGTGGTGGGACAGTGGTTGAGCGGACACTTAATTCATTCTTATTCACAGAATAGTAAGAGAGAGTGTTCAACATAAAGGGGAATGCCCACCGACAATAGACACTTCGGCCCTAGGTGCACATACATAAACGCATATGGAAATGATAATATGTAATTTATAGAGTAAAATAGTAAAGGAATTGATATACAAAAAGTCCGGATTGTTAAGTTATAAAATGGATTTAATTGTCACAAATTAGTATTTTAACAATCATTTTGCTTAGATACAACATATACATTATTAAGTTTTGATAAAACCTAATAGGCATTTTATGATCTTATACATCATTTGTATCATATATGATCAGTACATCATCCAGGAATTGAGCAGGCGGGAAAATATTTGTCTGATACCGTGCCCAACCCAAATAATATATTACTGTCATAACATGGGCACAACGCACAACATCCTACCGTTCGTCGGCCAACAATACAATTGCAACAATACTTTTTAATTGCTTTTCTACCAGAATCATTAGCATTAATTAAAATATATATGAAATATAGAGTCCATTTTGAATGGTTATTCGTTGCTTAGATAAGAAATCCACAAGAAAACAAACAAAGTAATGCAAATGCAAACAGTATCGACTTGTGACAGTCGCCAGCCGACTAGCTATCATTATATCAGATTCGATGTTGCCGCTTAATAAACATAAAATCGATAGATCAATATCGATTTTAGTTCGTATTATAATTCATCATTAATTTATTAAATAGCGAATTAATTAAAGCGCTTCAAAGATTATTATCTAAAGATAATTATTTTAATTTTTCATTTCTTTTTCTATGAATTTTTAATCAAACATAAGAAAAATAGTTAAATTATGCAGTAGCTTTATTTATTATGATTTTTTATATTAGAAGTCATGGTTAATCACTTAGCGATAAATAAATTGCTTGTTCAATTAACATAAAATCATAATAAGTATCGAATAAACAACGAATAATGTTGGAATTAAATTAAACAGTATCGATTATAATTTAGACGAAATTAGTAGTAGTAGCAACATTGCGTAGTGCATATTTTATCCACAAAACAATGAACTACGGATGTCCTTTCATTTTATCATTCAGTACTTTTTTTGCACCTAATATGTTGCAATCTTTTTTGGATAAATGAACACCGCGATTAATTATCATAAAACATGATGTTTTTTTTTAACAAAACCATATTGTTGGGCGTTTCTTGGCCAAAAATGGGCATGCCCCTTTCAGATAAGAAAAATTTTACAATTGTACAACGTATATCTGAAAATTAAAAAAAACCCTATCTTAAAGTTCAATAAATATACTTTAAGAGCAATGAATATTAGCGAAAGATAAGTATTAAGATGCTCATGTAGGCATTACATATTAACTTTGCGGCGCACTTTGAGCGCCTCGCGCCGAGGCTAGTTCGGGCGGCGGCGGGACTCTCCCGTTTGCTGCCGAACGTTGGCGGGCCGGGCGCAGTGTGCCGCAGACTCTTCGAGGGAACCGTGCGGTCGATGGCCCTTTACGGGGCCCCAATTTGGGCGGATCGCCTGACGGCCAAAACGACGGCGCTGCAACGCAGGCCGCAGCGCGTCCTGGCCGTCAGGGCGATTAGGGGATACTGCACGGTGTCCTTCGAAGCGGCCTCCCTGCTGGCCGGATCCCCACCATGGGACCTCGAGGCCCGGGTCCTGGCGCTATTATACCAGTGGCGCCGGGACGCGGCCGAGCGTGGCTCTCGCCCCGCGCCTCGCGAAGTTGAGGTAAAGCGGGCGGAGCTGCGCGACGAGGTGCTCATGGTGGAGTTGAAGGAGCGCCTCGCGCACCCCAGTGCGTGCCTCGCCACCATCGAAGCGGTGAGGCCCGTCCTGGCCGAATGGCTGGAAAGGCGCCACGGCGCCCTGACCTTCCGCCTGACGCAGGTCCTCTCGGGGCACGGTTGCTTCGGGAGGTACCTGTGTCGCATAGGGCGGGAGATGACGTCGGGGTGCCACCAGTGTGGCGCGGGCGACGAGGAGGACACGGTGAACCACACTGTCGCCGTGTGCCCTGCGTGGCGCGAGGAGCGCCGCGCCCTCGTCGCCCAAATTGGCGTGGACCTGTCGCTCCCGGCCCTGGTTCTGTCCATGGTCGGGGGCGATCCTGGATTGACGGCCGTCGCCTCCTTCTGCGAGGCAGTCATGTCCGCAAAGGAGGCGGCGGAGCGGGAGCGGGAGTTGACCACCACACTCCCCTCCCGCCTACGCAGGCCACGCCGGCGGCGCCGGAGGGTCAGTAACGACCTCCGGCCGCCGTAAAAAGCGGCCGCGGGCGGCCCCTCGGGGGAGGACCCGCCGCCCGCACTATTGCCGCGAGGGTGAGGGCTGCGTGCTGTTCCGCGGCCCCCCTCAACTCCTAGAGTTGTTAGGAGAGCGCCGGGGGGATGAAACCCTGACCCCCTGGCGCCAACACTTTAGAAGGGGCCCGCCTCAAGACAAAGGGCGGGCCGGCGCCTTGAAATTGAAACTTGTCTCGCCGGGTGTACATTGCAATAGTAATATTTTTAATTGAAAAGCTTAAGGTAGTTTTGCGTTTCGCTATCTCTAAAATTCCCAACAGAGAACTTTTAATAATACTTGGCGATTTTAACGCGAAAATAGGAGATAATGCCCACCAACTAAGCTCATGTGCCGGAAAATTCAGATTGGGGAAGCGAAATGAAAGAGGAGAACGTCTGGTCCAGTTCGCCGCCGAGAATAGCCTGATCATTGCGAACAGTTTCTTTGAAAACCATCCACGAAGATTGTACACCTGGACTTCGCCCGATGGCAACCATCGCAATCAAATAGATTACATCTTGATGGGCTCGCGGTGGAAATCCTCAATAAGGAATGCCCACACGTTGCCTGGAGCTGACTGTGGGACGGATCATCAGCTGTTGATCTCTAAAATTAAACTCAAACTGAGAACAGCTAGAAAATCAGATGGTCAAAGGAGATTGGTTGTAGGAGATGTCCCAGAGTTTGTGGCCGTGTTGGAACGAAACTGGAGTCAATGGACAGCGGTGAATGCGGACAGCTCGGATGTTCTGTGGAGACAGGCAAAAACCCTTATAAGCGAAGCTGTTAAAGAGTCATAACTACCTGTAGGAAAACGTCAACGCCAACGCTGGATGACCAATAGTACTCTTGCCCTTGTTAAGGAGAGAACGTTGTTAAAGGCTTCTGGAACGAATGTGAGAGTTCTGAATGAAAAATCAGCGCGCATACAGGAGGCGTGCAGGCGAGACAAGAACACTCACCTAGAGAAAATATGTGCGGAAGTTGAAGCGCACGCTGGTAGGCATGAATCCAGAGACCTTCACCATAAGATCCGATCCATAACCAAATCGCTCACTGCTAGAACTTGGGCTCTAGAAAACGCTCGTGGTGAGACAATGACGGAGCTCGACGCCATCTCCAAGTCATGGAGGGAATATTGCCAAACTTTATTTCACGATTCAGAATCGCGATGTTTTCCATCAACATATCCTGAAACTGACGAAATGGAGCCTGACATATTAAAGGATGAAGTTAGAGCAGCCATAAAACATCCTAAAAATGGGCAAGGCAAGGGGAGAGACTCTATCCCAATAGAAACCATTAAGGCGTCAGGAGAGTATGGTGTTCAAATTTTCCACGCTCTATGTAATAGCGTTTGGCGGACCTGTGTTTGGCCGCAGGATTGGGCACACACTGTCTTCGTGCCTCTACATAAGAATGGCTCTACAAAATTTTGCTCAACTATCGCTTAATCGCTCTGTTACCGCATGCGAGCAAAATACTTCTGCACATTGTGAATGAGCGCTTGAAATCGTACCTGTCTAAGGAAATAGCGCCTGAACAGGCTGGTTTTGTGAAGGGTAAGGGCACCCACGAGCAGATTCTAAACGTGCGCCAGATAATCGAGAAATCCCAGGAATTCAATAAACCTATTTACATCTGTTTTGTTGATTTCTCAAAGGCATTTGATTCGGTGAAATGGCCGAGACTCTGGGGCACGCTCTTGGATATGGGTACTCCAAAACATCTGATGACACTACTTAGACACCTTTACGAAAACGGGACGGCCTCAGTAAGAACAGACGAGGTTCTGTCCAGTGATTTTCACCCCAGTGCGGGAGTACGACAAGGATGTATAATTTCTCCGTTACCTTAACATCTACACAAAATTAATAATGAGGATTGCTCTTGAAGGTTGGGCTGACAGTGTCACCATCGGAGGTAAGCGAATATCAAACCTACGATACGCAGACGATACCACACTTTTTGCGAGTAGTGTTAAACACATGGAAGAGCTCCTACACAGAATGGAACGTGTCCGTCTTCTTTTTGGTCTCAAAATAAATCTCCGCAAGTCTAAGATGATGATTGTCGATCGTGCAAACAACAACTCGCCACAGGTTACACAAATAGCGGGTTGTGAGGTGGTGCAATCATACATATACTTCGGTGCATTGATATCGAATAGTGGAGGCTACATAGACGAAATCAAGCGACGCATGACAATCTCCAAATCAGCTATGAATAAGCTGAAGAAAATATGGAGGGATCGAAACATCACCAAAGCCACCAAAACCAGACTTGTCAGGGCTCTCATATTCCTCATATTTCTTTATGCTGCGGAGACATGGACCCTACGAGAAAGTGAGAAAAAACGGATTGATGCTCTTGAGATGTGGTGCTGGAGAAGAATGCTCGGTATATCGTGGACGGAATTCCGAACCAACGAGTCTATTCTTCGAGAGCTGGGCATCAATCAGAGGCTATCAAACACAGTGCAGGCTCGCATCCTCTCTTTCTTTGGACACGTATCACGGCGCGGAGGCGAATCCATCGAATGCCTGGCAGTGCAGGGCAAGGTTGAGGGCACCCGACCACGCGGGAGATCACCGATGAGGTGGACGGACCAAGTAAAAGGCGCCGTCGACGTTCCTCTGCACGAATGCACAAGGAGAGCGTGGCGTCGTATTGTAAAACAGGCTACAAAAACCTCAACGTGACGGCCACGACCACTCTGGCAAGAGTGTAACGCCAAAGAAGAAGAAGAAGTTTTGCGTTTTTTAGTATTCGCACAGTGTGCTCTCGCGAATACATCGCAAAATATTGTGTTGAGTTGTGAAATTGAAACAAACAAAGATAAGAAAATCTATTTTACTTCTACACTCCTATTTACAGATATTAACATACTAGCAGCCCGTCCCAGCTTCGCACGGGTATTTAACAAAAAATCAAAAATTAAACCCTTCTATTTTTTTCGGTCTCGGGGAAAAACCTCTCTTGACGGGTTACCCAGGCCCGGGGGGACCGAGGGATATAAGGGACTCCGGAAAAGATGTTCGACCCACTAAAAACCCCGCTGTTCTCCTATCGCCTACGCTCCTGGGCCTTACGCTTTGTCTTAAAGCGGGCCCCTTCTAAAGTGCTGGCGCCAGGGGGTCAGTGTTTCGTTCCCCCGGCGCTCTCTTGTAACAACTCTAGGAGTTGAGGGGGGCTGCGGAACAGCACGCGGCCTTCTCCCTCGCGGCAATAGTGCGGGCGGCGGATCCTCCCCCGAGGGGCCGCCCGCGGTCGCTTTCTACGGCGGCCGGAGATCGTTGCCCGCCCTCCGGCGCCGACGACGCGGCCTACGTTGGCGGGAGGGGAGTGCGGTGGCGGACTCCCGCTCCCGTTCCGTCGCCTCCCTTGCAGACACTACTGCCTCGCAAAAGGAGGCGACGGCCGTCCATCCAGGATCGCCCCCGATCATGGACAGAACCAGGGCCGGGAGCGACAGGTCCGCGGCCAATTCCGGACGGGACTCGCATCCCCGTCGCGTGCTAGTCAGGCGTGGGTACGACTACCAGACGACACTCCAGAAAAAGCAGAGTCGCCTGACGTCGTAGCCGGCCCAGCAAGACCAACCGACAGCGAGGATGCAATTCCCGCCCCGGGAACACTCTTTGTGCAGGCGCAGTCGAAATAGGCATGGTTTTGACTACCAAATCAGGTCCCAGGATAGAACCCGGGACCCCAATCAGTATTCGCAACCATCCCATCGGGGACCACGCCACGAACAGAGAGCTAAGTTGGAAAGGATGTAAGAGGTAGACGGAAAGAAAGTTAGGACTCTGTTGCCTCGAACGGAGAGGGGAGTGAAGCGACGGATGCTCGGGCACCTCGGGTACGCACACCCATGCACTCCTCGGAGGAGCGCCCCTAAGGGCAAACCCTTCTATTTGCGTCAGGTTACTAAAAAAATAAAATTATAAAGAAAGTTTGAATATTATTATTTCTATGAGCTTTTATTTTAATGATTTTTTTGTTATTACTTTTTATTTATTTTTCGTTATTTTTTAATAAGTATTCTAATTTTTGTAAAAACCCCAGTGACGCACGCCTACATTGCATAAGGTGCTGCCTAGCTAGCCGAACAGGGTGAGCGGCTACCACGCAACATTTTTCTAATACTTACATTTTTAAACTCGTGATATCTTTCGAATGGAATATCCGAATTGAATAATTCAAAAAGTTATATAAAGGTATTGAAACAGTTTTGAATATGAAGTAATTTATTTTGATAAGGATTAATAGCAAGATCCAAATAAAGAGCCTTTTCTAGGGGCGGCATTTCAATTAAATTTTTAAAATAAAAAACACTTATTGTGGCATAACTATAATAGTTAGACATATGCTGTCGCGACACTTTTTGTAAACAATGATGTGTTCTGCAAAGTTGTAGTACATTATTTTATTCTATCATCAATATTTTTCGCAAAGCACGCGATTTAAATAATATTTTAGGTAATTTTTTTACACTTTGGGTTACATTATTGGAGTTTTAGTAAGGATCCCTAATTTTTTTGAAAATATAATATAGCCTATGTCACCCGGGGATAGTGTAGCTTCCCAACAATGAAAGAATTTTTTAAATCGGGTCAGTAGTTTCGGAGCCTATTCAAAGCAAACAAACAAACAAACAAACAAACAAACAATCAAATCTTTCCTCTTTATAATAGTAGTATAGATTTCAAAACCTCATAAATTATTTACCATTCGATCTTGGATACATGAGTTGAAAAGTTAGCAAATTTTAATTATAAAGCACTCAACGCTTGAGTGTCCCACGTGGCTCGCTTATCAAATAAATTGATATTTTAAGAAAATTTAATTTACAAACAAAATATATTTTCATTTAAACAAGTAAATAAAATTGGAGTGTCTGTTTGTAATGGCAAAATAACAGCTTTTTACTAAATGGAAGTATGTATGATATTATGTTAAAATATTTAAAAATTAAATTCAAAGTTTACAAGAGATGGAAAGTGTGAGAGTGATATTGAAAGAAGAGTGAATGCAGGAAACATGATGAATGGAGCCTTGCACTCCTTTATGAACAGTCGGAAGGTGTCTAACAAGGCTCGTCTGGCTGTGAATGAGGGGGTGTTGGTTCCGACACTCATGTACGGAAGTAAAAGTTGGGTATGGCAGAAGAAACATGAAAGCAGAATAAATGCAGTTGAGATGAGAGTGTTAAGAAGTATAATAGGAGTTAAACTGAGTGACAGGATAAGAAATAGTGAGTAAGGAAACGTTGTAGTCTGAAAGAAGATGTCGAAAGAAGTGCACAGCGTGCAAGCGAGTAAATAAGTATGTAAGTTTGTTGGGAGAAAATATAATTTTGCAATTAGGGTATCAATGGGAACGCCATTGGTCCTCATCTACCTCCATCCATCTATTCAGAAACCTATCTAGCTAGCTAGTGTATCATTGACACCTAGATCCAAATGATGAAAATTTTCACTAAGGTAAATTACTGCTACTAAGACGACGATTAATTAAAAACCAAAACGGCTCATCACAAAATCGCCTTAACACATGAAATAACAATGAAAAAATTACTATTCCAGTATTAGTGTATTTAGTTATATCACAATAATAATACTATATGTGAGTTTGATTTCTAATTATCAAAAACTGTACAATTTTTAAACGGTTTTCAAAACCGGGTGTCCGGTTTCATTGACGACCTCTGTAGCAATACAGTTTTCACATGTCGGAACATCTGCGGGGGTCACGTATGAATTTCCATCCCGAGTCTTGGTGTTTATAATATCTATTCATTTACAAATGGAAAATATATACTTAAGTAGTATACTTTTTTTAGATATTAAGTCATTTTTAATCTGAATAATAAAGAGTTATCTATCAACAGACAGGCTGACGGCCCACTTAGAATTTAGCAGTTACCGTCGCCTATGGGTATTTGCAAAGTCAGTGGTATCGCAAACAGGGTACAGGAACTTAGTTCACTAATGTCGGAACACACACAAATTTATTATGGCGGCATACTTAAGACCAAGGTGGTCGCCATCCAGATGGTCTTAGGGCCCTACCACGTAGCTAGGGTGGGTTGTTTTGTAGCTTTTTACGACAGGCCGACCTCGCCCGCAGAGATCAGTATTCTTTCTCCGCCCCTGCACGGATAAAAAAATTATCTATTATTTATTTAATAACAAACAAATTATCAACAAACTGAAACATACATATTTATTTAAACTTTTACAGTAACATAAAGTATAATTGATTATTCTTATTTTATAACATTGTTTCAAGTACGTTGAAGCTTTAAGAAACTATTCGTAACACAAGCTGCTGCTTACTTATAATAATAATAATAATAATTTGTGACAATTCACACAGCGCCATCTAGTCCCAAACTAAGTAGCATAGCACTTGTGTTATGGATACTAGACGACTGATATACTACTTATATACTTTTTTTTTTGTAAATAAATACATATTATACATAAACACCCAGACGCGAGACGGGAATCGAACCCGTGACCTCCGCAAGCGTACCGAAGTGCGTTATCCGTTACACCACCAAGGTCGTCAAACTTAGGGGCTAGATGACGCTGTATGAATTGCCCAAGTAATATTTATAAATGTAATGGGGTTGTTAACAATTTGTAAAAATTGATATGTGCCGTATTCATATGAATGAGAAAATTGCGACACCAATAACGTGCGCGGCGAGGATCCCGCGATCGGCCGACTCACCACCGCTTAGCCACCATTACATTAATCGTTTAACGCATGCATGGTTGTAATTCGCAGTGTCACTCCAGTCTGCGAAGAGTTTTATTGGTGTTGCGATTTTCTCATCCATGTGCTGTATTGATTTCACATATCACTAAATGTTAAGCGGCCCATAACATGTATTCTATAAAAGCATGAATACATTTAATTTATCTGAAATAATTGAATATTTCTTAAAAGTATTATGATACAAATTTTAGCATATTGCAAGACATTGTTTTATAGACCAAAATTGTACTATACTAAAGAATTTTATGAGTCAGTTCGATTTGATCTCATGTTTTGGGTCTACTTTGTGTACAAAATTTTTTTGTTTAGTAAAATCAGGAAATTTGTTGCATAAATCAAGAAAATAATTAAAGAGCGTAACACAACCCCGATGCTACTCAACTCTGTCTATCAGAGATGTATTTCCTCATCACAGACGGGTTTGATCAAAAAAATTAAAGGGTCCCTAACAATAAACGTTATATTTCACATCTAAAGCCCGGACTGAGAAATTACAAAATAAATTAAAGCGAGCCTTTTGTTGCGTTTTGTTTTCGTAAGTAATTAGTGTAAACCGGAGTGCCTCCCTGTAATTAAGAAAGACGGCACCCCTGCCCTTTAACGTTATTAAATAATATTATAATATAACGGGAATTTTATAATATACATACATACATATAATCACGCTTCTATCCCGTAGGGGTAGGCAGAGACCACTACTTTCCACTTGCTAGGATCCTTACATACTTGTTTCGCTTCGTCCACTTTTATTATTCCCTTCATACATGCCCTTCGGTTTAGGGTACTCTTGACCTGGCCTTTTTTCAAGACGTCCCTGATCTGGTCTCGAAACGTCCGCCTAGGTCTACCCCTTCCAACACTTCCATTCACACTCGCCTTATACACTTTTTTCGTCAATCGTTCTTCATTCATTCTCTCGACATGGCCAAACCATCTCAGCATACCTTTCTCAATTTTTGTCACTACATCTTCTTTCAGACCACAACGTTTCCTTATCTCACTATTTCTTATCCTGTCACTCAGTTTGACTCCTATCATACTTCTTAACGCTCTCATCTCAACTGCATTTATTCTGCTTTCATGTTTCTTCTGCCATACCCCATTTACCATTATAGCCTTTTATAATACCCATTTTACAATATATAGATACTAAATTGTATTGAGGCCAATTATATGCCAATTTAAAGTACTATTTTTAGTTTGTTTTCCGAATCGGGAGGAAAAAGATAATTAATAGCATATTGAATCGCTAAAAAGAAGTAAGGATAGATACAATGCAGAATAGAGATGCTAAATTAATTTATTTTACGAAGAAAATTATTGCTCCTTCTAATTTAATTATCTGCCATGATATAATGTTTTATTGTTTAGAAACAGCAGAGAGGCTGATGGCCCACTTAGAAGTAAGTTACCGTTGCCTATGAATGTTTGCGACACAAGGGGCATCGCGAACGCTGCTGTTCTTTAGGAGTAATAAAAAACACAATCAAAACTCATCTATATAAGTCGAAAAATTAAATTAGATTGAAATTTTTCGTTTGGATAACTGCATAAGTGTAACAAACCTGTCTTTAAAAACATTTCTTACGACTCATACAGACTTTCAAGTCTTATAAAAATATAAAAAGAAACATTAATAAAATCTTTGCGAATGAGAGATATTCCTCTTTCGAGGCGTGAGCTATTTATATCTCTGCCAACTCCCTATGTGTGGAGGTACCATTAATCCAACGGGCGGTGGACCGTGGATGAGTAGGGATGAGAGCCGATGACGACATACATCCCGTGAAAAATGATGTTTGGCAAGGCAGGTGGCTCTCACGTCGCGAACACCACTTTGACACGTTTAATAGCTTATAGTTGCTTATTAAATACAGTCAAAATAATAATAGGAATACAGCTATCCAATCATTGGGTTTATTATAAAACATATTCGGACAATTCGCCCAGCGCCATTAAGCTTCAAAGTAACTAAAATAGTTTGTGTTATGGGTACTAAACAACTAATATACTACATACGAGTATAAACTTTTGTTTTGTAAATAATTACAAGTTATTCATAAACGTCCAGATACGAGACGGGAATTGAACCCGTGACCTCCGTAAGCGTATCGAAGTGCATTAGTCGTTACGCTAAGAAGGTTGTCAAATGATTGATAGTGGTCGTTGAATTATAGTCAGCCATATAACATTTTTATAGTCAGTTCCCAGCAGAAAAACATAACACGTTCATCTTACATTTTATCAAACCTACAGATGTGACCCTACAATACTGTTCACGTATACTGCTCCAGCCGTATTGTTGTATTGGTATACTGACTGTATATATGACTGTATAAACGTCGTCTGTCTTTACCCCCAGAGATTAGTACGCTCGCCTGACCAAAGAGATGGGTAACTGAGTTCGTGAATTCACCAAGCTATAATGGGTCAACGTAGAGCTGCGGTGAAGCCACACATGTGAGTATGCACTCCCGAGGATCGAGCCACTTCATCACGGGTTGTTTCCCCATGAGTTTATGCAGGGGTAAAAAGCACCAACTCCAGGCTCCGAACCTCTTCAAGAAAACGCTGTGGTAAAGGAAACCCAAGGTCAAGTTTGTTTGTAAGTAAATTTCTAATTTTAGCTGAAAGTGGCATGCAAGCCAGGTTAAATTCCCCATAAAATATCCTAGCTATAAACATTCATAGAAATATATCACAACTTCCAACCAATTTAATGATAAAACTAGAATTTAACATCTCTATTTATCAACTAGTACCCAAATATATCTCCCAAAGTTTGAGTGTTCAATCACCATAAGCCCCCATAAATCGCTGTTATTACCGCAATGACCACATGTCCTTTATTATTAGGGTTAACGAAGGTTTCGTAATAGATGGCGGTGCTATTTTAAAAACAGATAGAAAATACCTATATATTAATATCCTGAATATATAATAGATGACCTTGCAAGGCTTGCAAGGACCACCCCTGGTGTATAATAATGCTGCCGTAATTAACTTGCGTTCCTGTCCAGTTCCTATACGCGAACAGCAGCATGTTCGTGGTGCCCTGGTGCCCCTAGGCGACGGTAACCGTTTACTAAATATTAATTGGGCTATCAGCCTGTCTGCTAATTCTCTGCAATAAGGAAAGATCACGGATTCTATTGCTGTCTCAAGTCTAGGTGTCTACAAACGAAAACGTAACAAACGTAAAACGAGTACAGTATTTAATTATACTTTTATCCGTGCAGGGGCGGAGAAAGAATACTAACCTCTGCAGCCGGAGTCGGCCTGTCGTAAAAGGCGACAAAATAACCCGCCGTAGCTACGTGGTAGGGCCTCAAGCCCGTCTGGATGGCGACCACCTTTGGTCTTAAGTATGCCGCCGTAATAACCTTGTGTTATGTTCCAGCATTAGTAACCCAAGTTCCTGTACTCTTATGGGACAGCAGCGTGTTCGTGATGCCACTGGCGTTGCAAACACCCATAGGCGACGGTAACTGCTAAATTTTAAGCGGGCCGTCAGCCTGTCTGCTGTCCTACAGCAATAAAAAAAGCATATGTCAATTTAAAGAAGAAAATGTTTAACTCAGAGAGATCATTAACATCGAAGGCTGATGTAGGCACTGTATACAACTAATTTATGTTTTAAATTTATAATTTATTTGTTTGTCAATTATTATCATAATTTCTGTTGTAATAATCGTTATTCTATTTATTGTCAATTTATTTACTTTATTATAATATCTATACTACTATTATAAAGAGGAAAGATTTGATTGTTTGTTTGTTTGCTTTGAATAGGCTCCGAAACTACTGACCCAATTTAAAAAATTCTTTCATTGCTGGGAAGCTACACTATCCCCGGGTGACATAGGCTATATTATATTTTAAAAAAAATTAGGGATCCTTACTCCAATAATGTAACCCAAAGTGTAAAAAAATTACCTAAAATATTATTTAAATCGCGTGCGTTGCGAAAACTATTGATGATAGAATAAAATAATGTACTACAACTTTGCAGAACACATCATTATTTATAAAAAGTGTCGCGACAGCATATGTCTAACTATTATAGTTATGCCACAATAAGTGTTCTTTTATTTTAAAAATTTAATTGAAATGCCGCCCCTAGAAAAGGCTCTTTATTTGTATCTTGGTATTAATCCTTATCAAAATAAATTACTTCATATTCAAAACTGCTTCAATGCCTTTATATAACTTTTTGAATTATTCGGATATTCCATTCGAAAGATATCACGAGTTTAAAAATGTAAGTATTAGAAAAATGTTGCGTGGTAGCTGCGCACCCTGTTCGGCTAGCTAGGCAGCACCTTATGCAATGTAGGCGTGCGTCACTGGGGTTTTTACAAAAATTAGAATACTTATTAAAAAATAACGAAAAATAAATAAAAAGTAATAACAAAAAAAAAATCATTAAAATAAAAGCTCATAGAAATAATAATATTCAAACTTTCTTTATAATTTTATTTTTTAGTAACCTGACGCAAATAGAAGGGTTTGCCCTCAGGGGCACTCCTCTGTCCGAGGAGTGCACGGATGTGCGTACCCGAGGTGCCCGAGCATCCGTCGCTTCACTCCCCTCTCTGTTCGTGGCGTGGTCCCGGTGGGATGGACCGGCCCGGGCCACAAGATCGGCAGGCCATATATCCGTGGGCCCGGGCGTAGGCGATAGGCGAACAGCGGGGTTTTTTAGTGGTTAGTCGGATGGTCGAACATCTTTTCCGGAGTCCCTTATATCCCTCGCTCTCGGGGAAAAACCTTTCTTGACGGGTTCCCCCGGCCCGGGGGGACCGAGGGATATGTGGGACTCCGGGAAAGATGATTGGCCATCCGACTACCCACTAAAAAACCCCGCAGTTCTCCTATCGCCTACGCCCGGGCCCACGGATATGTGGCCTGCCAATCTCGTGGCCCGGGCCGATATCCCTCGGTCCCCCCGGGCCGGGGGAACCCGTCAAGAGAGGCTTTTCCCCGAGACCGAAAAAAAATAGAAGGGTTTAATTTTTAATTTTTTGTTAAATACCCGTGCGAAGCTGGGACGGGCCGCTAGTATATCATATTTTGCACGAGTGCATCCAACGGACAAACATACCTCGAGAAATCGAAACTTGTCTCGCCAGGTATACATTTCAATAACAAAATTTTAATTCCAAAACACGAGGTGGTTTCGTGTCGCACAGTGCGCTCTAGCGAGCACGTTGATAATAATCACAGAGCTAAATTGTGTATTTGTGAAAATTAGAATTGTGCATATTATTGTAAAAGTAACATTATAAGTGTGAGTGTATAAAAATAAACAATGCGATTCAACCGTAAGTTTCTTTTACTTCTTCACTGGCACAAGAAATTTATAGAGATGCTTCTAACAAACTGTCATATCGAAGTCCTACAAAATAACTCCCGTTTCTACACTTCTCCATTTCCTGAAGCCTCTTTTTTCCTGTATGAAACAGTTCTTAGGACCCTTCAAGTTGTATACTCTCCGGATTTGGAATGTGTTTTTGGCTGAGAGTTTTTTTATCGCAGTACGATATAGCGTTACTACAAAAAGGTATTATAAAATTTCTTCGAGCCCGGTAGCGAGTCGGCTATGCTTCTGGTATTACAAATGTCTATAGAAGACGGGGATTACCTGCTATCGGGTGCGTTTTTTGCTCGTCTACTGAACTTCAGTTATAGCAAAAACATACACTTTTCAATATATTTCTTAAAAAGATGCTCAAGAACCTTGTCCAAGAATAAAGAGGCTCTAGGCATTGAAGGTGAAAGTCATTCTAATAGAGATTAGTGCATCATGAATGGGAGAAGAACGTCATGAAAACGCTAGAAAACTTACATTACTGACTGAAATTTTTTTTTTTACTTTAGGATAGCGGACAGGCTGACGGCCCATAAGGGTACAGGAACTTGGGTCACTAATGCCGGAACACAACACAAAGTTACTATGGCGGCATACTTAAAACCAAAGGTGTTCGCCATCCAATCGGATTTGGGGCCCTACCAAGTAGCTAGGGTGGGTTGTTTTGTCGCCTTTTACGACAGGCCGATCCCGTCCGCAGAGGTCAATATTCTTTATTCGCCCCTGCACGGATTATACTTTTAGATATAAGTTTGAGATAATGAGTCTTATTAGTTACAAGATACAGAATATTCACTTGACCAACCCTGAGCAAGTTTGAATAGTTCATGAACGCCTATAATTTAATTAATTAATTTCAGGAATCTGCTTAGATTATAATCTAGTGTTTGCGTATTGGATTAATCATCATTCAAGAGTTTAGAATGAAAATTAATCATTATTATACCTTTATGGTTATTTGATTATTATACTTTATACCTTTTTTAAATGCTGTAGGACAGCAGACAGGCTGAGGGCCCGCTTAGAATTTAGCAGTTGCCGTCGCCTATGGGCGTTTGTAACGCCAGTGGCATCGCGAACACGCTGCTGTCCCATAAGGGTACAGGAACTTGAGTCACTAATGTCGGAACACAACACAAAGCTATTAAGGCAGCATACTTATGACCAAAGGTGGTCGACATCCAGGCGGGCTTGAGGCGTAGCTAGGGTAATTGGTCGCCTTTTACGACAGGGTGACCCCGGCCGCAGAGGTTAGTATCCTTTCTCCGCCCCTGCACGGATAAAATATAACAATAATAATATTTAAATACAACTAAATGTTATATACACTT
The DNA here is from genome assembly GCA_963693495.1 of Malacosoma neustria. NCBI lineage: Eukaryota > Metazoa > Arthropoda > Insecta > Lepidoptera > Lasiocampidae > Malacosoma > Malacosoma neustria. The sequence continues at coordinate 21,834,937 of OY856377.1, forward strand.
CTTCATCATCTTCTTCTTCATTCTTTGTTTTGTATTGTTCTTGGATAGGAACCCTTATTCGGGTACCCGCCACGCTTGTCCAAGGCTGATTGACAGATTACAAGTACCGGTGATCTCGGGATGCAAGTTTAATGTTTTACTTTACGGTCAGTAAGCAATTATGCTATAATACTCATATAAGTTATCGTAGGATTCAAACCCGGGACCACTAGATTAGTCTCCTAGACCACTATACTAGGAATAGGAGAAGGAAGTCCTTAGTTATTTAGTAGGTAATGTACATAATTAAACATAATTGCTAAGTAACCGGCGGCGAACAAAAAACTTGGCGAGGATACATAGATAATTTCCATTGTCTACGTACACATCACGTCACGTACCGGCGATCCCTCCTGTACGTGTAACCAATCCATCTTAAGCCCAAGCTCATCGGTGGATTGTTATTGGTTAGTAATTATTTTTATTATTAAATTCTAAGGCCTGATATGCACAAACATAACTTTTTTGATACCCTCATTTACAACTCCTCTGGTATAATCGATTGCAAATTTTTCCTATTGCTTCGAAAGGATAAATGAAAAAGAATCCCTCTTAAAGCTAATACAATGAAATTCGTACGATTGATGCCCACAAAATCTCTATGCTCTTTTACACCCCCCATCATACGGCCATAAATTTTAGTGTCAAATAAAATGAAACATTAATTCGAGCACTTACAGTTCTATTTCCTATATGTTTCGCTCTGCATCTTAGAACGGCTGCTTGGCCCACCACGGTCGAAACATTTCTCGGCGACACATCGTCGAAGTACGGCCTTTCCAGTCTCGTGCCCTCTCCTCCTCCACTCCCACCGGTCAGGGCGCCAGGGCCTGCAAAATAAAATTTATTACACTAAGAAAAAAGAGATCCATTAAGATTTAAAATATCGTAACGAGTAAAAACTCAAAACGAAATTTAAAATGTAGATTTTTATTGATTTTATTACTGTATTTTTGTCAGACCAAAAAGTGCAGTCCTCCTTTATTCAACTCTGTCTAATTTGTATACTTTATGTTATTTTTCTATCACTTTTTCGATAAAGAAATTTTAAGTAACGATTTAAATTTATAAATTTCGTCACATATTTGGGAAAAATAGTAATTTATTCTAAATTATTTATAAAATAGCGAAGTTATATGATATATACAAAATAAGTCTCTAAAAGTTTATAAAAGTCTAGATTACTATCTAGTCTAGTTGTCTCGCCTTTTACGACAGGCTGACCCCGGCCGCAGGGGTTAATATTCTTAGTAACTCCGCCCTTGCACGGAGAAAAATATCTATATCTATATATTCATATATATATAATGTTTATACATATATACCTTTCTATTATAAATAAATACATGTTAAACATAAGAAAAATATCTGTACAGGGGCGGAGAAAGAATACTAACCTCTGCGGTCGGGGTTGGCCTGTCGTAAAAGGCGAAAAACCAACCCACCCTAGCTACGTGGTAGGGCCTTAAGCCCGTCTGGATGGCGACCACCTTCGTCTTAAGTATGCCACCATAATAACCTTGTGTTGTGTTCCGGCATTAGTAACCTAAGTTCCAGTACCCTTATGGGACAGCGGTGTGTTCGCGATGCCACTGGCGTTGCAAACACTCATAGGCGACGGTAACTGCTAAATTCTAACCGGGCCGTCAGCTTTGTCTGCTGTCCTACAACGATAAAAAAACATCCAGATGCGGGACGGGAATCGAGCCCGCGACTTACACAGGCGGTCTAACTTGCGAATGCTGTTGTGCAACAGAGGTCATAATTGATTTCTCTTTAGAATGATTGAAGACTACCATCCTAAAATTTCACAACGACCTCCAGATTACATTCTTGATTACTACGAGCTGCTTATAGCTTAAAAACCGAATAGTGTTTTTGGATATTCGATAGGAGCAACGCTTCTCTAGCTGTATTATAATGAATTACAGATAAGAGTTTGTTATTCCCTTATTGCGTTTATTACTTAATACTATTATTTACGTGTAGTTGTTTTAGTTGTAAAAAATAAACTATAAAAAGGATATTTTTTAATAATCGAAAATTTCGGTACATATATTTCTATTTACTTATCACTACAACGAATTATTTAAAATTTATTAAATAATATTAGAATTATTTTGCGTATAAACTCGCTTCTTACTTTATTATCATATACAATATTTAATAATGATTATATAATTTAATTTTATAGCTGTACGTTGTCGCCTTCGTCGCGACATAATTAAAATAGAGTTTGGAATATTTAAGTTGTTTGAATTTGTGTATAGATATAGATCTTCCTGTTTGAATTTGTACAAACATTGCATGTAGGTTCTAAATAGAGCGCGCTGGCGTGGCACCGTCGTCCAATCACGAGACAGATTACCAATCACCGGAAAAGGCCTTACAACGATGGCGGTTTGGCGGTGGGAGAGGGTTTTAGGCCAGCGGCAGACTCACTTGAATTTGGAATCTTGAAGAAGTCGGTCATATAATACCACAATATAAGTAAAAATTGTAGAAAGTGAAATACTGTTAGTTAATATAAGAATATGGTCTCTAACATGTATATAATTACAGTTTATTAATTTTGCTATTGTATATTTTGACTAATAGGTTTATTGACTTTGCGAGAATTTTTGTTCCCGAGGAACGGAAGGCTGACGGCCCACTTAACAGAAAGCAGTTATCATCGCCTATAGATGTTTGCGACGCTAGGGATACCGCGAACAAGCTGCTGTCCCATAGGGGTACTCCTGTACCCATTAGTGACCCAACCCAAGCAACAATACAAACAATACAAAGTTATTATGGCAGAATTCTTAAAGACCAGGGGGTTTAATTGCCTGTCTCTAATTTTCATTTAGATGGGCTTGCAGGCCTACCACGTGGCTAAGGTTGTTTTGTCGCTTTTTACGACATACCTGGATGACCGAGCTTTGCTCGGTATTTTTCGGCTTTGTGAAGTTAGATTGTTTATAAGCGTTTTTTTTCCAAGATCGTTTAGGCATTTTTAAGTGAACACGTGCATTAAGAAAACACAAATAATATAAATATACAATTGATTTTCTTAGTCTAACCTTAAAGCAAACACTCATTGACTTCGTGTCACTTAACAGCGCCATCTGCTGGAATAGCTTTAGTGTTGTTGTGTCGTTAAAGAAATTAAAAAAAAATAGTATTATTATTCGCCGATAGATGTCAGGAAGAGTAATTTTTCAGTTTAAATTGGGACTACTCAAACGCCACCTTTTCGTTATTTTTCTTCCAATAAAAAAAAGCGAATAAAATGACATTTTCTAGAAATGATTCCTAGCTAGATAGATTTATCGCCCCCGAAACCCCCCGTATACTAAATTTCATGAAAATTGTTGGAGCCGATTCCGAGATTCCAAATATATATATACAAGAATTGCTCGTTTAAAGATATAAGATAACGACCCTAACAGCAGGGGTTAGTATTCTTACTCCGCCTCTGCACGGAGAGCACTTTGTGTACCATCGTATGTACGAAACACTTTATTATAAATCCAAATAACGTATATTTAAATTAATAATACATTATTTTCGAGTAGATATACTTAGTCAAACATAACTGGATCCGGAACTGAGTAAAAACCCCGTAATATGTCAGAATACAAACATTAGGTAATAAAGTCTTACTGATGTAACACGGAAACACGAGTAATCTCGTTATAGCGTTGACACAAAGTAAACAAAGTATCCTCTTGCAAAAAGTTGATGCAGATTTGTGTTTAAATATTCATGAAAATCTTTTTCATAAAAACGATTTAATCAAAATTGCTAAAGCTAACTAGCCATATAGAACTCTATATGGTAGTAAATAATTTAATCATTACTTTTGAGGTAATAAAGTACCTATCTTGTTTAATCATTAATAAGGTAATGATTAATATTTTATTGCTCGATAAATAAATAATAAATGCTATGCTAAATGTATAAGGCCGTACTTTCCGCCAAAAAATAACGAAAATAATAATGTTTACGAAAAACTGGCCCAAAAAAGCTTGAAAGCTTGAACGACGATAACTGCTAAATTCTAAGCGGGCCTTCAGCTGCTGTCCTACAGCCTACAGTAATAAAAAAAAGTTTATTTGTTCCGTTTAATTTCTGAAACGACTTGATCGATTTTTACTAGACCTTACTACCAGTTACTCGAGCATATAAAGCCGTTACCGTTCTAGCCGAGATAGTATCAATTGCCACGTTTGCAACGCGTAAATTCTATACGCTTAGTTTAACATAAATAACGTGGATTACAATTATAACAGTAATATTGTAACTATATTAGGAATAATCATAAGAATATAACCAAGAACAATGTGTTTAGAATGGTCCAAGATTGAAAATTTAAAAAGACAAAAGGCATACTACACACATGTCACACATTAATACTAGCTATATGTTATACATGTGCTGTGTGTGTGCGACAAAAGAACTTCACCGCTGTCATTTCCATTTTCTTAGTGCAACCGCGAACTTATCAGCGGGGCCACGAACCTCGCGACTTTGGCAGCGATAAATTTTGCTGAGATTTAATAAATTTTAACTCTCGTTTTATTTTACCTTCATTCACCTGTTAATCATATTATAGATTTAATATAAATAAATATTTTGTGACAATTGGTGTTTAGTAACTGTTTTAAAATAAGGTATTTACAAAAAGCAAATTTGAAAGTGACTAGAATATTTTTTATCATAAATTTTGTATAAATATTTTTGATATATTCGACTTAAAATGTATTCGAGGTTACGAGAGAAAAATATTTTTCAATTGTTCTTTAGATAAATTCTAGTACTTGTTACGATTTATGCTACTGGTTGCTCCTGACTTTTCTCGTGACATATATTATACTTAATACATATATACTCAATAAATAAATACACTTTTAGTGTTTTAATTAAAATGTACATAGTCTTTTAAAAAGCATTGTAAAATATACGTAGCCTAACTTTTGACATTATAAAACAAAACATTATGAATCCAAACGAAGTTTTTGGAAGCTTTGCCAAATTTCACGTTTGTTTCAGTGGCCCAACCATGACTTTTTGTGCGCTCGCGTGTTTCCTTTATAAGAGGGCGGGCAAAGGCTTCGTTCCTATTTCCGGGTCGGCGGGTGTGACGTCATATCCCGGAAAAGAACTCAGCGCATCCAGACACTTTTATAATGATATGGATTTTTCCATTTCAACCACTTTAATCTCAAAGTATTTTTTATAATATGAATCAGGACTGTTTGCTAAAAGGACCAATATTTTCAACATTCTTTGATAGAAATGTTCATAAATTACTCAATAGAACCTTGTTGCCATTTTAAAATATTATTAGATTTATTAAAGTAAGCAAAGATCAAATTATATAAATAATTATATTCATTGTTTAGCTAATTTTAAGAAATATTCATTTAAGTTTCCATGTAAATTATTGTCATTTGCATCGGAAACTGAGGGCCTGCTTTTCTTTCTTTGTCACTTGGCTAGGTTTACTTGTGATGATGTGATTATATAGGCTATAATTAAACCAATACGAAATATTTTAACTGTAATGTAGATGTATTTTTACATCGCAATATTATATTTTATGCTGAGATGGTTTGGCCATGTTGAGAGAATGAATGAAGAACGATTGACGAAAAAAGTGTATAAGGCGAGTGTGAATGGAAGTGTTGGAAGGGGTAGACCTAGGCGGACATTTCGAGACCAGATCAGGGACGTCTTGAAAAAAGGCCAGGTCAAGAGTACCCTAAATCGAAGGGCATGTATGAAGGGAATAATGAAAGTGGACGAAGCGAAACAAGTACGTAAGGATCGTAGCAAGTGGAAAGAAGTGGTCTCCGCCTACCCCTACGGGAAAGAGGCGTGATTATATGTATGTATGTATGTATATTATATTTTTGATGTGCTTGGTGTAGAAAATATTTTGTTAGCCATTAAAGTTGTTTGCAAGGTGATAGGGCCCCATGTCCGTCTGAATGGCAACCACCTTTGGTCTATGAGTACGGCACCATAATAATCTTGTGTTATGTTCCGGCATTAATGACCCAGTGCTCTAGTGCTCTGATGCAGACAGTAGCGTGCTCGCGGTGCCCCTTACGTCACAAAGAACCATAGGCGACGGTAACTGTTAAATGACTCTGTGAAAAAAAAATATATACAATATATCGGATTATATATTCACATAACTGAATTAAACATATAGTATATTATATACTACGAAGTATAAATAATTTATAGTGGTCTAGACTACTCTTAATACTGTATTTTACGTGTACTTATTATAAGTTTTTAAAATATGTATACTGTTTTTAATAAATATAAATTCATTCTTTCTTTTAATTTTTTTAAATAAATAAATTAATTTCAAATAAATAATATATTACACATGACCTGGCCAACGTGACTACATGCAATGTCATGCAAACACGTTGTGCGCCAACAGCGTGTCACTGGCAGTGAACTAGCATGTAAGCATGGGAACGTGTTAACATTATAAATGGCTGCGCAAGACTAGACGATATTTCCATTTAAATTGAATTATAAAATACAATGCATCATTTCTCCTAATTCTATAATCTCATTTTTCTTACTAGCGTTTTACCCTGAATGAAGAATAGAATATTATTTATTGCACAAAATAAATAGATACAGATTTGAATGTATTTGAAAATAATATTGCGGAGTTCAAGGTTTGCTGCTGATTATTTTCACAGGGCAAAATGTACGCAGAAGGTGCCTTAATGTGTCGTTACCCCTCGTGAACTCTTCTTATTTCCAAAGTAACACAAAAATAGATGGAACACATGTGGTAAAGTGTTTTCAAAGAAGAAACTGTTTTCTGTCCCAAAAGATAACCCTTGATGAGCTGACATAGGTGCTCATTAGATAAAAAAGCAACTGCCTAAGATATGCATGCCAACGTGAAATCTTTGGCCTCTAGGTAGATCTCCGGATATATATATATATATATATATATATATATATATATATATATATATATATATATATATATATAATTCGTTAAATATAATAAAATAATAATTATGTTCGGAATCGGGAATGGAACTTCAACAACACAAGCGCAACCACTTACCTCGCTCTCCGTTCTTCTGGGACTCTTCGATTATGGCTGTAGGAAGCACTGATACTACTTTCGATTGAGCTAGTTTGTTTCTTGAAAAATTGGAATATAACAACGGAAATCGACGCGACGCGTGAGCAGGGTATATTTTGAAAGAAAGTAAATCGCGAGATGGCAGCGTAATCGTAGAATAGGGGTGCTAATGCGTTTGATTAGATACGATTAACTCGAAACTAGGAAATATTCGCGGTAAATTGGTTGTGCTAAATACGTAACACATTATATCAAATAAAGATTCGTTAAGTTTTAGTTTGGCGATATATATGTGTTGTGTATTAGTGCCATCCTTGCTCGTCCTGTGCCGATTATTAATAAATAATGAATAAATACAGTAGAACAATTCAAACAGCGACATCTCCAAGTAACCAACAGAGTCCTTGAGTGGTACGGTGGCAGTAGACAACTGATACACTTTTCTTTTGTAAATAAATACACATAATACATGAGAACACAGACTCGGGACGGAAAACGGACCCATGGACCCCCCCCGGGTGTTCTAACATACGAATGCAATTGCGTCACGGAAGGCGTATAGTATTGTAAATCTTTATTTCGACCCTCGGCGAGTAGTTAATTCAATATCTGAATTTACAGGTTTTATAACTAAGTATTAATGTTCTATTGAAAATTCAATGAGTACTAAAAATTTGAAATTACCTTATAAATAAAAAAGCACTTGAAAATAAGAGGCTGATTTCCAGCATGGCGGATGGAAATAGGTTGTTGGGGATCGCTCACCCCCATATAATTACAGTAATGAATATTAACTGAGTCTTGTAGTGATGGGAATTTTCATCACCTGAATATTCATCTATTTTTTACATTTTTTTTTTATAACTGTTTCTACTTTATTCTTTCGAGGCTATTATTTAATATTTACCGTACTTTTCATGAAAATACACACTGCTTATTTTACAATAGTTTTTAATTAATAGCTTTATCATTAAAATTTATAAAGTCTGAAGCTTTTTATTTATTGCAGGGGAATAGCAGACAGGCTAACAGCCCACTTAATAGTAAACAGTTACCGTTTCCTATGGATGTTTGCGACGCTAAAGGCACTTCGAATACGCTGCCGTCTCATAGAAATAGAGAAACGTGGGTCAGTAATGTTGGAAGACAACGCAAGGTTAAGATGGCGGCATTTATAAACCAAGGATGGTTTGCATTCTGAAGAATATGGGGCCCTACCACATAGCTAGGGTTTTTTTCATCTCTTACGACAGGCCGCCACCGGCCACAGGGATTAGTTCTTGCTCCGACCCTGCACGAAAAAAAACTACGGGCAAACAGTGTAGAATAATTATTTCTTTTATTTTTGAGGATTAGAGAATAAGTGACTGACCTTGACTAGTGACATAGAAAGTCTGGTGGTTTTTCCAAATGAATTCTAGTTGTAACTCTTAGTAATGTATATATAGCTTAAGCCTGAACCAGTTGATAGCGGCTCGTATTATCTATGTTAGTTTTTATTAAAACTGACATTGTGATAATGCATTGATCTGTGGGACATTCTGTGATTATACATGTCGCTACCTCATGGTAGTATAATAATAATTTTGATAGTAGTGTATGAAGATTTGTAAGTGAAGAGACCAGCCACATTTAAAAGGCTTTTGGATAGAGCACATATTGTTAAGATGTCAATAATTCTGTCCCCTTGACTAACAGAGTTTTTTTTTATTTGGGAAACAAACAATTACAATACATCACAATATAAAGAAAACATAAAAATTAACAAATCAGTAAAGTTTCCACTTATAGGTAATACACATAATTGCATCATCCAATAGAATAATAATGATGTCATAAAATTAAAATTACAAAATACATTAAAAAAGAATTGAGAGATCTAAATATAATACTTTAGTCATTTGCATAATTCGAATATTTTCAATTTATAATTATTAATATAATTCATAATGTTAGAGCAAAAAATGTCTACACTGTTGTAGCATAATTGCCATACTCGTATACCGGCGGTGCGGCCTGCAGCTCTGAAACAGGCCGAGGACAGAGTGGTTTGGAGGCAGTTCATCAACGTCTCTGTAAAGGCTTATCAAGACGGGCACGATCTTCAAGAATGAAGAACACGACGAAGAAGAGAAGATACCGGCGGTGAAGGAAAAGATCGTACGGAAACCTCCATACCGAGATCACCGGTATGTAATCCGTCAATTCGTCTTGGACAAGCGTGATGGATATACTGTTTATTTTGTCTAAGGGGAGGCCCAAGCCTAGCAGTGGGACCGGTAATTTTAACCGAGACTAATGGATGAATATCACGTAGTTTTGAAAAAAAGATTGCTGAAAAAGAAGTGAAATATTTTTTAACTTTGGCCAACCCTAGCTGGGTATTTAAAACTTAGGGGCCAGTATTAAAATTCATAAAAGTCATTACAGTTTACGTAATACTTTAATGAGGAACGGCTCGACATCGCGAATCCCTGATGTTTTCCACTACTTTCTTAAATAATTACTTTTATATGAGATTGAAGTTTCGCGGAAACCTCAACTAACATTAAACGGGCATTTGAATTTATTATTTTACTTTTAGACCATTTATTTGGATTTCAATGGACGATCTCCGTGACGCAATATCTTACATATGTTGGAAGGCCTGAAGGGCCACCCACGTATTCAGTTTCCGTCTTGAGTCTAGGTGTTTGTGTTTAGTATACGTTTATTTACAAAAGAAAAATGTAAATATAAGTATTTGTTAACGAGTTTCGTGACCTAACAAGTAACGCAATTCGGTACGCTTGAGAAGGTCACGAATTCGATATCACGCGTCTGTATGTTAATTACAATATATATTTACGTACAAAAAATCGTCGTTGACAAACCGATATGTGCAAAAAGATAAACTTTGCGGTATAGAGTAAAAACATCCTCTTGTAAAATTTTATAAGGAACAATTTCTTTCAAAGTGATTTATATTAAAGTGGTGTAATTTTGGGCGCTTTATAAGACTTTACCCAACATTACAACTAAAGAAGATAGATATAGAAATTAAACAAAGAAATTACTATAAAACGCCTTGTATTGTCAAGTATTGATAATAGAAGAGAAACATATATACAGATAGAATGTACGTCACAAAATATATACGAATATAACAACGAATTATAATAAACCTAATAGCGTTCGCGGTTGTCGGTTATATGACGGGCGCGCAGTCTTCCGTCTTTGCACTCGGTTAACGACTACTGTGGCGAGCGATTCCAAGTGAGCTCCGCTGGACAGAAATGGATAGCGCCCACGCCTATCAGTCTTATTTTCCGACCAATTTTGATACCGAGTAGTATGAACCCATGCGCGCCACATCAGCCCCCCTCGAAGACCGTTAAGATCGAAAGTAATCGGGAAAATGAACTCAACATCCAGATCGCGTTCTTTGCATTGAAGAATCGGATGAATGAGGTGTGGAGTCGTCCTTGATACAAATACGCCGGCTTCAATCACATTCAATTCAATAATTTGCATTGCAGTTTTTATATATCAAAGTTTGGGTGGCAAACTAGTTATATAATAGTCAAAATGTTGAAATCTCAAAAAAATGCACATAGCAGATTAGTTGTCTAGTACCCATAACACAAGTGCTATGCTATTTACTTTGGGACTAGATAGCGCTATGTGTATGTTATGGGCATGTGTAATATATTTATTTATAAGTATTTAATTTAAGTACTTAATTCTAGTGAAAAGTCTGGTTGTCTATCAACTGTATTGTATTTATATTTTTCTTATTATTTTATATGTATTTTATGGTATATATTTTGATTGAACTCTATTATATACTTTTTGTGTGTTTATAATTTGGTTGGTTATATGAATTTTCAATAGATGGTGGTGTAAGTTAATTCAACGATACAACCCTCTAATATCGTTTAACATCTAGGTTGCGTAGATATCCGATAGATGGTGTTGAGTTTTGATTTATAGATAACACTTTCTATTATATATTCGACGACCTCCATGGCGTAGCGGATTCGGTACGCTCGTGGAAGTTACAGATTCAGTGCCGGTCTCGCGTCTGTATAATATGTATTTATTTACAAAAGAAAAGTATACATGTATTAAAGCAGTTGTATAGTACACATAACGCAGGTGATATGATACTTTGGGACCAGATGGCATAGACGCTGTGTGGATTGTGTCAGTATATTTATTTTATTATTTATTCATGATGTCACGACATAACCGTACTATTTTAGTTTTTCAAAAATTGCTTTTAAAATGAACCACATTAACGCATAGCTGGGGAAAATAGTATTTTGTACAAATTATTTTTAACTTAACAAACTTCCTAACTAGTTTATACTAACTAATATTTGACGACCTCCCTGTCGTAGCGGCTAACGCACTTCGGTACGCTCGCTCACGGATTCGATTCCCGTCTCGCGTCTGGGTGTTTACTGTTTATGTATAATATGTATTTATTTAAAAAAAACATGAGGGACAGTCTTTGGGGACTGCCGATAGAAGTGAAAACTAAGTAACTTGTGAATTGTATCGTCGAGCTATTAGATTATTATTTTCGGTTTATAAAGAAGTGTTTATGATCAAGGATTAAATTTTAAATTGGTCACTAACACTTCTTTACAAACCAAAAATTGTTCAATCAAAAAGTGCTCAACGCGCCTAAAGAAGTTTACCTTTCAAAAAAATTCAATTGTATTTCATTGTAATAAAGTCGCAATTCGAATAGATATGTATAAGTAATGCAATGTAATCATTTAAAAGTTACATTATAAAATAAATTTTAAGTCATTATTAATAAGGTTGTCTTACGTCTTACGAATTCTTACGATTTTAACATTTTTTACCTATCACAATAAAAGTGCACAACGCCGCTAAAGAATTTTCACTTCAAAAAAAGTATATATGCAATATATCAGTTGTTTAGTACTCGTAACACAAGTGCTATGCAACTTAGTTTGGGACAAGATGGCGTTGTGTTAATTGTCCCAATATATTTACTTATTCATTTATTTAATAGTTTTAACCTGATTCACAGGTTTGTTAATCGGCTACTTTTCAGCGACCACATTTATCTCTCGAAGTATATATATATATATATATATATATATATATATATATATATATATATATATATATATATATATATATATATATATATATATATATATATATATATATATATATATATATATTTCAGCAGAGTGCTTAGAGGTCATGTCACGGATCTCGTCATATATTAAAGAAAATCTAATACCTACTTGACAATACTAAAAAAATATCAAAAATCATGAACAGAAAAAAAAACTTCTATAAATTGCAGCAAATTAACACTACAGAACATGTAACTATATACATACAACAATTCTATGTTTTAAAAGTGGTCAGTGGTCAAAATAAGTGTGGATAAGAAAGAATTGCATCAGTGTAAGATGAGAGTGTCCCAAATACGTGTTCCAAATAAAATATTTTACGTGATTTTATTACAATCCACGAATTATATTACATTTAAATATGAATAGAACAAATAATTGAATTGCTGGAACAAATTCAGAAAGGCAACTATGTTATCTGGAAACCTTCTTCGCAGATTTATGAGTATATATAAAAGCAATATAAATTTAATATAGTTTTGACATTTGATGTATGAACACTATTTGTTTATCAAAACGGTTCACTAACTTCTCTGACACGATTGTGAATTTCAGATCGGTTTTTGAACTGAAAACTGATGTTTGTAATCCCGTTTTGTGCCAATTAACCATTTCAGCGCTGCGGGTTTAATCTATCCCATAAAAACTAAAGCCTAACCCGCGCACTACGCCATACATAAAAAAACACGTAACTGTCCCTTCTACGTGACAGGAATAATGTTAAAATTGTTTAGGGCTGCCAATGTTCGGTTATATTACGACTATTATTTGATGACCTCTGTGTCGACACGCCGAACGCACTTGAGCACGATTGCAGAGGTCACAGGGTCGATTATAAATGTGGGATGGCTGAAATGGAGACAAATAATTGGCATAGTACGCGATAAATTTATGCTATTTAGTCTAAATAGCTAGATTTAAAAATGTTTAAACTGAGGCTGCTGTGCCACTAAAATGAAGATCAGGAAACGTTTAAAATACTCGTAGTTAGTTTAGACGTGATTAAGAGTGGACAAGGTGAGAAACGTGTATACAGGGTGACTTTGACAAACCCGTCCAAATCTTTTTTACGCACTAAACATCATTTAAGGAACCCATTTTTGCAAAAAAAAATTGTATGACATATTTTCACCATAAAATATTTCATATAGGATCATTAATTCAATCGTACAGAATAATCATATGGTGCAAACAGCGTACGTTAACCTGTTATTACCTGTCTCTGTCACATCCGCGTAAACGCGTAGTGCGTATTCGCTCGCCCAGTTCAATGCCGCCGTCCTCGGCCTTTTACTAGGTCAGATGGAGAGGTCATTGACACTCTAGCGCTGTATTATGTAAATTACGAGTTCTTTGAATGACTTTGTGATGCTGATTACTCAACATTTTTGTACTATGTGATACAAAACTAAAATACACGTTTCTCATAACCTTTACTAAAGATTCTTCTGTGTGAATTTGGACGGGTTTGTCAAAGTCACCCTGTATATGTATATATATATAGACATCCCGACGCGAAACGAGAATCGAACCCATGGCCTTCGCATGCGTTATGAAGCGCGTTAGCCGCTACGCCATGGAGATCGTCATAAAAACGCTAGACATAATAAAATCACTTTAAGTAGGCTTTAGCTATATAGAAAGAAATATTCTATATAAAAAGGGTTGAGAGGCCTTATTCGTCTTATACGTACGGATTATAACCAGTCATTGGAAACGAAAAATATTACCATATTTTTAATCTATTAAAAATTTTCCAGCTTTAGTCAAATTATTCTGATATTAAAATATAGTTTCTTACCAGCCCTATCGAAAACTGGGTACCATGACAATATCGATAGTAAGGCCGAAAATGTCCCGCACAGCTCGCCCGCTTAGCTCACAACAATTTTATTGCTTCTATTAGCTTTCAGGGGGTTTTAGGTTTGAAATATTACGGGCGTGTCTCTAAAAGAATTTAAAAATAGTACGAAGCGGGTTCGTTTGTTGATAACATTTATTTTAGCACGTTAGAGAAATTTTTTACAAAAATCGAGTTGAATATTGTGTATGATAAGTGAAATTTTTAATTATTATTTGAGTATATTACGAATTTTAATGAAAAAAATCATATTTCGTGTGAGGGTCAATGTCGATTCATCTCACTTGTTACATTTTTTGTATCGTTTACAAGTAATATGATCCATTTCTTATTTTTCTCATTTTTTACTCATTTTTTCGTATTTTTGTTTGTTTCTTCTTACAATCTTTTAACACTTCAGTTGATGTTTTCTGTCTGAATTTTTTTTTTCTTTATTATTTATGATACTAATATTTTTTGTATTCCTTAATATTTAGTACATATAAATGTTTGGTTATTGTTAATAAATTACTAATAATTAAATTGCTTATTGTTAATAAACGTGATATAAATAATTGTTATATCGTCACTTCAAGGGTCCTAATGGAAGATCAGCGCAGGATGCTCTTTAAACAGCTCCTTGCATTGCTGAGTTAGGCACCTTTTTAGGGCTAAGACAAATGTGTTAGTGATTTGTTAATGTATATGTTTTTTTTGTTATAGTTTTAAGCTCTAAATAAATTATTTTTCTTTCTTCTTTCTTTCTTTCTTTTCCTGTAATTTTTTTCGAGGTCGGAGTAGTTTTTCTACTGTCCTTAGTATTGCATACGCTATTGGTAGTTGCTCACCATCGATAAACGGATATTTCAACATTATTTTTGTTGTTGTGAGACAGCAAACGGACTGATGGCCCACTTAATAATAGTTAGCAGTTCGTCACCCATGGATATCGACGCCAGAGGCACCCCTAACACGCTGCCCACGTAGGGGAGCTGGGTTACTTACACCGGACTACAACACAAGGTTAGTATGGTGCATATTTAGATACCAATGGTTGCCACTAAGACGAGCTTGGACCTCTAATATCTATTAAAATACGTACCTGGGAATGCTTTTTCACCTAACAGACACATTTATTTCATAAAAAATTAATATATTATGTAGATCTTCGGCCATAATCCGACGGACGTTTAGCGCTCGCCGCGTTTCTGTGATTAATCACTCCACTAATTATTATGTAAATGAAATAGAGTACTTTTGCTGAACCGCGGACTGTATTTTTATTCAATTGATGTTGCAGGTTAGTAATACATTTTGACATCGTTCATACAAATGATGTGGTTTTCGACATGCGGTTTAACGTTTGTATATAGTTAAACGGGTTGCAGTGTTTTTAGATGATTATCACTATACATTGTAAAGTTGTAAACTGTTATTTATTTTCACGCTTTCTTCAAATTTATTTATATAGTTTGATCAAAATGTAATATTTAGCCAATCTCATTTATTGAGGTTCTTTGTTAAACGATGATGAAAATTACTTTTTTTTCTTTTTTATTGCGTAGGACAGCATACAGGCTGACAGCCCGCTTAGAATTTAGCAGTTACCGTCGCCTATAGGTGTTAGCAACACCAGTGGCATCGCGAACACGCTGCTGTCCCATAAGGGTACAGGAACTTGGGTCACTAATGCCGGAACACAACACAAGGTTATTATGGCGGCATACTTAAGACCAAAGGTGGTCGCGATCCAGACGGGCTTGAGGCCCTACCACGTAGCTAAGGTGGGTTGTTTTGTCGCCTTTTACGACAGACCGACCCCGGCCACAGAGGTTAGTATTCTTTCTCCGCCCCTGCACGGATAAAAACTACTTATAGATACTTATAGAATTTTCGTATACAGGGTGGGGTTTTGGACAGAAAACTCTCCGAGAAAATATAAAAAAAATAAAAGTAATAATTAGAAACAGCATTGGAAATTTCATTCACCACTTAAATATTGAAAATGGTATCGGTTTAATATTTTTTTAAACAATACCCTGCACCTATATCGCAGGTCTGGTCAAGCATACATATATTAGACACATATGTACATCAAACTAATTTGATCATCTAAATATGTAATTCCCTGTGAGTACCAACCTATAGACTCATACTTACTAGACTAGTTACACATGCCTTCGCCGGCACTAAGACATCCGTGTCCTCAAATTGATTAGGTCTTTTAACGGTCTTCCAAACGGTCTTTTAACAAATGAAATTGTATTAGAGTTTATAAAGTTGATTCAAACGTAAATATAAATGTTTATGTTCTATAAATTATATACTACTAACAACATACCATAGACTGTAGTTGTCCCGCGTAGTCCATTAATTGCCCTTTAATTTTTTTTGCGTGGTAAAAGTAGTCTTTTAATAATAAGGGTTAAAATATAAAATTTGCTGTTGTATAGTAATAGATACTATGAATTAATATAAAACTTTCACGGTGTGAGATATTCGCGTGAGATTTTTGTCACATAATACATATGAGGTTCTACTTGCAACAAAAATGTGCAACATTTGTTTTTTGACTTTCAGTTGTTTTTTTTGTATTTTTTATTCAGCTTAGACTTGAAAGATGCATACTTCGAAAAACGTCATTTTTGAATACGAGTTCCGATGCGGAACTAACGCGGCAGAAACGGCTCGCAATATCAGCCCTGCGTTTGGAGAGGAGCCTGCTAATGAACGCATGGTGAGTGTTTAATTTAAATGATTTCGTAATGAAAACTTCAACTTGAAGAACGAACCACATGGAAAAACGACCACTTATGTGAATTAAAGGAGATGGGGGAAGCCAATCCAAGTCAAACTGCCCAGGAATTAGCGGCATGGTTTAATGTTACCCTAGCTACAATATGGACTAATTTGCAAAATTGAAACATGTGTTTCCTTGTTGAATCAATACAGAAATAAAGTAGATTGAATCGAATTGTGACATGTGACGAAAAGTGGATTCCCAGGTTAGACGCAACAGTGCCCTAAAGCAAAGTTAGAAAGTGTTTGCTGATATTTTCATGGTGTTGTGTATAGCTGTCTCAAGTCTGGTCAAGCAATAACAGCAGATATTTACTGTGCCGAACTTCGAACAATGATGGTAAAACTGGCAGTGAAACAGCCCCGACTCGTGAATCGTTCTTCACCATTATTGCTCCGTGATAACGCAAGACCTCATACTGCACGAGAAATCGTTGTATCTTTATAGGAGCTCACTGTATTCTCCAGACCTTGCTCCAACGGAGTACCATTTTTTTTAGTGATTTGGACAATTTACTACGTGATAAAAAATCTTTCTTCCCAGGAGGCACTACAAAATGCTTTCACACAGTTTGTCTAATCTAGATACCAGAGTTCTACCGTAAAAGCATAAATGAACTTCCGTTTAGATAGCAGCAATGTGTAGATAATGAGGGTAAATAAATATCTTAAAAATCTTAGAAAAAAAACAAGTTTAAATTTTTCAGTACAAATCAGCAATTTCATACTTTAACCTCTAATATGTTAATATCTTATAATACCATCTTATATAACGTTAAAATACTCTTTAATATTTTCATATCTATTCAGCAAGAATTTATTCTATTGATATTAAATATAGACCCTTATATATTTATTATATAAATCACAAACCTATAATCAAAACTCCATTTATTAAACTCAAATTCTAATATAATTAAAGTAATAGTTTCGATTTAATTAATATTCAAATAACATATTAATTAGAAACCAATTTTCAGTAACAAATCAAGTAGATTTTCATTCGCGAAAGCCTGTTCTGAAATTTAATCCTCAAGTTCTATCAGAGCCTTAATGCCTAACTTAAATCTTCTTAGAATGTTGTAAGTCTCAATTAAAACATACTTAACATTATTAGAAAGGATTTATTCTGAAGTAGAAGGACAAACAAATTTATCAGAATAACTTATGTGATCCCAAAACTTAATATTTGCGAACCTCAGGATACACAACGTAAAACATAACAAAGATTCTATTCGTGCAGGGGCGGAGAAAGAATACATACCTCTGCGGCCGGGTTGGGCCTATCATAAAAGGCGACAAAACAACCCACCCTAGCTTGGGCCCCAAGCCCGTCTGGATGGCGACCACCTTTGGTCTTAAGTATGCCATAATAACTTTGTGTTGTGTTATGGTATTAGTGACCCAATTTTTTGTACCTTAATGGGACAGCAACATGTTCGCGATGACACTGGCGTTGCAAACACCCATAAGCGACGGTAACTGCTAAATTATAAGCGGGCCGTCATCCTGTTTGCTATCCCACAGCAATAAAAAAAGATACTTCTAGGACGTTGGTTCTTAACATTTATGGCCCAAACAAGTTTACTGATAACATTTACTAATAGCAACAAGATACCATTATAAATAGAAGACAGGATTTAAATGGTTGAATAGTAAACTTGGGTCAGTAAGGTTATGTCCAGGATACGTAGCCACGAACCGACGACAAATGAACTACTCAAAACTGAAATAAACCTATTGGACATACAAAACATGTTCTAATCAGGAAAAGAAAACAATGTCAGTTGCTGTTGACTTTATACCAGAATCAGATATTGGTTTATATATCTTAAAATTCCTAATTCCATTCACGATTGTCAAAAACTACATAATAAAAGTAGAAATCAAAACCAGGAGCTGCTAGATGGCGACTCGAGTTTTACCATTTGGTCACTTGGTAGTTCTAAAACAACAAAATAAGTTTAAAATAACTAGACGAATAGCTTTGAATAATAAATGCCCTCGTCCGATAAGTAGTTGTTAATATGTTCTATCGACGTCACATATCTCACATTGTAATAGAATATCATAGAAAGTAGGGGCACTTTCCATCCGCTATCGAACGGGCCATTGCCTTGATTTATGACCTCCGCCAAGCCCATTGTATCCTCAAGTATTACGGCCTCTTTTGCTAATGTTCGTAAATAGTTTTATTGATGTTTGAAGCCATTTTCAAGTATATGACGTGAAGGGAGAAGATAGACAAACTTTTTTATATCTCAATCATACAAGTATATTGAAATATTTTTAGCGTTTATCTTGTCAACAACTAACAAACAACAAAGAATATTTGTTGTATAATCGTAATGTAACGTTAAAATAAGAATGAAAGTTGAATGAGTTTCGGTTCTTGTAATATACGAATTAAAACGTTTAAATTTATTTAAATGTATGCTATAAATTTATGACACTCTATAGAAAATATTAGTAACATGTCATAAATTAAATAGTTACAAAACATTTGATTTCTAAAGGTGAAACCGAACTGTCCACTTTTTTGCTGCCTATAAACTAGCAAATTAAGAAATTAATATGTTGCCTTCAAGACTATCTATGATGATATGGCCCTACTCTTAGTTCTTGCTAGTTTACACAATTTCTATATTAGATAGTAATTTTAACTAATTTGGGGTGTAAGGGGCCCTACCAACATCTTCGGGGCCCAAGTCAACCTCACCTGCAAGTCGGCGCACCCTGCTGAATAACGGACGAGGCTCTGACGACGGCTTTCCTTTTGGGGTTGGGGGGTCAGACGGCAGTCGCCCCCGTAAAAGCCAAAATCAGCCAAATCGTAATGGAGAGACTAGGAATGCGAGATCGTGTAAGGGCTAGGGCGCCGCCGCATAACGGCGCGCAAGAGCTTCGCCCGGCTCTTGTGAGAAATTCACAAGGGCTACCGTGTCATGGGCGGGCACGGCTAACGACGTTAGCCCCAACTCACGCAGCCCAAACATCTCGAAAGATCCGCTTCGCAACATGGAACATAGGCACGCTAACCGGACGCGCGAGAGAGTTGGCCGATGTGCTCTCCAGGCGGAGGGTGGCCGTGGCGTTCCTGCAGGAGACTCGGTGGAAGGCCAGCAGATCCCGGTTCATTGGGAATGGCTACAAGCTGATCTACACAGGTGCACTTGGTGGGGAGAATGGGGTTGCCATAGTGCTCTCGGAGGAGTTCCAGAACGACATTTTGGAAGTGCAACGTCATAGCGACCGGCTTATGGTCGTTAGGGTACTTATCGATGGGGTAGTTACCCACTTGATAAGTGCCTATGCGCCACAGGCCGGTTGTGACGACGCCGATAAAATAGCGTTTTGGAATTTACTCGGAGAAGTGCTCCGTGGAATCCCATTATCACAGGGGATCGTTTTGGGGGGTGATCTGAACGGTCATGTGGGTGATGAATGTGGGGAATTTGAGCGTGTTCACGGGGGATTTGGGTACGGTAGCCGCAACGCGGAAGGGAGGACATCCTCAATACGTGTGCGGCTGCCGACCTTGCCATCGTGAACACGTATTTCAAAAAGAGACCCGAGCATCTCATCACCTACAAGAGCGGGAGGAATGCTACCCAAATCGACTTCCTACTCACTAGGAGACACCACATCAGCAAAGTGGCCAACTGCAAGGTCATACCCGGTGAGAGTCTTACTGCACAACATCGCCTTCTTGTCATGGACCTCTGCGCTAAGCCTAAAGACTCGCATACTGAGCGCGTTCAGCGCCGAATCAGGTGGTGGCTGCTCGATGAAGTCACGTCCCAGGAGTTCGCCTTAGCCGTCGGTGACAAGTGCGCCGGTGGTATGGGCGAATCAGTTCAGGCTTACTGGGACAAGATTCAGGCGGCTATCCTTGGGTCGGCGAAGGAGGTGCTTGGGGTGTCTAAGGGCGGTCGCAAGTGTGACAAGGAGACATGGTGGTGGAACGACACAGTCCAGAGGGAGATTAGAGCGAAGAAAGCCCTCTTTAAGAAGTGGCAAGCGTCCAGATCTCCTGAAGATCGCGACGCATACCGGGTGGCAAAGCGCGCCACTAAGAGAGCTGTTGCCAGAGCCAGACGAAACAACTTACAACCACTTTACGACAAGTTGGAATCATCTGAGGGGCAGAAGCTCATCTATAAGTTGGCGCGCTCCAGGGTCAAAGCGGCACAGGACATTTCCAAGTGCCGCTGTGTAAAGGACCCTGTGGGCAACCTGCTATGCGAGGACCTCGCGGTGAAGGAGAGATGGCGCTCGTATTTCCACGAGCTGCTGAACATGCAGCATAAAGGGGTGCAGCCGCCAGATCTTCCTCCGAATCAAGGACTAGTGCCACTGGTAACGCCTGCAGAGGTCCAGAATTGTCTTCGCCGCATGAAGAATCGGAAAGCTGTTGGATCCGATGGAGTCCCCATTGAAGCCTGGAAGGCGATGGGCTCTCGTGGTGTGGGTGTCTTAACCGACCTCTTCAACCAGATACTCCTCACCAGTACGATCCCGAGCCAATGGAGACTGAGTATCATTACTCCAGTCTTCAAGGGCAAGGGGTCGGTCTAGGAGTGCGGTAGTTACCGAGGGGTTAAGGTCATGTCCCACACCATGAAGCTCTTCGAGAGGGTTATCGACTCTCGGATTCGACAGGAGTGCACTATCTCGGAATGTCAATATGGGTTTCGCCCTGGTCACGGGACAATGGACCCTGTTTTTGCCCTAAGGACTGTCGCGGAGAAATACAGGACGAAGAATACGCCTCTGCATTGCCTGTTTCTCGACTTGCAGAAGGCCTTCGACTGTATTCCTCGCGCGATAATCTGGTGGGCATTGCGGTCCAAAGGGATTCCAGAGGCCTATGTTGACATCATCCGAGACATGTACCGTGACTCCGATTCCGTTGTTCGGACCGCTGTTGGCGACACAAAACCTTTCCCCATCACCGTCGGGGTGCACCAAGGATCCGTCCTTAGTCCGTTTCTGTTTAGCGTGGTATTAGACGTATTGTCAGACAGCATCAGAAACTCACATGAGCAGCCCCCGTGGTTGCTCATGTATGCTGATGATATCGCGCTGGCAGATTCGGACAGGGGTAGGCTGGTGCGACGTGTGAAGGCGTGGAAAGAGTCGCTTGAGAACGGTGGTCTGAAGCTCAATGTGGCGAAGACCGAGTACTTGGCCTGTAACTCCACAGATCCCACACCCGTACGCATAGACGGCAACACGGTCGAGCGCACGGACCAAGTGAAATACCTGGGATCTGTGTTCCATGCGTCTGGTGACATCGATTGCGACGTCAAGGCACGCATTGCTGCCGCGTGGGCCAAATGGCGTGAGGTAACTGGTGTCATTTGTGACCCCAAGATGCCGGTAAAGTTGAAGGGACAGGTCTATAAGACCATCATTAGGCCTGTCCTTTTATACGGCTTTGAAGCGTGGCCGGTGTTAGAGCGACACAAGCAAGAGCTGCGTGTCACGGAGATGAATATGCTGCGGTGGACGTGTGGAGTGACGCGGAAGGACCGCGTTAGGAACTCCCGCATTCGCGGCAGTCTTCATGTCCGTGACATTGCGGACAAATTACAAGAGTGTCGGCTCCGTTGGTACGGCCACGTTTTACGGAAACCGGATGCTTACGTGGGTAACAAATGTCTGGCCATGCCGCCTCCGCGGGGCCCCGGCAGGAGGGGTAGACCCAAAAAGTGCTGGCTTGACGTCGTAAAGGGTGATATGCGTGCCAATGGGCTCACTACCAGGGATGCTGAAGACCGTGCGAAGTGGAGAAGAAAAAGTCGGAAAGCGGACCCCGGGCGCCGAAGCGAGAGTTTGGGCTGCAACCGGGATAGAACGCAAAGATGATGATGATGATGATGATAGTAATTTTAACTAAATATAAATTTAATTGTTTCAAAGCATTTAATTCTTGACTCGTAAAATGAAACGTAAGTGATATGTAATTGGTAATTAATTACTGGCGTAGTAAATAAGATGGCGTCGCGATTGTTACTATGAACTGAAAACATTTCAATAAATTGCTTTACACATGCTAGCCCATTATTTCCACCCCATTCCGTGTAAACTTTTTAAGACATGATTGCTATATTCCTTAAATTTCACAGATAAAACTTCATAGATACTCACTGCGCCCTAAATCTTGCTTCAATTCACACTTCTGGTTGATACAAAACTTTCCAATTTGAAGCGAGTAATCAAAATTAGACTTATAGAGAGACTAAGACTTATAGAGTAAATCACTGAGTTTCAAAACTTTAATAAAGTAAACGAGTAATAAAACCAACTGATATAAAATTTTCGTAAGCCTTTTATAAGTTGCTTAGTTTGG
Organism: Malacosoma neustria; assembly: GCA_963693495.1. NCBI lineage: Eukaryota > Metazoa > Arthropoda > Insecta > Lepidoptera > Lasiocampidae > Malacosoma > Malacosoma neustria. Next base: position 21,858,246 of record OY856377.1, read on the forward strand.
ACAAAACATTTTTAGTTTTATCTATGCTTTGAAATGTCTATGATGTTCACAAACAACTAAGAATTAATCAGAATAATTTTAAATTGAACAATCTAATATATAAAATTCTCGTGTCACAGTTTTCGTTGCCATACTCCTCCGAAACGGCTTGACCGATTCTCATGAAATTTTGTGAGCATATTGAGTAGGTCTGAGAATCGGCCAACATCTATTTTTTATCCCCCTAAATGTTAGGGGTGACCCACCCTCAAATTTTTTTTTAATTTTTTGACATTTTATTATTTATATGGCAGAACAACGTTTGCCGGGTCAGCTAGTTATATAATATAAATTTAAAAAGCTTTTTGGATATACTCGTAACTTTCTTGCTCACTGCACTTGATTGGCTCATTTTTACAATGTGGGACAGCGCAATCAAAGACTTTGCGATATCTAAACACCACAAAGTATAAATAAAATATATTCCAAACATAGTTTATCAGCGTAATTCAACCTCGTGATGTCATCTATCACCGCCTACTCACGATTAATATTCGTTCAGAGCAAAACCTAACATTGCCGGCCTATATTATGGTAAACAAGAGTACAAAATACACAGAAAGACAGAAATCACGGTGTAAGTACATAGATACACTTCAGCAAGCGATTGAAGTACAGACTCAAGTATCTAATTTCTTCCGTAAAATCGAGCGTCGTCATCACTGCTGTAAGATTTATAGTTAACGAGTAGCACTTTTGCTTAAGGAGAAGTTGGCGACTCGTAAGTTATAACAATGGTGTTGAGCGCGAACATCGTCTATGAAATTCTATGTTTTTCAGTATTTTATGACAAAAGACAACGAGCAATCCTCCTATAACGTTTTTGTCGCTGTATTTTTTGTCAAATTAAAGTATATTTAGACATATTGGGTTTACTTATTTTCAACTTAGTAGCTATTAGAGAATCTGTTTGTGAAGTATCACTTAAAAAAAAATTTTACTTGAATTTTTTTATAGCTAGAGTTTAGCAGACAGGCAGACAGCCCATCCTGGCAAGTGTTCACCGTCACCTATGGACGTTTGCAACACCAGCGCATTACCAACGCGCTGCCGGCCTCGAAGAAATTTTATAATGCCTTTTTTGATGAAACCTATATCGTACCGTGCTGAGAAAACCTCAGCCGGATGCTCATTTCAGATCCTGAGAGTACGCAACATGAACGTTCTTGAGAACCATTTCGTACAAGAAAGAAGAGGCTCCACCCAGCCAATTCCGACATTAGTGACCAGGTTCCAGGTCTCCTGCGCAGACGCCAGCGTATCTATAGGTGACGGTAACTGCTTACTATTTATTAAGTGGACTGTCAGCCTGTTTGTTGTTCCAGGATAGTAAAAAAATACTCTCCAGGCTTTTAAAATAAGCAAGTTAAAGTTGCATTGGTCACATATGTCAGGGAAACGAAGACCAATAGAATAACGACTAGTATGGAAACCACACCTTGAATGATAAAAAATGATAAAAGCATTGTATCCGTGCAGGCAGTATTTTTTTAGGTTTGTAGTAATGTTGCTATTAGTAAATGGAAATAATGTTAGTTTTTATCCGTGCAGGGGCGGAGAAAGAATACCAATCTCTGCGGCCGGGGTCGGCCTGTCGTAAAAGGCGACATAACAACCTACCCTAGCTACGTGGTACGGCCTCAAGCCCGTCTGGATGGCGACCACCTTTGGTCTTAAGTATGACGCCATAATAACCTTGTGTTGTGTTCCGGCATTAGTGACTCAAGTTCGTGTACTCTTATGGGACAGCAGTGTGTTCGCGATGCCACTGACGTTGCAAACACCCATGGGCGACGGTAACTGCTAAATTCTAAGCGGGCCGTCAGCTTAAAATCCTACAGCAATAAAAAAAGCATTTAATAAATACCAAAGAACGGGCTAAGTGGTGTATTGAGACGTATACTTAAGTTGGTGATAAATCGCCTTTTACCAAATTTCATTTCTCCTATATTTCGCAAATGTTTTTCTATGATTCTTATACTTTAAAAATGTCGCTAATCGTGTCGTGATTTGCCTGTAATTCTGCCCCTTCTCACTAATGGTACACAAATTAGGTTATACTTAAGGGCGGCTCTAGTTTAAGTGTTGTTTGATTACCGAAGGCTCTTAAAGGTATTTTTGTGTAAAAAGTTAGACGTATTATTGATTTTTGTGACGCTTCGAGACAAAATGTTTGAGTATTTTGATTTAATTACTCTGTGTCATTTCAAACAGATTTTAAACTTAATATATTTTTATGACGTTGTTTTGATAAAGAATTATAATTATAATCTTCTAACAAGCGTTTGATCTAAGTTGTATTCAAAGTTTTTTTATGGACTCCAAGGTATGCCTTGGAATACACGTCATTTTGCATGGGTATTCTTCCATGAATATCATGGGCTGAGTAAGAATACTAAGTCCTGCGGCCGAGATCGGCCTGTTGTAAAAGGCGACAAAACAACCCTAGCTATGCGGTAGGGCCCCCAGACCGTCTGAATGGCAACCAGCCTTGGTGTATAAGTATACCGCCATAATATTATGGCGGTTAAGGTTATCCTTGTGGTGTGTTCCGGCATTAGTGACCTAGGTCCTTATGCCCCTATGGGACAGCAGCGTGTTTGTGATGCCCCTAGTGTAGCAAACATCCATAGGGGACGATAACTGCTTACTATTAAGTTGGCCGTCAGCCTGTGTGCTGATACAAAAACATTTAAAAATACTCGTAGCTAGAAACTGTGTACAAAAGGCCACATGGCGCTTGGCTTGTGCAACGATCACAGCCCACGGCGTCCCCCAGCTGGGCTCGGGCCTCGTCCTAGAGGGAAGGGACAGTATACCCGCCACGCCACGTAACGGTGACCTCAATATGCAGGTTTCCTCGCGATGTTTTCCTTCATCATCATCATCTCAGCGTTGAATCCCGATTGCAGCCTAAACTCTCGCTTCGGCGCCCGGGGTCCGCTTTCAGACTTTTTCTTCTCCACTTCGCACGGTCTTCAGCATCCCTGGTAGTGAGCTCATTGGCACGCATATCACCCTTTACGACGTCAAGTCAGCACTTTTTGGGTCTACCCCTCCTGCCGGGACCCGGTGAAGGCATTTGTTTCCCACGTAAGCATCCGGTTACCGTAAAATGTGGCCGTACCAGCGGAGGCGACACTCTTGTAATTTATCCGCAATGTCTCTGTGATATTTTCCTTCATAGATACGTGGAAATTATGCTATAATATGCAAATTAGCCTAAAATTGGCTAAGCGGTGCATTGAGCCCGGGATCTCTAGATGGATCTCAGATTGTAATACAACTGAGCTACCAATTACTGCTTTGCCTTTGCTACTTTCGAATCAACAGGAGAAGACAAGTGTAGCTTTTTAAGACAAATTGTCTCTCAATTATTGTATTAAATATCAATTTAAACGCATTACACAGACAAATGAGCAGCTATCAAATAAACAATCCGCTATGTGGATTACGTCTTCCAGCCAATGGGCTGATGAATTCCGGACCAGAACATATTGTAAATTCAATCAAACAATGAACTTGTATCCGACATTACTGTTTTAACCAAATCAAAGGAACGAATATTAGTTTCCAAATTCCCTCAATTACATATAAACTTATGCAAAAGCAATAATGTGACATATAAAGTTGATAGGTTATATATATATATATATATATATATATATATATATATATATATATATATATATATATATATATATATATATATATATATATATATATATATATATAATATTATTTATTTGTTTCAGTCTGGATGGTCCGAATAAATCAAACAAATTTGTTTCTGTAAAAATAACAGAAACGACAATTAAAGTTGATTACTCGTCTCTCATAACTCTTGCTTTTCTATCTATTAATTAAATTATTTAAATCAAATCTGTAACGTAATAACGTAAATATTGTTTACTTTTTTGTAGGCAAATGTCATGTGTCACACTTCTATGACACATGACATTAAGCGCGTTAAATCAAAAGGGATTATGTCCTGGTTACACAACCTAACCATAATACAATAACATTAAAGAGATGATATTCTCTTTACATCTCCCCTCCACGATATGAAAATTGCATAATTTTTCAATCAGCTTCAACTTCAAACATTGGAATTAGTTTTGTCACGTGGAATAGACTCGTGTCTTGATTTCTTTTTCCAGTTTTTATTTTATAAATTGAGTTTGAAATTTTTTCTTCTATTATATATGGGCCGATTCTTAGTTCTTCTAGCTTTTTCCTATTGAGTTTGTTTCCATTCTCTATGAATACCATATCTCCTTCGTTGAATTCATGGTGTCTTCTGTTTCTATTAAATAAACTTTCGTTATACTTATGTGATCTCTGTGTTCTTTCTAATGCTAATTTCTTATCTCTTATCCAGTCTTCTCCGTTTTTCTTTCTTTTTAACTCTTCTGGTATGTTACTGGTGTCTGTGCCATATAATAGATACTCTGGTGTAAATCCCGTTATTGTATGTTCTAGTATATTATACTTATTCACACATTCTCTCGCTATCGATGTCCATGCTCTATTCTTTTTCTCTTCGTTTATTTTACATCTTATTTTATTTACTAATGTCTGATTCAGTCTTTCATTCAGACCATTAGAAAATGGTGCATTTATTGCAGTAAAAATTAATTGCACTTCTTTATTTTTTAAATAATCTTTAAATTCTTTCGAATTTATTCCAGGATATTGGTCCGTTAAGATTGTTCCGATGTTTTCTATGTCTAACACAGTTTGAATTAGTTTTATAAAATCAGCGGCGTTTTGAGTTCTTGATGTTGAAATGAACGCATATCTCGTGAAATGATCAACAAGTAAATGAATATATTTTTTTGTTGATCTAGTGCTTCCAAATCCTCCAATTGTATCTATGGACATAATTTCGAAAGCTTTGGTCGCTGGTCCTAATTGTGACATTGAGCCGAATTTATGTTGCCCTCTTGACTTATTCTTAATACATATATAACATTCTTTACAAATTTTTTTTATATTCTTCACTAAATTTTTAGCAGTATAATATGGACATATTTTCATTTGTGTTTGTGTTATTCCTGTGTGACACCATTCCTTGTGTATTTTATTAATTAAATCAATACTGAATTTTTCTGATAATATGATTTTCTCTCTTTTCTTCACTTTTTTATAATATATTCCGTTTTTCTCTATTAATTTTTCTTTTTTATTCTGTAATAGTATATTATTCATCTGATCTAATTTTATTTCATCTATTTCAATAAAATTTACCGTTTTTAATAAATCCTCTTCTTCTGTATTTGATTCTAGAACAGGGTTTCTACTCAAGCAGTCCGCTTCTTTATTATCTTTACCTGGGACGTATATAATTTTAAAATCGTATTGAGATAGATAGTGACTTAGATCGCCCAATTCTTCGTCTGTTCGTGCTTTTATATTCATATTTTCCAGTGGTTTGTGGTCAGAGTATATTTCGAAGTATCTCCCTATCAGCCAGTGTTGCCAGTACTTTATTGCCTCTTTTATAGCTAAGCATTCAAGATAAATAGCTTTTTTTCTTTTTTGCGTTTCATTAAGTTTCTTTGAGAAGTAGGCCACAGGTTTTTCTTTTCCATCCTCTTGTGTTTGTTTTAGTATTGCGCCTATACCTTCAAGTGATGCATCTGTATATATCTTGATTGGAAGGTCTTTGTCGAATATCTCCAACACTGGTTGGGAACATAGCATTTCTTTTATCTTTCTGAAAGATTTTTCACAATCCTCTGTCCATATAAATTTTACATTTTTTTTTAATAGTTGATGTAATGGATCTAGTAATATTGAGCTCTTTTCTATATATTCATGGTAAAAATTTATTTTCCCCAGAAATTGTCTAATTTGCTTTTGTGTAGTAGGAATTGGGAAATTTTTTATTGACGTTATGTTGTCTTTCAACGGTTTAACCGTATTTTCTCCTATTACATGTCCTAAATATCTAACCGAACTAGCAGCGAATGTACACTTTTTAAATTTTAACCTGAGTCCTTCTTTTTTTATTGCATTTAATAATTTTTCAATATGATTTAGATGTTCTTCAAACGTCGGTGAGTGTATTAAGATATCGTCTATATAGTTCACTGAAAATTCAGTTAGTCCATATTTTCTTAATATGCTACTCAGAATTCGTTGAAATATAGCTGGAGACGTTTTTAAGCCAAACGGTAGACATGTCCATTGATAGTGACCATCTTGTGTTACAAATCCCGTCTTCCTCCTATCCTCAATTCTTAGTGGTATTGACCAAAAAGCTGAGTTAATGTCCAGTGTCGTAAAGTATTTACAATTTCTGGCTCTTATTATTATATCATCTATTAAAGGGAATGGTTGTGCCTGAGGGACAATGTTTTTATTTAAATCTCTAAAGTCTATGCACAGACGTGTCTTTCCTTCATTTTTCTTATATGCTAGTGTGACGGGTGCAGCAAAAGGACTATAAGATTCTTCGATTAAATTCTTCTCTAGTAAGTTGGCTATTTGTTTCTCTATTTCTTTTTTGTCTTTTATATTACATCTATAGGGTCTTTTACTGCAGTATTTCTCCACTATTAAGTCAATTCTAGCTTCATATTCGTTAACAGTCCCAATATCATACTTGTCTTTCGCAAACACTGATTTGTTTTTATCTATCAATTTTTCTATCTTCATTTTTTTATCTTTATCTAAATGTTCTATATTTGTTTGAAATTCTTCTGTTTCCACGTGTTCATTAAAATTAATTGAACAATTTGTAACTTCACTTAATGTTATCTCTGGTTTTTCTAACTTTTTCTCTATTTTCTGTGAGATTTCTAAATTTTCATTCAACCTCAACTTAAACATAGGAATTAAGTCTAATCCTATTATAAAATCTTCAAAATCCTCTCTTTCAACTACATATATATCTACTATTTTTTCTATATCAAATATTTTTATTCTTATTCTTACCAATCCATTTGTCTGATTCACACCATTGACAGACCTCAAGAATATCTTGTTTAAATCTTCTCTATTCTCTTTTATTTTTATCCATTTCGAGTTTATCAAGGATACTTGAGAACCTGGATCATATGTTCCCATTATCTCTATCTGATTCTCAACTAGTAGCTTAAGTCTGATCAATGGTGTGACTATTAGTTTTTTTTCTCTGTATTTAAATTTACTTCTATTACTGAATTGCTTCCTATAGCTTTAGGTTTCTCTTTTTTCTCTAGTTTAAACCAGCATTTTTCTTCTGGATGATATCTTATACCTTTACCCATGTTTTCACATGTCATACATGGTTTCTTTTCTTCATTTCTGAATTTATGTTCTGGTTTACCTTCTTTTTTAAATGTTTTCTTTTTATTTATTATCCCTTCAAGCTTCTGTAATTCATTTATTAAATCTTTTGTATTTTCTATTTCATCTCTGGCGATCTTCTCTCTAATAAATTCTGGCAACCCAAATGCAATTCTATCTATCATTGTATCAGCGTCCATGTCCTTATTTATTTCTAATAATAATCGTTCTTTCTTTATTGCATATTGTACTATTGAACCTTCTTTGTATTTAAAATAATGAGCATATGTCCTGCTACTCCATCCCTTACCTGAAAAGGTTTCTATTAATATCTGTTTCCACGTATTCCAATTGTTTTCATGTTCTCCTTTTATTACAGTAGAAGTATACCAATCTTGGCAAGTTGCATCTAAAAATATTCTTAATAATTCTATTTTAGTTTTATCTTTTTCTATTTTAAATCTTCCACACTCTTTTTCGAATATATGTAACCATTGTCTAACATTAGATGTTTTATAATTAAATTTTTCTAATACAAATTTATCTACAATATGTTTTAAGTTTTTTTCTTCTTCGTGTTTTTCTGATTTTTCAATTAATTTTTCTAATATTTTTTCCAAGCTCGAGTTTTCTTTAATATTCTCTTGAAGTGTTTGTTTTAAATATTTCCCTCCAAACTGGATATTTCCTTCATCATCTAAATATATCTTTTCTAATTCTTTTGAAATTTTTATCCATATTTTTAACTCATCATGCCTTTTTCCTAATGAATTTTTTACCTTTTTGAAAGTCTCCGTCTTTGTCAACTCTTCATGATAATCTGCATACATGAGGTCATCTGGTATAACATATTTTTCCCCTTGTTCTGTGACAATTGAGGTTACAGCTACTACTGTAGTTTTACAGTCCTTTGGAGAAGCCACAGCTCTGAACTCGAATTGCAATTTCATTTTGTGACGAAAATTGTCGTTTTATAATATTATTTATTTGTTTCAGTCTGGATGGTCCGAATAAATCAAACAAATTTGTTTCTGTAAAAATAACAGAAACGACAATTAAAGTTGATTACTCGTCTCTCATAACTCTTGCTTTTCTATCTATTAATTAAATTATTTAAATCAAATCTGTAACGTAATAACGTAAATATTGTTTACTTTTTTGTAGGCAAATGTCATGTGTCACACTTCTATGACACATGACATTAAGCGCGTTAAATCAAAAGGGATTATGTCCTGGTTACACAACCTAACCATAATACAATAACATTAAAGAGATGATATTCTCTTTACATATATATATATATATATATATATATATATATATATATATATATATATATATATATATATATATATATATATATATATATATATATATATATATATATATATATATATATATATATATATATATATATATATATATATATATATATATATATATATATTTACTGAAAGAAAGTAATATGTTTATTTTATGTTTACTGGATAATACTTGTACATAAATTGGCTATGTTATTATACAAAATAAAGACAATTCTAATGTTACCTTTTTCATATTTTTACAGGCAGCATCGTACAAAGTATCTTTTCTTAAACTGTTTTGTTTTTCTTTACGAGTTTGGGGTCAGAAAACATCGTTTTATATTTTCAATCTATGTTTTCTTTTGTGTCTGTACAAATAGAAGCGTTTGGATCCAATGATAATAAATAAACCGAGACTTGTATAATGTGTGTTAATCATGTAAATACGAAGGTAGATAGTAATACACTTATCATCTCCTTAATATCTACCTGTTTGAGAGTTTTAACCTTAAACTAGAGATAAACTAAAATGTAAATAATTGTGACGGGATCTTTTCCGTCTGATATCGCATATGTGTGTCTGAATATACCGCAATTCTATACACTAACAAAAACAAAATCTATTCTGTGTAGATATAGTAACATAATAATAATCTTTATTCATTACTACAACTAAATAGGCTAGCTTATAGCCTTGTTAAGGGACGATGGCTATTGAAAACCTATAAATAATACAACGAAACACAATATTATTAATTAGCTTCTTATCATTTTATATACATACATATGTTCAATTGTGTGTATATTTGTGTATTGCATAATGATATATTATTGTGATGTTATATAAATGATTTAATATACTGCTCGGTTTCATCATAAGTTTTGGTAAGAAGGAAAGCCCAAATTTTCTTTTTCACTTTAAGTAAAGATAAACTATATATAGAAACAATAATTTATTTTAGTATTTTGCTCAAAACACACAATAACGTTAAACTAAGAATATTACTCGCTGTAGTTCTCTAAGAATCTAATTGACATATGTTACGAGTATTAATCAAGGTAAAGGATTTGAGTAAAGTGCGAAGTAGCGCTGTTAATGACAAATTTACTAAATTTCAAAGGAAATTCAACGATCCATAAATAGACGTAGCTTTAACTAATTTATTGCTTCCGAAGACAGACGATTATTAAAACTAAAATTTGTGCAAATTCGACATAGTCGTATACAAGCCAATTCGTCAATTTATTTTAACCACTTTATACCTAATAGAGTTGTATATCATTAACGTCAGTAATAGCCATAAGTAATAAACAAGCGAAGTCACGTGCGAAAGCTATCAATTCTAACGCGCAGTATTATTGTGTCGATTATTATGTTTCGTCTACGCTTTTCTTATTTCGTAAGTAAAGATAACACACGAAACACGCCTATCTTCCCTTACTTATAAGAATATGTGTAAAATAAATCCCCTTTATTCCACGTCTCGAGGGTTTTGTGAAGAAGTTAGTGTTTTTCCGCTCAGCCTATTGTAATCCCAAAGGGGGCAAATAAAATAATTCTCGTCTCATATTATTTTGGCTAGTTTTCGTCAACGGTACTTTTCGTGCGCAACTTTTTCTAGGTGACACAACTTTCGTGTTTGGAAATACGTGATTGGTCTTAACTACAGAATGGTATATAAAAATGTTACTTGACTTTTACTAATATGAACATTGTTTCTTTGTTACGGGTCAAACACAGGAGATATATTCCATCTAGAATTGTAAAAACACAGTTTTGCTCAAGTCTTAATTATAGGTAAATACTTTAAAAACCGTATAAAAATTATTAAAATTTACATCCAAATGGACGAAAGTTCAGAATCGTTACATCTGCTATAAAAAGCCATTATAATTTTCTGAATGATTGTTGGAAACTCATAACTGTTCCGCTGTAACGTCGCAACGTAGAAACTCTATATTATATAAATATTAGAAATCGCAATCTTCTATTTCTTATACCCTTTGAGTTTGTATTTATTCTAAACAACACAGGCTAATAATATGTTTGCAATGAAAAAAAATACACACATCAAAAAAGTCTAAGTAACATGTACTAATTTAAATTTTAGGATGGTGGATGAGCCGCTGTATGGATGAACTTCCTGAATGCACCTGAGCCTTTCAGTATTTCCGGGCCGACGGTACACTGGCACCCTTCTTGTATCAGGCCTAAACCCGAATCGCGACTCATCGGAAAACATAATTTTATCCCATTGTTCCTGGGTCCATGTTCTGCGTTCTCTAAACCATTCATTTCGACGAGCGCGATTCCCGTGACGTATCGGTGGGCACCAAATTGGGCGTCGAGCTCGTAGGCCGTACTCATGCAGTCGATTTCGCACAGTTTGGGGACTTACATCAACACCACTTGAATTTTGTAGCCTCAAACTTATCTCTCGAGCGGTTAACATCGGCTGGCGTCTTGCAGTCAGTTGTATGTACCGGTCTTGCCGAGTGGTTGTACTCCTTTTACAGCCTGGATGCTGTTCAGTGGGTTCCCTTGTATTATTGTAGCGCTGCCAAAGACGACAAATAACACTTCTATGAATGTCAAAATGCCGAGATACCTGAGATTGATTACTTCCTGCTTGCAACATCCCTCCAGCTCTTTGCATTTCATTTGCCGTCAAATGACGTCGCTTCATGACATAAAGAATATCTAATAATTCAATTTTGACGCTAACTTTATTTAAATAGTTGGTAAAATTATAAAATCATGACTAAACGTAGCAATAAAAACGCACTTAAATTCAAACAAATTCCGTTTCATTTAATTTTATGAATAAAACTAAACATAATCGAATTTTTTTTTTTACAACCAGCCAGTATGTCATCAATAACAAAAAAGTTTACATACCTACACACTTTGAGTGAGAGTGAAATTAATTAGTATAAATGGTAAATTTGTAATATCATGCATTTTGCTTAGAGTTTTTTGATGTGTATACATTACACAAATTTCATTTAACATACAAGTACAGAAAATTTATTAATAAAACATATTAAAACGATGACTTTCTGGCGTAACGGCTAACGCACGTTGGTACGCTTGCGGAGGTCACGGGTTCGATTACCGGAAAGCGTCTGGGTATGTAAAAAAGTATATATGTAGTATATCAGTTGTCTTGTACGTATAACACAAGTACTATGCAACTTAGTTTGGGACTAGATGGCGTTCCGTGCAATTCCCTAATATATAAATTAAACGCAGTCCCATCAAACGTACCTGAATTTAAAAAAGGAATTTTCCTGTAATATATCCGCATAATACAGGCGTGAAAGAAGTTGTCTCCCCGAAGGTAATGTCCATAATCCGGCAACTTTTAATGGGTCCGTCCAGATTTGACGGGCATTATTCACGAAATACACTCGTGGGCCCACCATTTGGAACTTTATATTACCATTTGCGTAACGTCATCTCTTTTCACATTTTTCAGGTTTTAAACAGGTTTCTGTAAAGTTTGATTGTGTTTTAATAGCCAATTACTTTAGTACTTTGACAAATTAGCGGAATATATATTTAATAACCTTTTCAGCGGCTTTTGCACATTGGACCCGAGATTTTTTATATTTTTTTTATTGCTGTGAACAGCTGCAGACAGGCTAACGGTCGCCGTAATAGTAAAAAGTAATCGTTGATTATGGATGATTACAATGTCAGTGTGACAGCTAACACGCTGCTGCGTAGAGGAAATGGAATTAGTGTCTCTTCGTCGGAAAACAACACAAGGTTATTATGATGGATGGATGAATGGATTTCTAAACTAGAATTGGTTGCAATTCAGACGGGCTTAGAGCTCTATCGCCTGGATAGGGTTGTCCTGACAGACAGCCCCGGCCGCAGAAGTCAGTGTTCTACTCAGCTCCTTCACATCCCCGTAACGTTGTATAGACACGACTCTAGGTAATATTTGTATCATCTTCTTCTGAAAGTGCCACTCCATTACTGGAGGCTGGTCGTTAGCTCTGAAAACTTCTCCCTGTCTTGGGCCATCCGGAATAGTCGTTCTGCGCTGCTGATTCCGGTCCACTCCCTAATGTTCCGCAGCCATTATTTCTTGCGCCTTCCAGAGCGCCGTTTTCCCTGTACTTTGCCCATCATTATTAATTGAAGCAGCTGATATCTGCCATGGCGCAACACGTGCCCCAGATATTCGATTTTGCGCTTTTTGACGGTGTGCAATATTTTTCGGGTCATACCAGCACGCTGAAGCACCTTCTCGTTGCTGACTTTCTGGATCCAGCTTATACGGATATCCAGCTTATAATATTTGTATAATTGTATATGTATTTATTTACAAAAGAAAATTATATGAGTAATATATCAGTCCTCTAGTTGTCATAACAAAAGCGCTCTGCTGCTTACTTTAAGATTGGCTACACAACGCTATCTGCTGCGTGTGTCTTATTTTTATATTTAAAAAGTCCGGGTTTGTAATGTCCGGCTAAGGTCTTCCCATCGTGGTACGTACGATATGAGGTTTTTAAGAAAAGGCGTTATAGACTTTTTAGAGACTTGCAGCGCGTTGGCAATGCCTCTGGTGGTGCAAACGTCCACAGATGACGGTCTTCTTCTTCTTCAAGTGCCTCTCCAATTAGTAAACTACCAACTTCTGGAACTGTTGCCTGTCCTTAGCGAGTCGAAACAATTTGGATGCGCTCGCTATTCCAGTCCACTCTCGGATGTTACGGAACCACGACTTCTTTCTCCGACCAACTCGACGTTTACCTGCAACCTTGCCCATCATTATAAGTTGCAAGAGGCTATATCTATCGTGCCTGAGCACGTGACCGAGATATGCAGTTTTTCGTCTCTCGATAATAGACAAAAGTTCCCTTTTCCGTCCAGCTCGCCGCAGAACCTCCTCATTTGTGACTCTATGCGTCCAACTTATCCTCAACATACGCCTGTATGCCCACATTTCAAAAGATGACACAGATGACGGTGACCACTTGTTATCGGATAGGCCGTTTGCCAGTGTGCTAAAGTCCAGCTAAAAATATCTTATTTGCAATTATGTTATCAAATCTAATCGCTTATAAAAATGCCTGTGACATGGATCGGCGCCACTGAACTATTTTCCTATCAGGTTTCTAACTTTTTAATTATGACATATGTGTATATCATTGTTATCCATGTAATATGTGCAAAAATCATTAGCTGCCAGTTTGATAGTCTAAACGAATTGACTTTGAGTAAATTCAAGGAGAGTTCTCTACTTAACCAAATATACCTAGTCAGGTCATAAATTCTGTCACATGTTTAATGTAAAATAATTGTAACAAGTTTATTCATTATGTAACCATTCATATACCAAAATGAACTTAACAAAACATAGATTCTTATGACATTAAAGTTTATTCAAAATGACCTCCGTGATTTTGAATACAGGCCTTCAATCTGCGCGGCCAGTCGTCTATCGCAGCACGAACGAGGTCCATGTCAATATCGGCGGCTGCCTTAATCAAGGATGTCTTGAGTGACTCCAAATTGGGATGAGGCTTTGAGCACGCCTTTTCCTCCAAGTGTTGCCATATCTTGTAATCTAACGGATTCAAATCTGGACTGGAGGAGGGCCAGTCTTCGTGCCGGATGAAGTCGATTTCACGCGCCGCCAGCCAGTCTTGTGTGCTCTTCGCTCTATGAGCTGGCGCTGAATCTTGTTGGAATACCCAGTGCCTGTTATTGAACATGGTATGAGAAACAGGTTCCACAAGGTTCGTCAGGACTGTATTTTGATACACAACAGCATTCGTTTTTACACCTTTCTCACAAAAATGTACCTCTGTTAAGCCCCAATAAGAAACTCCCAACCATACCATGAGCGAGGATGGAAAATGACCTCGTTGGACACGCGGAATACGGTTGCTCGCTTCTTCACTACTGTGTGCGTACACCTTATCATTTTGTTTGTTGTAGCTCTCTTCTACGGTAAACATTTTTTCATCCGAAAAAAGAATTTCCCGATATTTTTTTCCCGCGTACCGCTTCAACAAAGCGCGGCATCTCTTCAGTCTCAGGTCCATTAGACGAGCATTCAAACGATGTCCTGTTTTTCTTCGATATGCCCGAAGCCCTAAGTCTTCATTTAACACCCTTTTCACCGTGGTTCTGCTTAACCCCATCTGAAGGGCCAACAGTTTCTGCTTACGTTTGGGATTTCTTTGAATTCGTGCCTTCACAGCTTTTATCACTGCTGGAGTCCTAACAGACCGAGGGCGACCACTTCTTGACCTGTCATCTACACTAGAGTCTTCATTGTATCGTTTGATGGTACGATAAACGAATCTTTTGGTTATATTCAAATTTTTCAGTATGTTAAAAATTTGAATTGGCGCGTAACTGCAACGATGCAGCGCAATAACTGCAACACGGTCTTCTTTAAGCGTCCACTCCATATTTAAAAATGAGTAAAATTCTAAAAGTATACCTTTTTTATTTTCATGAACAATTCGAAATTCGAATTCAATAAACTTTTTTATGGCCAGCATTCTAAAAGAAAAGTTTTTACTGTGTGACAATACTTATGACCTGACTAGGTATATCATAAGTAAATTTGTAACATTTATAACACGAGGTGGTCTATGATAAAATGCGACAAAACAACCCTATCCATATGATAGGGCTCAGAACGAGTTAGGATGGCAACCAGCTCTGGTTTCTAAACATGCCACCATAATCAAATTGAATATTATATAAATATTATAACATTCAATTTGAAGTCTAAGGTAGATATTTTATTATTGGCCACCACAAAATTCAATATATTTATTTACATACATTTTATTGGAAATCTTATCATGCGTTCGGATGAAGGCTTCGCGGAAAAAGGTATCCGCATCGACACTTTTTATGAAAGGTATTTTGACTCCTTTATCTGCCGCCTCCGCGGCGCAATCAGCGAGTGCGTTACGCTGTTAAACGAATAGTGGTTTTAGCGTACTCGGAGTCAATACGGTTTTATAGCCTTATGTATATGTTTATTATACAATACCAAGTTATATATATGTATCACTAAAATAACCTTTTTTTACCTGATATTTTGTTCATTGGTGTTTCATTTTTATTGTATGTGTTAGAATAACTTGTACTGTAGAATCTAGTTTAATATTTAGAATAATGAGAGATTGATTTAAGCTAAACTACTATTATTAAAATGCAAATGTTAAAGTACCAGTTTTTTAGCATTGTATTGTATTAGTTGCCCAGCCATAAATCGTTTTAGTATAATGTTTTGTTTTTTCAATCTCAATTTCGATCTACATTGTTGAGGGGTTATATCCCTTTGAGAGTTTCGTAGACTATCATCTCGTAAACAATTTACATTCATTTAAAATAAAAAATTTCAAAGATTGTTTTTACATCTCTTATTTACTATTATAATGTGAATTATATTTCAGACGTCACAAACAATTAAACAATGACAAAAACAAGAACATATAAAACAATAAACAAACCATTCCTCAAGCTTATCAAAATCTATTTACGAAAGAGAACCCACTGACCGTAAAACCATTAATCCTCATTTCCATCAAAAGCGAAGCGAGAAGCTATAAGGAACTATAAAGTAGTCTATAAAACGACGAGGCCGAAGTAAAATAAATCTGCCCACTAAATAACCTTTAACAATATATTACGGACCTTAATGTACGGAAATAGCTTTAGATATTCGGAACACTTAAATAATTTTTGGGCGATGCGATAGATTTGTTATAGCATCGATATATTGTGATTTATGAGAATGTGACTTTTTATTATTACTTGTTTGTTTTCAATATAAATTTGTAAAATCAAGAAAAACAGTTACAAAGCAGTCGCTCTCTTGAAAGTTAAAAACACGTGTTGTTTAAACATTATTTACAATGAAACCGGACAGTACTGTCTTTGATAGAAGTAACTAAGGCATATTTAAGTATAGAAGTAGAATGAGTAGAACTTTTTATGAAATATGGATGAAAAACTTGTAAAAAGAACATGTTTTATTCTTTACTAGCTGTGCCCGCGACTCCGTCCACGTGGAATAGTGACTTTGGGCAGCATTTTTTGGATATATGAGATCAACTTAAATTGGAA
The DNA here is from genome assembly GCA_963693495.1 of Malacosoma neustria. Lineage (NCBI taxonomy): Eukaryota > Metazoa > Arthropoda > Insecta > Lepidoptera > Lasiocampidae > Malacosoma > Malacosoma neustria. Next base: position 21,874,980 of record OY856377.1, read on the forward strand.
ATTCAACCTACTAAGACCAGCCTAAGCTGAACCCTATTTCATATGATTGATGATATAAATCTGAGGTCAACTTAAATTGGATAAATCAATTTCCGAAACTTATCATTTTTAACAAAAACTATTTTATTTTTCTAAAATAAAAATAGCCTATGTTACTCCTTGATACATCAGCTATCTGCCAGTGAAAGTCCCGTCAAAATCGGTGCATCCATTTCAGAGATTAGCCGGAACAAACAGACAGACAGAAAGACAAAAATTGTAAAAAATGTTGTTTTGGTATATGTACCGTGTATACGTCCGAATGAACTTAGTAAAAAGCGGTTATTTTAATATTACAAACAGACTTTCCAATTTTATTTATTTGTAAATGACCTGATTATACCTTTTATGGGGTCGTCACACTTCTCCTTCCACTCTACGCTGTTAGCCCTCATTTCAACATTTACATATTTCTGCCATATTATCAGGTTTTTTTATTGCTGAGTAATTGCAGACAAGTTGACGGCCCACTTAATAGAAAGCAGTTACCGTCGCCTATGGATGTGTGCGACGCTAACGGCTCCGTGAACACGCTGCTGTCCGCACAGGGGTACTAGAACCTGAGTTACTAATGCCAATAACATAACAAAAGGTTATTAAGTCGGCACACTTATGAACTAAGTTTGTGAACCAGGCAGGCTTAGGGCCCTACCACGTAGCTAAGTTTGATTTGTCGCTTTTTCGGACTGGCCGATATTGACCGCAGGGGTAAAAAGATGCGTTATATGAAAGAATAAGTAGAATTTAATTATAAAATTTATGTAAGCAATATGAAGCAGTATCGCCCTCGATTCAATTGAAATTAAGACTGGAGTGTGACGTAATTCCCATCGATTGCCATCATCAAAGTAGCGAAAATATCCATCTATCTTATTAAAACACGAATAATTGTTCATACGAGCGAGTCATAAAAACATAACTATTAAATTTCCTCGACCGGTATAAGGCCGAAGAACAGTGGCGAAAGTGGCCATTGTCCCCAAACTGGAGGGAATTATGGCTACATTATACAAATGGTAGATTTGTCCTTGCCAGTTATTTGGTTATTGTTCCTAAAACATTTCATGTCTAGTTGACGACTTATAAAGTATGTGTTTTGTTTCACCAAAAATATTTTTGAGGCTATTTTATGTGCAGTTCATCTTCGCTCGAGTCTAATTTGGAAACAGGAAAACCACAAAACTTAATTTGTATTATAAAATTGACGATTTCAAATCATATAATAAATATTCGTCCTCTTTCTATCACAAAACTGTTCGCCATTGGCTGGCTCACTATCTTGAGCCTCCATTTTCGTGCATGCAAAGGTTCTCCAGAACGTTTGTTTTGCCCACAGTGAGAATGTGGAATGAGCTTCCGGGTGAAGTTTTTCCACCGCACTACGACATGGGTTATTTCAAAAAAGTCGTAATAAAATTTCACCGCGGAAGGCAGCGTGTTGGCGATCCAAAGAAGACCGTAACTGCTAATTTTAAGTAGGCCGTCAGTCCGTCTGATGTTTTACAGCAATAAAAAATAAGATTTTTTTTATAAATATTTAGTCGTCTATGGGAAGAAAACTCACAGACACGACCGCTTAGCCAGCCATTATTCGGGTCCTGTTACCTACCTCCGGCCGCCGTAAAAAGCGGCCGCGGGCGGTCCGTCGGGGGAGGATCCGCCGCCCGCACTATTGCCGCGAGGGTGAGGGCTGCGTGCTGTTCCGCGGTCCCCCTCAACTCCTAGAGTTGTTAAGAGAGCGCCGGGGGGACGAAATCCTGACCCCCTGGCGCCAACACTTTAGAAGGGGCCCGCCTCAAGACAAAGGGCGGACCGGCGCCGGCCCGGGCCACGAAATAGGCGATAGGAGAACAGCGGGGTTTTTTAGTGGGTAGTCGGATGGCCAAACATCTTTCCCGGAGTCCCACATATCCCTCGGTCCCCCCGGGCCGGGGGAACCCGTCAAGAGAGGTTTTTCCCCGAGATCAAAAAAAAAAGGGTCCTGTTACCAATTAATGGGTAATATCTATTTGATAAACTAATTTAAAATTATTAGTTTAGCAAAGGATTCCATGTGATTAGATTTTACTAACATATAAGTAGAAGTTTTAATTGGTTTTAAATTGAAATTGCGAATATCGCGCGTGAATTTTGTAAATACAACACTAATATAATTGCTAGAGCATTCTTAAATTAAAAATAAGTAATTAATATAACTAAGAAAATATGATACTCAAAGTACTTATACCATTGAGGTCAAAATAAAATGAAAAGGATGTATATTATTACTATTTAATGGTGTCTTCCAACTGACATCTCATCGTCGAGTTGTAAACTGAACGACTGTTTGTGCTCTAAAAAAAATAATTTTCATAGATTATTAAATTAATTATTTTTCATAGAAACTTTTCAACCAATGGTGTTTAATTAAAATGTCCAGTCTAGGTTGAGTATGACTCAGCTTTAGTATGAATTGCCTAAGTTGCTATGAAAGCATTAAAGTAAGAGAATGTTCCTATGTACTGGAAATTATATTTTTTTTATGTATATACAAATACATTTTTAGATCAGAAACCTTTAAATGGGGTCCTCAAAACAGGTTCCCAAAATTTCATCATAATTAGATTAATGGTTCAGGAGTGCATAAAGGATTTGTTTAAAAAAATATCCAAATTACAAGGATTAATTTATTTCATTTAAAATATTCATATGTCGCGTATTGTCATGTTATTAATTTATTTACAATTTTAATTTTAATTCATGTAACTATAAAATTGATCAACCAAACGCTGAAATCAGAGGCTATTTCCACGAGATAATATACAATTCCTAATCAAAAATCACAAAAATTATAAATTTAAATCTTCTTATATTAGTACAATTTAATAAAAATCTATTTCACGGCTCATCAACTCGTGAATTAGTGCCTAAGGGAGGGCCTCAGTTAATACACGTCGTCCAATTTAGTGCCGATGATAATAGCATTACACCTCCAACCCCCCCCCCCGAGCTTAGGCAACGGTCCGTGATAGTGTTTGTCCCTTTCTAAATTGCTATACAATTTACCCAGATACTTAAAGCATAGCAACGTATGGAGGTGACAAGAGAGTACCTTTTGTAAATTTTAATCATAATAATTAACATATTCATGAAATCTCGCTGAAGTGTTGTCATATAATATATACGAGTATGACAGTAGCTTATAACGTTTCACTACTTGCATTAAGCTTCTCCCTAAGAGGAATGGATAACAAAACTACCAAACTTGTCATACCTTTAGTTCGGAAGATGTTGGATGATCCAAAATCTCTGGGTGACATCCAAAGTGTAAGTCCAAAGCCTTACACGCGTTTTTATTCCTAATATGTTTGCATCAAATTAATACAAGTAATGCTAAGTTAATTTAGGTATTTTAAACAATTATCGTTGTCAAACAAATAAATAAAGGTATTTTTCTTGACAAATACTGTTGTTTATTATTAATTTATTATGTTTATGCTTTATTTATTAAACTGTTGGATGCGAGCAATCAAATGAGTAACCTTGACAAACGCCAGCCTAAGCGCTTCACTTTTAAAAATTTAAATACAACGTGAAAACATTGTTTTAGTAGGCACTCCAAGAGTAATATTGCTCTAGACCGGGGTATGTTTAAACCTCGCTGACAAAGGACGGTCAAGATTTTCGACTTAGGTTTAAGCACCTATTCGGTTGAGATACACTACGGTCCTTTATTATTGGGTCTGTATGTTACTACACCATGAAAGCTCGGATAACATGGATTAAATTTTGTAATCGTTACATTTTATCACAGTTGTTGTAGAGCAGTGTTCAAAACTTATATCACACTTTCAGGATACAACATCTAGCGGCTCGAAACACGTTATTGCTTTGAAGATGACATTAAATAGGACTTAACTTGGGTTAAATATTTTAATGGTCGGCAATTAACTTCCGTAAGTGGATGCCTTCGAGAAATATTTGACATTCACTAGCCCGATTATATTTCCAACGTGCATCTTTGGGAACGCCGTAAAAGTCTAATCAACCAGTAGACCAAACGCCGCAAATTGAACTGGATAGGCCACTACGGAGTGATTCCAATCATATACACAAGCTGTAGACTAAAAGCTCCTAGGAAAACACAAATGTGGCCGTGCAAAATGAACATGGCGGCCGTCAATTACTGACGAAGTGAAGGCCATCGAAAAGACCATGATTAAGATTTAAAGTGACGCTGGTGACCATTCGGGAGGGAGATATACTATGAACGCCCTTTGCACCATCCAAGGGACACAGGAATATAAGGAATTAAATTTTTTTCAGCGATTCTTTTCACCCAGTTATAACACGTTTAACGATAGATTAGGACCGGCTTCGCTGGCGAAGTGGATATAGTATCCGGTTTTCAGTCTTAAAGGCTCCCATATTTCCCCCCTGCAGCGGCCGAGCCAAGGTTGCATTTCAAAGGAAAGTCCTCCTCAAGCACGTTGGGGTAGGCTGCACGACTCTCTCGAAATTTCTCGGCAGGGTGGCTAATTGCAAATCGTCCGGTATCGCTGTTGAGTCGTTGAGACCATCGAGATCACTACATGAGCTGGCTATACATGACACAAAAAAAAATACAACGATTAATTTGTTATAATTATTGTTTAAAAGTATTTTAGTTATCTCAAAAGAAAAATCAGTATTTCTTACTCGTGACCACAATACAAACGTTATTATATTTGCCTCAACATGACTTTGAAAAACACATGCTCTAAAATAAAAAGATAAAAAATGCACGATCCTATCACAGCTCGGACATCAATCCACTTTCATTGTCCACTGCAGTTCTGTGCTGCAATTTTTTACCTTTTTACAATCGATGTTGTAGTATATGTCAAGTCCTAACTTTATGTAGTGTTCACAAGCAAATACTCTCACATTTTAGTGTGTTTCCATTAAATTTCCTTTTGTTCTTCGTGCACCTCTGCACGGAGTAAGAATACTTATCCTTACGACCTGGGGCAGCCTGTCCTAAAAGGTGACAGAGCGGCCCAAGCTAAGTGGTACTGCATGGCAACCAGCCCTGGTCTCTAATAATGGCATCATAATAACTGTTCGATCCTTGCATAAATGGTCGTTGTATCTCGCCTCAGTTTTCGTTATCCACCTTCACTCTCGGTGAGGTGAATGGTGCAAGCGAGAGTGAGACGAAAAATATCAGTAGTATCGTGTGTGAATCTTACAAACGGTTATCTATAAATGGACCTCAGGCGCAATCAGCGACTTTAATAGCCTCTATCGATGGTACATTTGTATACTACCAAAGCTTGCGTAAAATAAATGCATTCTGTATAAAAATATATTTAGTTTTTCATACTTTATTCAATATCAAACTCTTTTCGTCATTCCAAGCATTTTTAATAACATTTACGTTTTCTATAGCGTACACGTACTCGGAACTCGACGAAATTAAAACGATATCACTAGGTAATCAAACAGTTAAATATATCTCTTTGGCAACTCGCTCATGCAAGGCACATTTTCATTTAAAATTATTCCGTCAAAATAAATTCTCAGAACCTCGACGTTTACTCTGCAAATAAATCCAAATATCATTTTCATTTTATTAACTCCGGATTTAATAATGGCCGTCGTATATTTACGTTAGGGCGGGAGCTCACTGTGCGTTAGATTCGCAACTCCTCCGCGTTTTGGACCCGCTACATTTAATTCATACTCCGAAAATATTAAATAAATACAAGTAAGTTTATTTAGACTTCAGATATTTGAGGAATTCAATAAAAACAATTCTGACAATCCTTTGAGTCGCGAGAAGAATTTCAATTTGCAAGATAAACGATGTTTTACATTCTAGAAAAAATCTTTGATGTTATATAATAATAAATAAATATTTTATTTATTGTTGGGTTTTGTAATCAAATAAAGTCAATAGGATATAAATATTTGTCTCCTAGCATGGTTGGATTTAGAAGACTGACTCCTGCGGCCGGGGTAGACTGTTATAAAAGGTAACAAAATAACTTTAGCTATATGGTAGGGCTCCAAGCTCGTCTGGATGGTAGCCACTCCTGGTCTCCAAGGTCTCTATGCCGCCTATATAGGTATAAGCTAGTATTGTATTATGATATAAGTAACCTGGGTTTCAGTCTCACTATGATATCGAACGGTAGCCTGTTAGCGATGCCCTTGACTTGGCAAACATTCACAGCTTTTTTTTTTAATAAAGATAGGCGTACGTTTGACCGCAATCTCACCTGATGGTAAGCGACGATGCGGTCGACGGTGTAGCACGCTTGCCTATAAGAAACCTGTTCACTCTCCTCTTGAAGACCCCTAAATTATAATGTTCGGGAAACACAGACGCCGGCAAAGAATTCCACTCTTTGGCGGTTCGCATGATGAATGTGGAAGCAAAACGCTTTGTGAGGATAGGGGGCATGTCGACCATAAATGGGTGGCGTATTGCCGTACGTCTGGTTGTCCTGTGATGGAAGGGAGACGGAGGAATTAAGTTGTATACAGCTGATGGCAACTGCTTATTGTGTCGACCATCAGCCTGTCTTCTTCAATAAAAAATAGCTCGTTGATCACCTATATATACTCCGGTTTCATCATAGCTATCCAATTTCAAATTCCTTAGTAAAAATACAATAAATTAGATGGGGAGGTATTAACCTCTCATCAATCAATTACGGTTGTCTACTATTTAAATATTTTATTCTAAACAAGTTTGACATCTTTGTATTTTAAGATTATAAACCCTAATCCGTACATTAATCATTAATCCATTCATGTTTTAATACTCAAGTGTTTTCTTTGTAGCAAAATAAAATACACTTACATTAAATACCAATGTCGTCGACCTTGTCAATCACCCCACATTGCTTGAAGATGAATTCTTCGAGCAATACGTCTTATCAGTGATGATCTACGGGGCAGAGAAATGGACTAAGTGTCCATGTCGGTGAAGCTGGTCTATAAATTTCAAGGCGCTCAGCGGACTATGGAGCAGGCAGCGTTTGGTGTTTCTCTTATAGATAACATTCGTAATCAAGAAATCCGTAAGAGAACCAAAGTTGGTAACATGGTTCGCAAAATATGCATGCTGAGGCAGTAGGCCGGTCACGTCTGTCGCAGAATCGATGGGTGGTGGAGCCGTCCGATAGAGCAATGAGAGACGCGTGGTTGTTGGTCGAAGCTGGATGGGAAAAGCAAGGAACCGGGTTTTGTAGCCCAAATTAGGGGTGGCCTAAGTGCAGCACAAAATTGAACGGCTGATGACGTTGATATTAAATACCCATAGAGTGAACTGATATGGGAATATTAATGGAATCGTCTCGTGTGTTCCTGCCTTTACAATTAATCACGGTCGGTATATTTCTGTAATATGTAATAATATGATGGATGTATGTTTGTATCCAAAATATTTACTTTGACTCACATGTTAAATTAAAAAAGTTTTATACCCTGCTGAAGGGTCTGAATAGCCGGTTATTGGGAGATGATTATTTATTTATCATTAAAGTTTGTTGTTATTATTCCATTTTAGTACACTGATGATTTCAATTAATTCATCCGTATGAAGATTTGAGAGCAAGAAAACATTCAAAATAAAACAAATAATGACTCATAATATTTTTTTACAACTGTCACTTTAAAATATTCATATGAATGCCTGTAGTATTAATATGCCATATTATCAATGTTACCTTTACAACGAAGAAATAAATTTTAAATATCTATCTCTAAAAACGATTTTGAGTAATATTCGTGTTTTCCTTTTCAAAACATTATACCGGAAACATGGAATAAAACACTAATTGGCGGCTTGCAAATGTCCTTTATTCGTAGCCACAAACCGGAAGTGACGTTATACGGGTGTAATTGAATTCGTATTTGCGGTAGATCGAGTTGAAATATGCGTAACTATTCGTTGTGCTAAAAAAACTGTTTATTTAGTTTATAAACATTTATAATTTAAACAATTGTAAGTTTTGTTTTATGTATGGTACTTATTGTTTCGTTAGGCGTATTAAATACAAGATGGATACGAAGTCATTTTGTGTTAATATGTTGTCTATGATCTACTCAAATAATCCTAAAATTGAACTATTCTATTGTTTTCGTTTGATACTCCATAGATTTTGGAAATTTGGACTCTTTACTATAGAATATAGCGTTATGAATGAATTGAGACGTTTCAATCCGCATTTCTATATTTGTTAATGATTTTAGGCTTAAATATTTCAAAGCTCTCTTGTTAGATTATTGAGGTAGTAAGTTTGAAGGTGTTATCAGGCGTGTAAAGCACAAAAAAGAAGCTAATCAACAAATGTTAGCGGTTGTTATCACTGGTTTTCTTTTCTTTTCACTCATTTTGTTTCTTCCTTCATGTATTTTGTGTAAATGGACTGAAAATATAATTATTTGTTTATAGTTTTATAATATAAAATATGACTATATTGATATTATTACGTATAACTTTGTGCACCGCCATCCACATGTTAATTAATAGATGTATTCCACTCCATTATAGGGTTGCCTGGAAGAGATTGCTTTTAGCGATAAGGCCGCCCATTGTATCACTGTAACTTATTCTAGTTTTCATTGTACATAGATTTAGTTGGTGAACAATAAAGTGTTTTTCATTCATTCATTCACTCATAATCAAGTATTGGTAACGTTACCCAACAGACTTCGTGTTTCGAAGAAAAATTTAACAAAATGCCAATATACATAAATAAAATTCCAGAGTCAAAAAGCAGGCATTTAAAGTTGGCACTATACTTTTCTCTTGCTAAACCGGATGTTAAAAGCCGTCATCGTTATGCTTCGAGCGCTATCTTCAACTCGACGCATTCAGCCAGTTTTATTTTAACACGCTTTAAATTAATTTTTCTGAGAAACATCAGACAGGCTAACGGCCCTCTTTATAGTAAGGAGTTACTGTCGCCTATGGATGTTTGCGATGCTAGAGGCACCGCGAACACGCTGTTGTCTGCTTAGCAGTACAGGGATCTGGGACTAATGCCGGAACACAACACAAGGTTATTATGGTGGCATACTTAGACTAAGTGTCGTTGCAATCGAGACGAGCTTGGGGCTGTTACAATTGCCTACGCACGACTTCAATACGATATGTAAACCGCTGAGGTTACATTTCGATTGACGTCATTGCACATCGTCATATTTAAAGTAGTAAGTAGTTTTAAATCGTATTCTTTATTTTCTCGTGGCATTCTATCATTAGACTACACTGCGGGCACTCAACACTCAATTTTCAATTTTCATTGGTATTTGAATTATTAAAGTATATAGCTTAGTCATTTTTGTTTGTCTTAAAAAGCCAAATCTGACCGACCCCGTAACAGGGCCCTACTACGTAGTCAGGATTGTTTAGTCGCCTTACTCGCCTTTACTTAGTCGCCGACAGGCCGACCCTGGCCGCAAGGGTTAGTATTCTTACTCTACCCCTGCACGGAGGAAAAGTTCTTCTGTACACTCATTTTTGTAAAGATACTAATATATTTCTACCATAACATATTCTTATCATATCATGTTTACGTAGTGACGATTTGCTATCTTCGAAACCCCAGTTCGTTAATCCGTACAAGCTAGTTTTATAAAATAAGGGTTATACGATATGGCTCTGGGGCTTACACCCGGGACTCCGGTCGTCAACTCCGGTCATTATCCCGCGGGTTCACAAACACTATTCCATTGTTTAACTTTTCATACATTTACATATTATTACTCTTTTTCATTGTTGCAATAAGTTCTCCGTGATTTTATAAATTTTATACGAGTAATTAAAAGTTTTTTTTTATTAGACAAAAATTTTACTCGCTTTTGTGCGTCGGTACTATAAAATGACTCTTTTTTTTCTGCTTAAACAAACAACCAATTACAAATATTTTCCTCCTTTCTACTCTAGAAATAAAGTTACCCATTTATGCTATTATAATTTATTATTGTACCATGTGAAATATGAATGTTTGTATAATCACATTTAAAACTTCAACAACAAATTCTGGAAGAATGGTTGATTTTGCTCGTGCATGTTTAAGAACAGTTGTTACATACCGTTGGAAATAAAAATAGCGTGGCAGATACTGTAGCCTTCTAGCACTTAGGGGGAAGTCAGGCTTCCCCCTAGACCCAGCAGTTGGAGGTTGAGGGCTGTTATTATTTTATATATCTTAAGTTTTCTGGCATTGAAATGTTTTTCTGCCAATGTGTTAGGCTACACGTAGCCAAACCACGTCACGAAGGCTGCAGTATGCGGGATTTTCTAATGCAATCCTTCCGCTATAATTCACACATCCACCGCTGCATGTTTATATTATCCATCATCATCACCCTAGCGGTAAGTCCCGGTTACAACCTCAACTTTTGCTTCGGTGCCCGGGTCCCGCTTTCCACCTTTTTTTTTCTCCACTTCACATGGTATTTGGCATCCCTGGTAGTGAGTCCATTGGCACGCCTTTTACGACGTCAAGCTAGTACTTTTTGGGTCTACCCTTCCTGCCGGGGCCCGGCGGAGGCAGCATGACTAGACATTTCCATCTTTATCTCCGTGATACGCAGCTTCTGTTATCGCTTTAGCATCGGATGTTTTTCACAGCCGTATAAAACAGACCTACTCGTTTTATAGCCCTGTCCTTTAAACTTACGCGGGATCGCAATTAACATCAGTCAGCTCGAGTCATTTCGCCCGTGTGGCATTCAGTCGTGCCTTGACGTTGCAATCGAAATGTATAATTTAAACCTATTTTGTTAAATAACTTTAGATATACATTTTTATCTTGATTGAGGTTGACATTCATTTGATCATTAATTTTTGATTTAGATATTTGATCATGAATTTTTCTCGCTATTTACATAGTAATAGTAACTATTACTATTTAGATAGTAACAAATTGATTGTTATAAGAAGCGAAGATAAATTAAATTACGCGATCCTAATTCACAATATTAGCATTTATAGATGTGCATTTATATTTTTTTTTATTGCTGAGGAACAGCAGGAAAGCTGATGATCTACTTAATCGTAAGCAGTTATCGCTTACAGAGATGCCAGAGGCATCGCGTACACGCTGCTGTCGCATAGGGGTACGGGAACCTGGCTCACTAATGGCGAAACACAACACAAGGTTATAGCGGCATACTTATAGACCAAAGGTGGTTGCCATCCAGACCAGCTTGGAGCCTTACCACGTAGCACGGATTGTTTTGTCTGTCTGAGTATTCTTACTCCGCCACTGTACGGAGCCAAATAAATAATTCTGCGTCTGTAGTCAGGTTTATATTTCCTAGATCTACTCTTAATAGAAGACATTGTTTTTTTAATTATATATTAGTAATTCTAGGTTCTAACTTTAGTCATTTGATATACTATTTATAATATACATTATAAATATTATACTTTTGAACGTTTAGTGAAACTTAAGTAAATTTGCTTTAGTTTATTCATAAGCCGCCTATGTATGTACAGCGGGTAGGGTTGTACGATCTTTAAAGAGTATAAAAATAATATATTTAAAAATATCAAATAACAAAGATTTATTTATTAACTAGATACTTTATATATTTAATTTTATAAACAAAAAATTTGATTATATATTTTTTAAATTTTCTGCTCTCAAGCAAACGAGTAGGTTTGTTGAGCAATTCCTTTTATTTATAAATATTGGGTTTTATATATTTGTAGCTATACGTCTCTTCGCCTGTGAAGCTTTCACATCAGACTCATACCGAATTTATGGTATTGAATTTTATCATACAATGAAATTTTACGCGTCTTTTTTCATCGACGTTTTTCAGTGACTTTTTTAAGCAACTAGGTTCAAAGAAATGATAAAAGTAAGAATCTAAAGATACCTTTGGTTTGCTGCCTTTGAGATTGAAGCAATTCAATTATCATGTTTTATATCACCCTCTTAATTAGATGGCTTATTTTAATTATTCTTAACTATCGGACACAACCTTCAGAGCATTATTTAATAAACATCCGAGCCTAAATTCACACCTTATCACTAAGTTTGCTGATTTCATGATTATATAAAGTTTAAACATGGAATGTACGTAAAAATGATCTTTTACTCAATGAAAATAATATATTATTAAATTTGGCTGCTTTATATTGAATAAGTGAATAGTTACATGGAGTAAAATGTTTTGTGACAACCCTATCTACATTATAAGTGCTAAAACAGATGTTCCTCTCACAGGGTTCACTCTATTTGCCTATTAAATAACTCGTATATTAGTAATTTCTATGTATAAATTTATATACAAGTGTTACATGAATTTGCAGAAGTTCTCAAATATATGTGTATTAATTTAGGAAGAGATAAACAATGGAAGCGTATTTTAGCCTGTTCTATAAAGTTTCTGAATAAGAAGTGAGGTATAAACGACTCGGGTCTCATACTGTATGGGTTGACAAGAGGAAGAGGGAGGATTAAGAAGGAGTTGTAGTTAACTACTTCGGAAACCATGAGCTTTCTTGTAAAACAATGTTATATCGCTGAAAAGATATTTGATTTGCAACGATGCCAGAATCTCGGGGTATTGGTCACCAAATGATAGGACGACCACTTACTTGCAGATACAGGTTGACCTAGTTTGGGGACCAGGGATTTATGTAACAACTTCTAAATAAAAGTATTTGTATTTGTATACTTCTTATCCATGCAAATTTGTATACTATTTATTTGTATACTTATTATCCATGCAGGGGCGGAGAAAGAATTCTAACCTCTGCGGCCGGGGACGGCCTGTTGTAAAAGGCGACAAAACAACCCACCCTAGCTACGTGGTAGGGCCCGAAGCCCGTCTGGATGGCGACCACCTTTGGTCTTAAGTATGCCGCAATAATAAACTTGGTTGTATTCCGGCATTAGTGACCCAAGTTTCTGTACCTTTATGGGACAGCAGCGTGTTCGCGATGCCACTGGCATTGCAAACATCCATAGGCGATGGTAACTGCTAAATTCTAAGCGGGCCGTCAGCCTGTCTGTTGTCCTACTGGAATAAAAAAAATAATTAACATATTAGCAGCAGATACTGTCATTGGATGTTTCGCTCCAGCTCAACGATATCACCTAGACCGCCAATTCGCCTGAACAGTTGTATACTGTTCGAGTTTAAACTCTGCAGTGGTTAGCAGTGGTCCCGGGTTTCAATCCCACGATAACATGCAACGCTTAGATAGTTTTTCTCGCCTAATGTGGATATTATAGCATAAATGCCATATACCAACAGTGAAGAAAAACATCTACAGGAAACCTGCATACCCAGATCACCGGTATGTGCAACCCGCCAATACGCCTTGGACAAGCGTGGCGGGTATACTGACCATTCCTAAGGGGTGGAAGACGTGGAACGTCGTGCGCTGTTATTATTCTAGTGGGTAGTTATGAACTGTTTACTAGTTACGTGACTTCACAAAGTTCTCTCATTTGGTGAATTCTAAATACAACAAAACTGATAAATATGTGCAAACAAGCGATGTTTGCTATCAGTTGAATCGAGTCGATCGCGACCCCATTTAACTTCGGTATAGTCTGCTTTCACTCGAAGTTTTATCAGCTCTGTCAATAAACAGTTTGTTTGAACATTCGCAAATCAATGTTTAATATAAATTTGTGTAAGGTGTACAAGATTTTAGTTTGTTAGTTAGTCAAATAAAATAAAAGGTGATATGCATGCCAATGGGCTCACTACCAGGGATGCTGAAGGCCGTGCGAAGTGGAGTAGAAAAAGTCGGAAAACGGACCCCGGGCACCGAAACGGAAGTTTAGGTTGCAACCGGGATACAACGCTTAGATGATGATGAGTTAGTCAAATAAAATCTTTGACCACCACACTCCCCTCCTGCCAACGCAGGCCACGTCGGCGGCGCCGGAGGGCAACTAACGACCTCCGGCCGCCGTAAAATGCGGCCGCAGGCGGCCCCTCGGGGGAGGGCCCGCCACCCGCACTATTGCCGCAAGGGTGAGGGCTGCGTGCAACAGCACGAGGGGGCTGCTTCGCTGAGGGGGCTGCGGTCCCCCTCAACTCGCAGTTAATACAGGAGAGCGCCAGAAGGACGAAAGCCTGACCCCCTGGCGCCAACACTTTAGAAGGGGCCCGCCTTAAGACAAAGGGCGGGCCGGCGCGGACCACGAGATCAGCAGGCCATATATCCGTAGGCCCGGGCGTAGGCGATAGGAGAACAGCGGGGTTTTTATTGGGTAGTCGGATGGTCGAATATCTTTCCCGGAGTTCCACATATCCGTCGGTCTCCCCGGGCCAGGAGAAACCGTCAAGAGAGGTTTTCCCCGAGACCAAAAAAAAAGTCTAATAAAATCTAGAATAAACGTTAAAAAGTTATCTTAAGAAAAATCACCGCAAAAGTCCTTTTCTGATAAGACTTTTATTAACAGATCTAGATTTTGATGCAAGGTGTGTCTATGTATCTCATCTGAGGGTCGTCTGCTGTTAAGTAGAGTGTAATGATTGACAGGTCAAAACTTGATTATCGAAAGTCTATTCACTTTGTTATTTTTTATTTATTAATAGACAGTTCCCAACACTACGCCAGGCTTTTTTTAGTTTCACATAATGAAAAACTATTTAAAAATTATACAAATGTATGTCTATATAAATTAAACCCACAACAACTTGTAGTTAGTGTTTGTTGTAGGTTGGCAGATCGATGAAACGCTTGAGTGGTTTTATATACATTTTAATGAGAAATATACTTATTTAAATAATTAAAATTTTAATGATAAAATAATTTAAGCAATATAATAATTTTGACTTGTAGATGACAATGTACATCAAATCGCACGAGTAATATTTATTTTTGTCATAATATCGAAAAGCATTTGGTACCTTTTTGTAAAATATTAGATATAATTAACATACATTAATGTTACATTACAGTGTTATCGTCAGCCGCAATGCATATAACTTCAATAATATAACTTATACTATTATATAACTTCAATTTAAAATAACTTATTTTAAAACGAACAGCTTCTATCGAAGTATAAGATCTTTTGAGAGATTTGATGAATACCTATATAATAGATATTTTCACAACATTTTTAGTTAACTTAAGAGGAAGCAAATTCAAAGCTACTTGAAGTAACAAGGCAAGAAATCCAGTTAAAATCTCAACAACAGTCGTTAAAACTAACAATGTGAAATAAACAGAACAACATCTCGTTTGAATAACTAAAATCTGGAATCTTGTAAACGGGTCTTAAAATTGAATATCCCGTTGGTTGTGGTCGGAATATATTATCGAATGCCAAGCACTTAGTAGACGTACTTTATTTGGCCAGAATGTATAATAATTTATATGAAAAATATTTCTTAATGGGCTATAAAGTAATATGTACCTGGTAGCTCAGTGATATTACACCCGAAAGTCAATCTAGAGGTCCCGGGTTCGAATCCCACGATAACACGCACCGCTTAGGCAGTTTTTCTCGCTTAATATGCCTGCGTAGTTGCCATCTACTGACAATGAAGGAAAGCATCGTGAATAAACCCGCATACTGAAGTCACCGGTATATGTAACCGACAATCCGCTTAGAAAAGCGGATTGTCGGCAGGTATATTTTCCGATCCCAGAAAACCCAGCTGTGGGACGGTAAGGGCTGTTATTATTATTATTTAAAAATATGTGTGTGTCTTTATAATTTACACTACTTCAACTCTGTGCTTATAGACTTTGGTGAAAGATTTGATTGAAATCTTCATTGTCTTAAATTTTAGATATGTTGCGAGTAATCCAAGGGTAAATACGAGATAACTAAATAACTTCATAGTTGAAAATCAATCAGTAACGAATTCGAATCCCACAATGACATGTACGGCTTAAGCAGATTTTCTCATCAGATGTTTATATCATAAAATAATTTCCAAGTAGCGGTAACGAACGAAAACATCGCGCGGAAATCTTCATATTGAGATACGGCTGCTACTGGTGTACATATATCATGCAAGTCCAGCGGTGGGGATTTATAGGCTATAATTAGTAATATATCGAAAGTAATAAAAAAAAATATTATATCCCCTAGATAGACGTCCGTGCAGGGGCAGAGCAAGAATACTAACCTCTGCGGCCAAGGTCGGCCTGTCGTAAAAGCCGACAAATCAACATAACAAAATAGCTACGTGGTAGGGCCACGTTTGGTCTTAGTATGCCGCCATAATAACATTGTGTTGTGTTCCGGCATTAGTGACCCAAGTTCCTGTATCCTTATAGGACAGCAGCGTGTTCACGATGCAAACACCCATAGGCGACGGTAACTGCTAAATTATAATCGGGCCATCAGCCTGTCTGCTATCCTACAGCAATAAATAAATTAATAAAAACTTTGCTCTAATATAAATCTTATGTATAAAATACACAATGTATCATAAAAATACATCCAGAGAACAATCAGGTTTTCGTAGTTATCAAAAGATTAAGTAAACTCGCAAGCTAAAGGTCCAGTTATACCGGAGCTCTTAGCAAAAGCTAGAGATAAACGATGTTACTTGGTCCCTGGTAATGACAAAGCTTAACCACCTTGCGGTGCTCAAAGACACCATTATGCAGAAATTCCTCGGTGGCAATTTGTCGTCATGACGTTATCCGGCCCATTATGGCCACCAGCTCTGCATCTTTGGGTGCACAATTTGAACATTTCTAAGTTACATTTCTAACATACGCTAAAATTTTGTTGCAACCCAAGTGTGGAAAAAGGAAAACTTTATTCAGAATTTTATCCTCTGCTCTTTTTAATTTTCCGAATTTCTTAAAACATGTTTTGTTTCACTAATATTGAATAATAATATAAAATGAGATTTTAATAATAAATGATAACCTCTATGGCACAATTATTTTCGTACTTTTGTAACGCTTTTGTCTGGGTGTTTATGTATATATAAAATGTATTTATTTACAAAAGAAAAGTGTATTAGTTGTATAGCTATGTAAGTAAGCCTTGAAAATGGTGCTGGGTTCATTGTCACAAAATTTAACTGACAAATATATGTTGTCTTTATTAATGATAATAAATGAAAAAGCATTTGCTAAAATTCATTATATGTAAAATCTTATATCTTTAAACGAGCAATTCTTGTATATATATATTTGGAATCTCGGAATCGGCTCCAACAATTTTCATGAAATTTAGTATACGGGGGGTTTCGGGGGCGATAAATCAATCTAGTTAGGAATCATTTCTAGAAAATGTCAAAAGGTGGCTTTTGAGTAGTCCCAATTTAAACTGTCCAATATATATATATATATATATATATATATATATATATATATATATATATATATATATATATATATATATATATATATATATATATATATATATATATATATATATATATACCTAGTCAGGTCATAAATTCTGTCACATGTTTAATGTAAAATAATTGTAACAAGTTTATTCATTATGTAACCATTCATATACCAAAATGAACTTAACAAAACATAGATTCTTATGACATTAAAGTTTATTCAAAATGACCTCCGTGATTTTGAATACAAGCCTTCAATCTGCGCGGCCAGTTGTCTATCGCAGCACGAACGAGGTCCATGTCAATATCGGCGGCTGCCTTAATCAAGGATGTCTTGAGTGACTCCAAATTGGGATGAGGCTTTGAGCACGCCTTTTCCTCCAAGTGTTGCCATATCTTGTAATCTAACGGATTCAAATCTGGACTGGAGGAGGGCCAGTCTTCGTGCCGGATGAAGTCGATTTCACGCGCCGCCAGCCAGTCTTGTGTGCTCTTCGCTCTATGAGCTGGCGCCGAATCTTGTTGGAATACCCAGTGCCTGTTATTGAACATGGTATGAGAAACAGGTTCCACAAGGTTCGTCAGGACTGTATTTTGATACACAACAGCATTCGTTTTTACACCTTTCTCACAAAAATGTACCTCTGTTAAGCCCCAATAAGAAACTCCCAACCATACCATGAGCGAGGATGGAAAATGACCTCGTTGGACACGCGGAATACGGTTGCTCGCTTCTTCACTACTGTGTGCGTACACCTTATCATTTTGTTTGTTGTAGCTCTCTTCTACGGTAAACATTTTTTCATCCGAAAAAAGAATTTCCCGATATTTTTTTCCCGCGTACCGCTTCAACAAAGCGCGGCATCTCTTCAGTCTCAGGTCCATTAGACGAGCATTCAAACGATGTCCTGTTTTTCTTCGATATGCCTGAAGCCCTAAGTCTTCATTTAACACCCTTTTCACCGTGGTTCTGCTTAACCCCATCTGAAGGGCCAACAGTTTCTGCTTACGTTTGGGATTTCTTTGAATTCGTGCCTTCATAGCTTTTATCACTGCTGGAGTCCTAACAGACCGAGGGCGACCACTTCTTGACCTGTCATCTACACTAGAGTCTTCATTGTATCGTTTGATGGTACGATAAACGAATCTTTTGGTAATATTCAAATTTTTCAGTATGTTAAAAATTTGAATTGGCGCGTAACCGCAACGATGCAACGCAATAACTGCAACACGGTCTTCTTTAAGCGTCCACTCCATATTTAAAAATGAGTAAAATTCTAAAAGTATACATTTTTATTTTCATGAACAATTCGAAATTCGAATTCAATAAACTTTTTTGTGGCCAGCATTCTAAAAGAAAAGTTTTTACTGTGTGACAATACTTATGACCTGACTAGGTACATATATATATATATATATATATATATATATATATATATATATATATATATATATATATATATATATATATATATATATATATATATATATATATATAATATTATTTATTTGTTTCAGTCTGGATGGTCCGAATAAATCAAACAAATTTGTTTCTGTAAAAATAACAGAAACGACAATTAAAGTTGATTACTCGTCTCTCATAACTCTTGCTTTTCTATCTATTAATTAAATTATTTAAATCAAATCTGTAACGTAATAACGTAAATATTGTTTACTTTTTTGTAGGCAAATGTCATGTGTCACACTTCTATGACACATGACATTAAGCGCGTTAAATCAAAAGGGATTATGTCCTGGTTACACAACCTAACCATAATACAATAACATTAAAGAGATGATATTCTCTTTACATCTCCCCTCCACGATATGAAAATTGCATAATTTTTCAATCAGCTTCAACTTCAAACATTGGAATTAGTTTTGTCACGTGGAATAGACTCGTGTCTTGATTTCTTTTTCCAGTTTTTATTTTATAAATTGAGTTTGAAATTTTTTCTTCTATTATATATGGGCCGATTCTTAGTTCTTCTAGCTTTTTCCTATTGAGTTTGTTTCCATTCTCTATGAATACCATATCTCCTTCGTTGAATTCATGGTGTCTTCTGTTTCTATTAAATAAACTTTCGTTATACTTATGTGATCTCTGTGTTCTTTCTAATGCTAATTTCTTATCTCTTATCCAGTCTTCTCCGTTTTTCTTTCTTTTTAACTCTTCTGGTATGTTACTGGTGTCTGTGCCATATAATAGATACTCTGGTGTAAATCCCGTTATTGTATGTTCTAGTATATTATACTTATTCACACATTCTCTCGCTATCGATGTCCATGCTCTATTCTTTTTCTCTTCGTTTATTTTACATCTTATTTTATTTACTAATGTCTGATTCAGTCTTTCATTCAGACCATTAGAAAATGGTGCATTTATTGCAGTAAAAATTAATTGCACTCCTTTATTTTTTAAATAATCTTTAAATTCTTTCGAATTTATTCCAGGATATTGGTCCGTTAAGATTGTTCCGATGTTTTCTATGTCTAACACAGTTTGAATTAGTTTTATAAAATCAGCGGCGTTTTGAGTTCTTGATGTTGAAATGAACGCATATCTCGTGAAATGATCAACAAGTAAATGAATATATTTTTTTGTTGATCTAGTGCTTCCAAATCCTCCAATTGTATCTATGGACATAATTTCGAAAGCTTTGGTCGCTGGTCCTAATTGTGACATTGAGCCGAATTTATGTTGCCCTCTTGACTTATTCTTAATACATATATAACATTCTTTACAAATTTTTTTTATATTCTTCACTAAATTTTTAGCAGTATAATATGGACATATTTTCATTTGTGTTTGTGTTATTCCTGTGTGACACCATTCCTTGTGTATTTTATTAATTAAATCAATACTGAATTTTTCTGATAATATGATTTTCTCTCTTTTCTTCACTTTTTTATAATATATTCCGTTTTTCTCTATTAATTTTTCTTTTTTATTCTGTAATAGTATATTATTCATCTGATCTAATTTTATTTCATCTATTTCAATAAAATTTACCGTTTTTAATAAATCCTCTTCTTCTGTATTTGATTCTAGAACAGGGTTTCTACTCAAGCAGTCCGCTTCTTTATTATCTTTACCTGGGACGTATATAATTTTAAAATCGTATTGAGATAGATAGTGACTTAGATCGCCCAATTCTTCGTCTGTTCGTGCTTTTATATTCATATTTTCCAGTGGTTTGTGGTCAGAGTATATTTCGAAGTATCTCCCTATCAGCCAGTGTTGCCAGTACTTTATTGCCTCTTTTATAGCTAAGCATTCAAGATAAATAGCTTTTTTTCTTTTTTGCGTTTCATTAAGTTTCTTTGAGAAGTAGGCCACAGGTTTTTCTTTTCCATCCTCTTGTGTTTGTTTTAGTATTGCGCCTATACCTTCAAGTGATGCATCTGTATATATCTTGATTGGAAGGTCTTTGTCGAATATCTCCAACACTGGTTGGGAACATAGCATTTCTATTATCTTTCTGAAAGATTTTTCACAATCCTCTGTCCATATAAATTTTACATTTTTTTTTAATAGTTGATGTAATGGATCTAGTAATATTGAGCTCTTTTCTATATATTCATGGTAAAAATTTATTTTCCCCAGAAATTGTCTAATTTGCTTTTGTGTAGTAGGAATTGGGAAATTTTTTATTGACGTTATGTTGTCTTTCAACGGTTTAACCGTATTTTCTCCTATTACATGTCCTAAATATCTAACCGAACTAGCAGCGAATGTACACTTTTTAAATTTTAACCTGAGTCCTTCTTTTTTTATTGCATTTAATAATTTTTCAATATGATTTAGATGTTCTTCAAACGTCGGTGAGTGTATTAAGATATCGTCTATATAGTTCACTGAAAATTCAGTTAGTCCATATTTTCTTAATATGCTACTCAGAATTCGTTGAAATATAGCTGGAGACGTTTTTAAGCCAAACGGTAGACATGTCCATTGATAGTGACCATCTTGTGTTACAAATCCCGTCTTCCTCCTATCCTCAATTCTTAGTGGTATTGACCAAAAAGCTGAGTTAATGTCCAGTGTCGTAAAGTATTTACAATTTCTGGCTCTTATTATTATATCATCTATTAAAGGGAATGGTTGTGCCTGAGGGACAATGTTTTTATTTAAATCTCTAAAGTCTATGCACAGACGTGTCTTTCCTTCATTTTTCTTATATGCTAGTGTGACGGGTGCAGCAAAAGGACTATAAGATTCTTCGATTAAATTCTTCTCTAGTAAGTTGGCTATTTGTTTCTCTATTTCTTTTTTGTCTTTTATATTACATCTATAGGGTCTTTTACTGCAGTATTTCTCCACTATTAAGTCAATTCTAGCTTCATATTCGTTAACAGTCCCAATATCATACTTGTCTTTCGCAAACACTGATTTGTTTTTATCTATCAATTTTTCTATCTTCATTTTTTTATCTTTATCTAAATGTTCTATATTTGTTTGAAATTCTTCTGTTTCCACGTGTTCATTAAAATTAATTGAACAATTTGTAACTTCACTTAATGTTATCTCTGGTTTTTCTAACTTTTTCTCTATTTTCTGTGAGATTTCTAAATTTTCATTCAACCTCAACTTAAACATAGGAATTAAGTCTAATCCTATTATAAAATCTTCAAAATCCTCTCTTTCAACTACATATATATCTACTATTTTTTCTATATCAAATATTTTTATTCTTATTCTTACCAATCCATTTGTCTGATTCACACCATTGACAGACCTCAAGAATATCTTGTTTAAATCTTCTCTATTCTCTTTTATTTTTATCCATTTCGAGTTTATCAAGGATACTTGAGAACCTGGATCATATGTTCCCATTATCTCTATCTGATTCTCAACTAGTAGCTTAAGTCTGATCAATGGTGTGACTATTAGTTTTTTTTCTCTGTATTTAAATTTACTTCTATTACTGAATTGCTTCCTATAGCTTTAGGTTTCTCTTTTTTCTCTAGTTTAAACCAGCATTTTTCTTCTGGATGATATCTTATACCTTTACCCATGTTTTCACATGTCATACATGGTTTCTTTTCTTCATTTCTGAATTTATGTTCTGGTTTACCTTCTTTTTTAAATGTTTTCTTTTTATTTATTATCCCTTCAAGCTTCTGTAATTCATTTATTAAATCTTTTGTATTTTCTATTTCATCTCTGGCGATCTTCTCTCTAATAAATTCTGGCAACCCAAATGCAATTCTATCTATCATTGTATCAGCGTCCATGTCCTTATTTATTTCTAATAATAATCGTTCTTTCTTTATTGCATATTGTACTATTGAACCTTCTTTGTATTTAAAATAATGAGCATATGTCCTGCTACTCCATCCCTTACCTGAAAAGGTTTCTATTAATATCTGTTTCCACGTATTCCAATTGTTTTCATGTTCTCCTTTTATTACAGTAGAAGTATACCAATCTTGGCAAGTTGCATCTAAAAATATTCTTAATAATTCTATTTTAGTTTTATCTTTTTCTATTTTAAATCTTCCACACTCTTTTTCGAATATATGTAACCATTGTCTAACATTAGATGTTTTATAATTAAATTTTTCTAATACAAATTTATCTACAATATGTTTTAAGTTTTTTTCTTCTTCGTGTTTTTCTGATTTTTCAATTAATTTTTCTAATATTTTTTCCAAGCTCGAGTTTTCTTTAATATTCTCTTGAAGTGTTTGTTTTAAATATTTCCCTCCAAACTGGATATTTCCTTCATCATCTAAATATATCTTTTCTAATTCTTTTGAAATTTTTATCCATATTTTTAACTCATCATGCCTTTTTCCTAATGAATTTTTTACCTTTTTGAAAGTCTCCGTCTTTGTCAACTCTTCATGATAATCTGCATACATGAGGTCATCTGGTATAACATATTTTTCCCCTTGTTCTGTGACAATTGAGGTTACAGCTACTACTGTAGTTTTACAGTCCTTTGGAGAAGCCACAGCTCTGAACTCGAATTGCAATTTCATTTTGTGACGAAAATTGTCGTTTTATAATATTATTTATTTGTTTCAGTCTGGATGGTCCGAATAAATCAAACAAATTTGTTTCTGTAAAAATAACAGAAACGACAATTAAAGTTGATTACTCGTCTCTCATAACTCTTGCTTTTCTATCTATTAATTAAATTATTTAAATCAAATCTGTAACGTAATAACGTAAATATTGTTTACTTTTTTGTAGGCAAATGTCATGTGTCACACTTCTATGACACATGACATTAAGCGCGTTAAATCAAAAGGGATTATGTCCTGGTTACACAACCTAACCATAATACAATAACATTAAAGAGATGATATTCTCTTTACATATATATATATATATATATATATATATATATATATATATATATATATATATATATATATATATATATATATATATATATATATATATATATATATATATATATATACACATATATACAAGAATTGCTCGTTTAAAGATATAGGATTTGTAACGCTATTTTCGCTTAAAATATACAAATCGACTTTCCCTCTTAATTGGCTATTTAAAGTTACATCTATTTTTATTCATTATTACAGTAGATTGAGCAATTGATTAAGCGATACAACGAGCCCATTTAACCGGTAATAGCGGGCATAATCGATCCTTCGCACTCGAGTGCTTTTTACAGGGGAATATTTGTATACAATGCTGCATCACTAACAATAAACGTTAATGTGCCCGGTGTAATACTCCAATGGACGGCTAAGTGGCAGGGGCGGGAGGATCGTTACCTGAAGGAATTTCGATCATTTTGGAGATGAAAAATATATTTGTTGAATGGAGAATAAAATAATTTGATTTTATATACCTATATAATTATCATCATCTTTACGTTGAATCCCGGCCGTCCTACTTTCTATTTACCACCCAGCCTGATTTTCAGTATTCTTAGTGGTCTATTGGCATGAATATCATACTTAACTAGGTAGTCTAGCCAGAATTTTTGGGTTTACTCCAGCTGTTGGACTTTGACGGAGGCAGCGTAGCTGGATATTTATTGCCCACATAAAGTATTGGATACAGAAGATCTTTGCCATACCAACGTTTAAAATTTATCCACGGATATGAAGGCTGCACAGATATATGAGTTCTTATAGCGGTTTATCCGTGTCACTTCTATGCATCCATAACTGCTTATGATCTCCGTCTCACATAGCTCCCTCTTGAGTAAATCTAGCACCAGCCATGTTGCACATCCGTATAAAAGCACTATTAAGTTTTTATGTATAATATGTGTCAAAAGTTTGAACTTATTTTGTGGATTTATGCTTTCGGTTGCCCGTAATAAAATTAGAATATAAAGCATACATTACATGTCTTTATGTCTGGACGGTGAAGGAAAGAGAGTGGCAGCTTATTGACGCCTTGGAAATGTGGTGTTGGAGGAGACTGCTTAATGTCTCCTGGACACAGCACCGCATCAATGTCTCCATCTTAAAGGAGCTTAACATCGGCGAGAGACTGTCAACGGTGGTGCAATCCCGAATATTCTAGTTCTTTGGACATGTGACGCGACGCGGGGGGGACTGTCTTACGATAGAATTTTTATAATTAAATCTCTTAATATATAAAATTCTCGTGTCACAGTTTTCGTTGCCATACTCCTCCGAAACGGCTGGACCGATTTTGATGAAATTTTTTGTGCTTATCCGATATCTATGAGAATCGGCCAACATCTATTTTTCATCCCCCTAAATGTTAGGGGTGACCCACCCCCAAAATTTTTTTTTTAAATTTTTGACATTTTATTATTTATATGGCAGAACAACGTTTGCCGGGTCAGCTAGTATATATATATATATATATATATATATATATATATATATATATATATATATATATATATATATATATATATATATATATATATATTACTAGCTGACCCGGCAAACGTTGTTCTGCCATATAAATAATAAAATGTCAAAAATTTATATATATATATAATATATATAAATATATATATAAATATATTAATAATATATAAATATATATATAATTTATATAAATATATATATATATATATATATATATATATATATATATATATATATATATATATATATATATATTTTAATGTTACAAAATAACTCGGCACGTTTGATTGTTTTTAACCATTACAAATACACAAAACAATTTTGTTTAGTGATTCTAGATATTTTTAATTAATTTTATGCGGTAATCTGGGAAAACAAAAAAAAATTGATACTGGTCTTATGACGAGGGAAAGAGAGACGAGTTTGCAGTTCTTTCCATCTAGGGAAAGTCAAGCCACTCAGTCGGGGGGCACACGCGAAAACATGTCTCTCTCACCGACTTCGGGCAGAGAAACAATGGGGCTTTAGTGGATACACCAGCGACATGACAATTTTGGGGACGCACAGGTAATGTATAAATATTGCACGGGAAACACACTTACCCACTGCAAGACTCCAAGCCGTAGGGTGTGCATGAAACATTTCACCATAAGAATAAAAAAAGAAACAAAAAGTTAGCAATTATAAATTTAATAATGATTAGCCTCAATATTTTTTAACTTAAGAATTTATTTTCCAGTAATTTTAAAATCAATAACTGTATTAATTAATATTCAATTAATGCACGATTCTAATCAGCATCACAATAAGAATTTAAAAGTTGTTATTTAAATTTAAAATTTTACTCAAATACCCCATAGTTATTGGATTCCAATAATTTTTAGTAAATTGACAATTTCACATTTAAAATGAACGGACTGCCTGCAAGATTGGCGAAACCGTTATAAGCGTTGCGAATGGCCTGCAAATGACCTGTTTTTACAATAAGGATTTGATAATAACATCGAGGAATTATCGAGGCTAATTCATTAAAATTTTATGAAAAATATATTTCAAATATCAATTTCTCTCTCTGGTCGGTCCTTCATGCTGGAATATCGTGATTATTACACGATGTGATCACATGGGAACAAACGAAATCTTTCCAGCGGTACCTGTCGGTCACCATCCTCGTTACGTCCTTGAACCTTGTAGATATATCAATTAACACAGGCGGACACAGGCGGAACTACCGGCTTAGTGACCAGTAAGTAACGAAATAAATTATAAAAACATCACTTTACAACAAAACTCTTTTCATTGTAATACTATATTACTAGTTTTTTAAGGTTTTTCAATTAAAGCTATCCAATCTAAAATATTTTTGTGAATCCATCGTGATTAACTAAGCTATAAATTTTATTCCAAACTAGCTGATACCGGCGACTTCGTACGCATGTTCGCTACACCGCTTGCCGTGGGGCAAGAAAACACACATCAAATCGTTGTTTGTTAATTTTATATTAAATGAAGATGATGCAATATTTTTTTAGATAAAGACAAAGTGTGTAAGAAATAAAACTTAGAAAATTTAATTTAAATTTATCCAGTAGTTTTGCCGTGATGCGCGCACAACTGCAGACCTCTATCATTTTATTTATATTGATACCGCAATCATTTTTATATTTTACTTTACTTCTGTCGAATCACAAATTGAGAATTAAAAACATAATGCATTATGCAAGGTATATAAAGCATGTCCTTATTGAGCAGGCGCACAAATTAAAAAGGGATGCCAATCTAGAACCCAAAAGTCTTCGGATGGGACGCCTCGCCTCCTTCTTTAAGACAGTCATGTCTGCAAAGTAGGCGACGGAGAGGGAGAGGGAGCGTCCCAGGCTACCCTCTCGCTGACGCGTCGCAGGAGGTTGGCGAACGAGCATCGGCCGCGGTAATGATCGGTCGCGGGCGCGGCCTCCTACCGCCCGCACACACACGGACAAGAGAGGGGCAGGCGCGGGTGTTCCGCGCGTCCATTAAGGTGTGTGATGATACAAGGTAGTTTTAGTGGGTATACCAGCGACGTGCGTCTCCCAGCCTAGACAAAGGGATGTAAGGGCGCGTTACACGAGGAGTCCTTGTAGCCATCCGTTCCTGCGGGGCGGCGTGTGCGCCATGCATTTCCAACACCAAAAAAAATGGACCCAAAAGTCTTGTGAGATTATTCTTACCGATCAACAAATTAATATCAGCCTGTTTATATTGTTAGCCTGATTCTTTTCTTGTGTTATTTGTAACATATAGTAAACGATACTAAAAATTTTATAATCGTTAGTGTGTATCGATTAATTGGATCTATCGACTACATCACAACACTACAAGTTGGCAAATAAAATAAAGAAGATAGGGCGAGTTATAGCCTGTCGATTGCATTCCATTCTCGATTCTATGCCCCTAATATATGACATAATTTCCGTTTGAAACGGTAGATGGGACTCGTAGACTTTAATGGCTGGTACTTAAGTTTGTATTTTTTAATGTAAAGTGTTATTATACTGAATGACTTACTTTTCATAGCCCAAAGATACAGCAAATGTCTTCCAGAAACATTTCACAGTATTGTCGCCTCTGGGGTTCCCTTGTAGAGATTTGAACGCTGAGTATGACAATTCAGAACGCCTGATCGTATTCCGACTGACGTCAGACTTGCCATTCAGAAAATGACGAGAGGAAAATCACCTGGACAAGATGGACTAAGCATTGAACATCTGCGATGCGCTGGTCATCACTTACCTCGCGTATCTGTAATGTTTTATAATATACTCGTATGTATATGCCATTCTTACTTGCCCTTTGATCTGCTAAAAACTCTGGTGGTACCGGTTGTCAAGGACAAGACAGAAGATATGTCCGATAAGTCAAATTATAGACCTGTATTGCTTGCTACAATATTAGCGAAGGTACTTGACAGTATGATTAATACTCACCTGAGCGCCTATGTCAACTTACACGACGTGCAGTTCGGGTTTCGCTTTGGACAATCCACCGAAACTGCTATTCTAAGTCTAAAGCACACTGTAATTTTTTTCAAGCACACTCTCTTTTCTTTCAGTTTCCTAATTATATGGCATTCGTCGGCCGAGGAGTTGCAGGAGATGGTAACTGTTATGAGTGGAGCTTTTGTTAGAAAGGGAATGAAGATGAATGTAAAGAAGACGAAAGTGATGGTGTTTGAAAGAGATGAAACAGTGACAGACTGCAATATTGTGATTGGAGATGAACAAATTGAACAGGTGAATGAGTTAGTGTATCTGGGTTCAAAGTTTACAAGAGATGGAAAGTGTGAGAGTTATATTGAAAGAAGAGTGAATGCAGGAAACATGGTGAATGGAGCTTTGCACTCCTTTATGAATAGTCGGAAGGTGTCTAACAAGGCTCGTCTGGCTGTGCATGAGGGGGTGTTGGTTCCGACACTCATGTACGGAAGTGAAAGTTGGGTATGGCAGAAGAAACATGAAAGCAGAATAAATGCAGTTGAGATGAGAGCGTTAAGAAGTATGATAGGAGTCAAACTGAGTTACAGGATAAGAAATAGTGAGATAAGGAAACGTTGTGATCTGAAAGAAGATGTAGTGACAAAAATTGAGAAAGGTATGCTGAGATGGTTTGGCCATGTCGAGAGAATGAATGAAGAACGATTGACGAAAAAAGTGTATAAGGCGAGTGTGAATGGAAGTGTTGGAAGGGATAGACCTAGGTGTACGTTTCGAGACCAGATTAGGGACGTCTTGAAAAAAGGCCAGGTCAAGAGTACCCTAAACCGAAGGGCATATTTGAAGGGAATAATGAAAATGGACGAAGCGAAACAAGAATGTAAGGATCGTAGCAAGTGGAAAGAAGTGGTCTCTGCCTACCCCTAAGGGAAAGAGGCGTGACTATATGTATGTATGTATGGCATTCTTACCTACGCATTATATGACCAAACCACACTAGTCTATTACTTTTAAGTTTTTCAATAACTGGCGCTACTTTCACACTTCCTTAAATGTACTCATTTCTAATTTATCCATTTTCGTAACTCCACACGTCCACCTCAATATTTTCATCTACGCAGCATGTAACACTCTTTCTTCCCTCCCTTTTGGGGCCCAGCACATCCTTGGTGTAAGCCCACCGCAACATTGAACTATGACGCCAGCTAAGGACCGGATGTGTGTAATTGTCTTATCGTTCATCACAAGTATAAGATGCTAGTACTTCACAGGCACTCCTTTTGCTTTCATGGCCCACCACAAAACCTTTCTAGGAACCAGATCATATGCCTTTTCGAGGTCAACGAATACCATGTGCAGGTTCTTATGCGCACTTATGTGTTTCTCGCATAGTTGGCGAAATGCGAATATGGCATCCGTAGTTCCTCGCCCAGACATGAATCCAAATTGGTTCTCACTTATTTTGCTCTCCTCTCATAGTCACCTAGCTATTACTTTCTACCAAATCTTCATGCTGTGCGACATAAGCTTTATTCCTCTATAATTGTTACAAATCTATACATCCCCCTTGTTCTTAATAATGGGCACTAGCCTA
Source organism: Malacosoma neustria (assembly GCA_963693495.1). NCBI lineage: Eukaryota > Metazoa > Arthropoda > Insecta > Lepidoptera > Lasiocampidae > Malacosoma > Malacosoma neustria. Next base: position 21,904,713 of record OY856377.1, read on the forward strand.
CTATTGCACCATTCATCGGGGATCGCCTCATCTTGCAACAACTTATTAAAGAACAAAGTCAGCCACTTCCACCCATCTGATTTCAAAAATTTCCAGTTGCAATATCTATCGTATATTTGTAGATTCATTTTAAAGGATGTGAATCATCACATCCTGTTTTATATCAATAAAATAGGTTTGCCCACTAAGTTATTCGTTAACGTCTGCAGCAATCACGTGTACACCACGCACAGAAAATTCAATAGATCCATTCCAGCATGAACGTAGGTTGTTGAACAAGATCATTCCGAAATGCGAATTTAAACTGGCGTCAGTTAATGTCATTGTCACGATCCGACGCGGGAAATGACAGGCACAATTCGGCGCCACAAATCCGGTGCCTTCCAACGGACGAGTGCTTTTCAGTGACAAGACAATTTACAGACTCAAACTAACAGACATGGATTTAAATTGCTATTTACCGAAGTTAACACTAAAATGAAAATTTTGTTATCAAATAGTCAACGAAATCTAATTCAATAACTGTAAAAGCTCAAAAACGTAGTTTATCTGCAACGATAGCAAATTTACTACATTTATCGTGACTTCAACAAAAGAGGCTGGTCAAAAGCTATTTGCTATATTGAAAGGTGCATTAGGAATTAAATTCTATGTTTATGTAAGGTCTATTTCATAGACTTATTATATAGTGTTGCTCACTTTTGTACTGTTTGTTAATATTGTATTGTGTATATGTAAGATCCTCAACAGTTAAGTACTTTTAAGCTGGAAAATTGCCATTCTGTCCATCCACTTACAAGGTCTTCGGCGTCTGAAGTAATAGGCCTACTGAATTAAGTGACATTACACTAGTATTTTTGGGGTCTATCCGACAGCCAAGGCTGGCTGAGACGATAATGCAAGACTTTTGCCTCATAGCTCGTAGCGTTTTTATATCACATAGGCAAAATACAGTACCTATATTATAAGTGGCGAATATGATGAATTGCGTGATTACGGGAATTCCTCACGTGGTCTATATGCGTATGTGCTTACGTTAAATAAATTGGCACATGTTTTCAGAATTATTTGTTTAGATTGCGGATGTAACGTAATGGGATCGCGATTTACATGTTTATAGGAGTGATCGCCGTCTTACGTTCTCTAAGGTAAAAGAAAAGTGATTAGTAGAATATGATAAAACGATCATAAAAAATTTAGTAATAGTGGGTAACAAACTATCATCTTTAAAATTGACTAACAATACAAAGTTAAAATTATTTATAGCACTCATAAAGGAAGCTATTTGCAATACTTCATAATGAATAAAATAAAAAAGTAGCAATGTTGTTACTAGCTAAAAGGGAATCCAATACAACTCATTTTCTTAAAAATACAGCCTTCGAAACAGTTCATAAAACAGGAGACGCGATAAATTAATATTTTACTATCCCAATAAAAACTGTTGTGTTTGTTTTTATTACACATTAATTTGATGATACTTCCTTTAATGTTTTATTGAGTTTAAATTTGTATTTACTGCTTTTTGATTCATAACCAATGTAATTCTCCTTATTTTAATAGTATTTGTTCTTATATAGTTTCAGTTCAAAGGGAATAATGAAAGAGGACGAAGCGAAACAAGTATGTAAGGATCATAGCAAGTGGAAAGAAGTGGTCTCTGCCTACCCCCACTGGAAAGAGGCGTGATTATATGTATGTATGTATGTTCAAAGTATATGACTGGTATAATTTGATGGATGGATTGTATAAATGATATGACGAAAAAAGGTGCAAATATGACTGCAAACAGAGGATAGTGGACGGAGAGAACAGATTGTGCCAAGTTTACGTACATTCTATTAGCTAACCTTGGTATTTCACTTTATTAATTTAAACATTTATTTTAATCATCTCTTACGTGCATTTCATCTCGATGCCAACCGAAGTCTAATCTTTACAACTGAAGGTACACATATGAATACATGTTATTACATTTCCGCAAACCTTTTGGGACGTTGTCTATCCTTGGAGTTTTTCTGACTTATTACCTGGGTAAGTACCATTATTTGTCAGAAATAAAATGAATTTTATTGTAAAAAAAGTGTGGGGTGCTTGTTGTCAATTGTTATAAATATTTTACCGACAGATATTGGTAGAACTAGACATTTTGAAAATATCTTAAAAAACACCCTACGCTTTTTAAAAAAAAGTGTTTTTTAAGTTAATCACACAATCCTTAATTTAAATTTATTGAAAATTATTATTTAACTTTTAGTTTGATTGCCTATAAAATAAAAGCGTGTTAATATTATTTATTTGCCGTCAATTCCCAATCGGTAAATATTATTTTATTAATTTAACGCCATCTTCTTGTTATTAATTAATCTCCATATAGCTTTTCGGCAGAATTTTGATATTTTTTGAATGTTCAAAATGGGTAAAAATCGTGTCCCAAATACCCAAAAACCCGATAAATCGAAAAATTCCGTTAAATACAGGTCTAATATAAAGCTTGTAAAAGAAGAACAAAAAGCCAACGAGCGGCGGTGTACCCATCCAAGTACTGACCACGCCCGACACGCTTAACTTCGGTGATCGGACGAGATCCAGTCCGAAAATTCGTTAATCCTGAGGATCCTGGTAACGATAATGATACAAACTATATACAAATTATTGTATTGTCATCGGTCCTTGATAAGTGGGCAAGTTTCGAATCAATCCGTTGAAAGGAGTGAAAATCACGTTCAAACATTCCGTTACATAAATACATTCCGAGATACACTAGATTCATAGATACAATATCCGGATGACCGAGCTTTGCTCGGTATTTTTTTTTTATAAATTGTGTTTTTTGGAAATTAACAATTGATTTTCTTAGTCTAACCTCAAAGCAAACACTCATTGACTTCTTGTTACTTAACAACGCCATCTGCTGGAAAAGCAATTTAAAAAAAAACGTATTATTATTCGCCGATAGATGTCAGGAAGAGTCATTTTTCAGTTTAAATTATTCGCCGATAGATGTCAGGAAGAGTCACATTTTTGTTATTTTTCTTCCAATAAAAAAAAGCTAATAAAATGACATTTTCTAGAAATTATTCCTAGCTAGACCGATTTATCGCCGCCGCAACCCCCCGTATACTAAATTTCATGAAAATTGTTGGAGCAGATTCCGAGATTCCAATTATATATATATATATATATATACAAGAATTGCTCGTTTAAAGATATAAGATACCAAGCTAATAAAAACATGTTTAAAAACCGAATATGTTTCCATAGTAACTTGGGAATACGTGGCCGAATGTCAATCAACGGTCAAATATTTTACAAATTTACTAATTGTAACCAATCATAGTAATGGTATGACTTATGATATAACTTTAAACTTAACTTTTTAACAATTTTTTAACACAGTTAAATTACCATCACCACAGTTAATCAAAAATTATTATCTTCGGTATATTCTACAAACATATTATTATTTCTAATGATTTAAGCACTGTAACGCGCTAGTGCCACATTTAGTTAGGCGATACTGAATGGAAGAATATTTGTTAAATCACATTACATGCAGAGTATGAGAATTAGTTAATTTTAGCCATTTATTTGCTCGTGCTTGTTGAGACAATCTATTGTCCCGGTCCTGGTATAAGGTTCTAGTGACAGCTTGACAGATATTAATGAAAATTACGTTCAGTATGATAAAAAAACATAAGTATTTTCCAATTACATTACTTGAACAAACACCCATTAGGAAATTCAACAAAAGCCATCAGTAATTAATCTTTGACACAATATTTCTATACTCACCGTCACAAATATATTTCGAAAAATGCACCTTATTCCTACGAGTTAACATATAAACTTATTTATCACTCCAATTAGAGTCATTTCATGCTGAATCACTAAAAAAGGAGTCGTAGCTACGAGGAATAAGGTCGAAATTGTGTGTAAGGAAAAATAAGGGTTGTTACACGACAATATTAATTGTATTCTAACTGTAGTTATTGTTGCGGCATCGAGGCGTTTTGTCAGTGACACGCTGCGTCATCGCAGCGTCGTGTCAACGCTCGTTGATTAATTGCTTTCAGATATTCAAATGTGGATTGACTTGTTTTTAGATAAGTTATAACCTAATTTGCCCTGAGTACGTTTCTGTAGACTTCACACTTTGTAAATAAAATTAATGTAAATGTTGTTATAATATTTAATTCAGGTACAATAACTATTTGTACTTTTAATTAGCTTTCTTTCAAAAAAATATATCTATTTATCTTATATATAAAATTCTCGTGTCACAATGTTCGTTCCCATACTCCTCCAAAACGGCCTGACCGATTCTCATGAAATTTTGTGAGCATATTGAGTAGGTCTGAGAATCGGCCAACATCTATTTTTCATACCCCTTAGTGATAAGGTCACTGTTCCACGCGGACGGAGTCGCGGGCACAGCTAGTATAGATAAATGTTTTTCCCATATTATTATGGGCACATTATAAATAAATATACTGGTCCCAAAGTAAATAGCATAGCACTTGTAGTATGGGTACTAGATAACTGATATACTACATATATACTTTTCTCTTAAAAATAAATACACATGTATTATACATAAACACCTAGACGTGAGACGGGAATCGAATTCGTGACTTCCGCAGTGTGTTAGTCACTACGCCACTGAGATCGTCAGTATATTTAATTCCGTTTTTTTTGTAGCTATCAAGAGATACTTTTCTTACGGTAAGCTTGCGGAACTCACTGGTTCGATTCTCGTCTCACGAAGTATATACAATCCAAACTACTTTGAGATGAATTAATTGATCCGCTAATTTATTCGTTGGGCATGAACCTCGTTTTTGCTTAAAAAGTATATTTTTAAATTCTATCTTAGTTATTTCCTGATAATGAAATCTATGATAAATTATTAAAAATCTCCAACAAATTTAATGCGTTCATACTTAGCGAACATATTATTAAATTTGTAAGGAGTAGTATGAATCCCTCTAACAAAAATGCAGGAATGCCTCTGAAGGAAGTACCATTTTTATGCTGTAGGACAGCAGACAGGCTGACGGCCCGCTTAGAATTTAGCAGTCACCGTTGCCTTTGGGTGTTTGCAACGCCAGTAGCATCACGAACACGCTGCTGTCCCATAAGGGTACAGGAACTTGGGTCACTAATGACGAAATACAACACAAGGTTATTATGGCGGCATACTTAAGACCAAAGGTGGTCGCCATCCAGACGGGCTTCAGGCCACGTAGGTAGGATGGGATGTTTTGTCGCCTTTTACGACAGGTCGATCGAATCCGCAGAGGTTAGTATTCTTTTTCCGCCCCTAGACGGATATAAATATATTATTATTTAATATTTATTAAGGTATCAATTAATAGATTTATTTTAAACTAGCTGAGCCCGCGACTCCGTCTGCGTGGAATAGTGACTTTGGGCAGCATTTTTTGGATATATCTTATGGTTTATTTTGGATTACAAACCCTATAAACTCTAAAATAAATGAAATATACAAACTGCGTTCGAACCTATAATGACCAGCCTAAGCTGAACCCTATTTTATATGATTGATGATATAAATCTGAGGTCAACTTAAATTGGATTACTGAAAATCCGAAACTGATCATTTTTAACTAAAACCATTTTTTTTTCTAAAATAAAAGTAGCCTAAGTTACTCCTTGTTACATCAGCTATCTGCCAGTGAAAGTCCCGTCAAAATCGGTCCAGTCGTTTCAGAGATTAGCCGGAACAAACAGACAGACAGACAGACGGACAGACAGACGGAGAAAAACTGTGAAAAAAATGTTGTTTTGGTATATGTACCGTGTGTACATCCAAATGCACTTAGTAAAAAGTGGTTATTTTAATATTACAAACAGACCCTCCAATTTTATTTATTTGTATAGAGTATAGATTAGGTATAAAATTCTTCTGCATTAGATTTGATTCTAAACTAACTAAAAATGTAATCACAGGAAGTCTTGAAACATTAGCGTTCCATTTTGTGGTACCTTCTTTCTTATATAATAAGCAGACAAATCTCTCGAGCATTTCAATCGGACAGATATATACAGCCGACTGAGCAACTTGACAAGATTCATTTTATATATTTACAATCCCCCCTGAGGACGTCAATGAAAAACCGATTGAGAAGTCTAGACGCGATAAATAAAAAGCACGTCAAATTGTGCGTAACAGATCATACGAACAACATTCTGTTACTCATTAATTCTTCTGATTCTGATGCTTCATACTTTAACTTCTGTTTATTATACTTCGAATCTATACATTTTATTAATTTTCATTTTACTTTATTATCACTAATTTACGGTTACTAGTATATAAAAATCGAAAAGCTTGATCTCAGCTGGATTTATATTTTAAAGCGATTGACGTCTTAGACCCCAAGCGTACCAGCAACCTAAAATCGAAAATCTTAATGACCTTTCCTCTGTCTGTAAATTATTAGAAAGATCAATGTTTAGATTTCATAGGTTAAATAGTAACTATGTATTTTTAATACTGGTGAACTGCAAACAGGCTGACGGCCCACTGGCTGTTTGCGACGCCAGGGGCAATAATAATACGCCCCCTTCTGCGTAGGGAAACTGGAATCTATCAATTATGCTGAAACACGGTTATTTTTATAGCATATTTAGGGACTAGGGATGGTTGCCGTGGAGTCGGGCTTGTAGCCCAGGTTTGGATAGAGATGTTTTGTCACCTTTTACAACAGACCGCTTTTGGTTGTAGTAGACAGTATTCAACTCCGCCCCTGTACATAGAATCATGAGAATTTATATTCTCATTAAACATTTTGTTGAGATACATCTTCTTTTTTGTATTTAAGGTTGCTTTTACTAGCCCTACTAGTTAACTTTATCTACCAATAATACAATATTTTCATATAAGAAATTTAGAAATATTGTTACCCGAACAAAGTATTTGTGATATTATATAATACAACAAACAAGAAAATAAACATCAAAAACTTTTCATATGTATTCTTGATAGATACAGGAAATCGAAAAATTAATACATGAATTGATAATACAAAAAGATTTTTGAAAACGTATGGATTCGTAGTACAATAACAATTTGTTCACATAATTTGACGATCACAAGACATTTGTTTCGACGACCACCGTGGCGTAGCGGCTAGCGCACGGTACGCTTGTGGAGGTCATGGGTTCTATTCCCGTCTTGAGTTTAGGCGTTTATGTATCATATGTATTTCTTTACAAAAGAAGACCAAGTTTCCAGTTGACTTCAAAATTCAACTCCAGTAGCGGGTTAAATTGAGCATTCATCTGTCTGGGTGTAGGAAATTTTATTTTAAATAGAAAATTAGTTTTAGTATTTATTTAAATTAGTATATTTTGAACTACTAGTTTGAGTATTCTTAAACTAGTAGTTCAGTGTTGAAACTTACAATCTTAAAAAATATACATAACTGCAAAGTATATAACAGGTTTATCAGAATTACTGATTAATTCCCTGTTTGCATTAAGGTATGATTCCGAACTACGCTGCTGCCGCGACACTGCTGCCACGGCACTGCTGCCTAGTTCGGAATGTACTCTCATATATGCTTATAGAATTTGTATGGGAACCGGTAGTGCCGCGGCAGCACTGCTGCGTGCAGCGTAGTTCGGAATCATACCTTTACTGTACCTCAATGATATAAAGAAAACATGTGTTCAGTTCATACGTGATGAAAGTGAAACCTTAAAAAAGGTAAACTTCAAAATAAAAAAGAGAAACATCAATGAGTCAAGATTCGAACTTAGACGGATCCGATACCTAAAGACCACGTCTAAAAGCTAGAATTCGCTTGGATTTACCCGTTAAAATTATCCAAGTTATTGAGTTTGATGTTTACAAATCTAAATTTATATTAAATTAAAAACATTAACAGAAAAGCAAAAGTTTTTGGAGTTATGCAAGTCAGGATTCCAACCCGGATTGATCTGAAACCCAGTGACCCAACCTATGAGCTACAATCCGCTCCAAGATTTGGGGTGAAATTATTAAAGTGTTAACTTTTCTTTACATTCTAGTCTTCAATATAATCGATTGCGAAATCGTGTTAACAATTAGAAGGTCTCTTCTCTGTCAGTGACCAAAGAGACAATTTAAGAGACTTGAAGCCTCTGCTAGCTCTGCCTATTAGCAACCTGTAACAAGTAGTAGATGAGAGGCTTACGCCCCAAAAAGTTAGGTTGCTATATCAGGGAATAAGGCTCACCAAGCACTCTTTTGTTAGTAAATAAACGCTTCAATAAGTTCATTTTCAATTCTTTAACGGAAACAATAATGGTCTGTCTTTAACAACTAAGCAAAACTAGTGTCTTCATAATTAAAAGCACAGCACCTTTCTTTAGTTCATTGTTTATTCTGATTTTCTTTATTAATAAAAATACGAAGAAATGAGCCATTGTTTTAATGACGACCTGGTGAAAAGAGAAGGCGTCAAATGCGGGCGAGGTGGCAGCGCTTTGTTTACTATTGTGCTAATGATGTATTTGTATGTACTCGTGTTTCTGCTTTTGCACTACGTTGAATATTATTTGTTTATTTGCTGTTTTGAATTCGTATAAATGTAGAGTGTAAAGGTCGTATCTAGAGACTGCCAAGCTAGTTTTGATTTTTTGAAACCTTTATTGGTTAAATCAGTATATTTTATATACCAAGAAAATTATATCATCTTTTTTTAAATTTCTGTAGGATAGCAAACAGGCTGACGGCCCGCTTAGAATTTAGCAGTTACCGTCGCCTATGGGTGTTTGTAACACCAGTGGCATCGCGAACACGCTGCTATCGCATAAGGGTACACGAACTTGAGTCACTAATGCCGGAACACAACACAAGGTTATTATGGCGGCAAACTGAAGACTAAAGGTGGTCGCCATCCAGACGGGCTTGGGGCCCTACCAAGTAGCTAGGTTGGATTGTTTTGTCGCCTTTTACGACAGGCAAACCCCGGCCGCAGAGGTTAAGTATTCTTTCTCCGCCTTTGCACGGATAAAGACCGTCACCTTCTAATATTTATATTTCTTTTCTAAATAAAACCTTAATATAAAAAATATAACGTCTAAATGTTCCCAAAACTGCCTTCGCAGTAGTATAATTAAAAAAATAATTCAAAGTAGAGTATTTATTTAGTATATTTGTGTTTTAACTAACATTTCGCATGCTTAATCATAAACTGACCGATTACGATTTAGGTGTAAAGTGAGATAATATAACGGGCAGCATTGTATCGACGCCCTCTGCCGGCCAAACTAAGATTTATTTCGATATCTCTTTCCCACACTGAGTTACCGCTATTTAGTTATAAGTCAATATATGGGATAAGTAGTAAATGACAAAACGTTTTTTGCGATTTCCCAAAAAACAGGTTTTTTGAGTTAGGTCAGTTTATGATTAAGCATGCGATTTGATTATTTCAAAATAATAAATTATAAAAGTTATGCATAAAGTTTAAATCTTGTTGTATCTAATATTTTAGTTAAGAATACTCAAGGGACAAGCATTTATCCCACCATACATATTTCAGAAGAGACCTTAACTTTTTATCAAAGATAAATTATAGATTTATCCAAACTTTAAATATACCAAAATATCCATTAGCACCACAATTCACCTTAACAAGGTAACTATTCGAGCTTAGAGTAAGTCCATAATAAAGTAAGAGCAAACCGTTAATAACCACTTATAAGTTATAACGACAGTTATCCAAAACCGCTAACATCGCAAAACCGGTATTCTCCGGAACGGCAACCACGGAAAGAGCACCTGCGGTAAAACTTTTCCCCGCACTAATTATTATAATTGAATTCGCCTTCTTTTACTTTTAAAATCTTATAAGCCAAGGTAGAAGAGGGATTAAATTAAAATCTTATTACATAATTAGTTTTTTCACTCTTCACGTAGAGTTGGAAATTGATTTTGATTTAAAACGTAATTTGCGATTTGGATATTCCAGACTTGAGCGATTTAATTTTGCGAACGAGATCTGATTTTAGAATTTATGGAGATCTTTGACATTTGGTCCAACCTGCTGTTCATATAAGGTCGCAAAATATGATTTTTGTAAGATATAAAGATGATTTCTGAAATGTTTCTTAGTTTTCATGACAAGTGTGTAATATCTATTCTTAAACATTTGCAACTAAAACTACTGAGCTTTAGTTTGTAACTGAATTGTAAGATGAATTATAATTGAAAAAATCGCTTTAAAATTCAGTGTTACGTATTTAGCACAATCAATTTACCGCGAATATTTCCTAGTATCGAGTTAATCGTATCTAAGCAAATGCATTGCCACCCCTATTCTACGACGACGCTGCCATCTCTCGATTCGTTCATTCAAAATATACGCTGCGCACGCGTCGCGTCAATTTCCGTTGTTCTATTCCAATATTTCAAGAAATTAACTAGCGCAATCGAAAGTACTTCGTGCCAGTGCCTCCTTCAGCCATAATCGAAGAGAACCAGCAGCACGAAGACCGAGGTAAGTGGTCATGCATTTGTGTTGTTAAAAGTCCATTCCCGATACCGAACATTCGGCAAACATCTCTTACATGTATAACGTATAGTATACATTAAAATGCTAGGTAAGCTTAAATTAAATTAGTTTTTATTATTTAGTGTTTATTACTTTAAATATTTTTTTTCTAGGTAATACATTTTGAATTATGCATTTGAGGATGATTGCGAAGACAAATTGAATATAAGAAGTATCGTCAATAACAATACTTTTAGGGTCCAAATCAACCTCACCTGCATGGTGCTGGTGACTGGTGTACCCTGAACTAATAAGCGATGGTTGAAACTCTGACAAATACTTTTAAGAAATAAAAATATTAATTTGCAAAGTTTCGTTGGAAATAACATAAATATGTGCGTATAAGCGATGCTATTACATAAAGCTTGGATAAATAAATATATAACGACTGATAAATATTTACCATAATTCCAAACTTTTCCATAATAGTATATTGTGTATACTTAACACAGTCAAACTGCTTTCAAACCTTTAACAAACTGCTGATATAACTTTATAGTTACCCAGTAAATATATTCTAATAAAGACATAGTACAATGTTTGTATTTGTTGTCTATTTTATTTTGAATTATGTACAATTTTCAAAATGTGAGTTTTCTCACGTACTCTAACAATGTTCTCGTTTTCAAATATTTTCTGTCAATAGATAGAGTAATAGCAAAATGATTATTTTAATGCTTTACAAAGCTCGACGTAAAGTGAGAGCTTTATAAGTTCAGGTATATATCTATGTCGAAAGGACTGAAATTATTTGAGCCTGGTTTTTGAATTAGATGTGTTCTGGCTAACCATTTCATTTTTGAGGTTATAAAAGTTAGCACATGGATTGCTTCTTTTACTATATGATTTACAGCAAGAACAGAAGAAACGACAGAAACAGAGTGAAAACTGACATACATGTGAAGAAGTTAGGCAGGAGTCATTCCTGCAGAAATAAATTTAGCTACATGATCAATACTGATCATGTACATCACTTGTATCAAAAATAATAGTAAAGTACGTATAGTAAGAGAGTTCATAGCGTATAAAGTTACAAGAGTAAAATTATAAAACTACGGGTGACAGTACATTCAAGTTTAATTTGTGTAGGAAACAAAATAAATATAAAAATAAATAGAAAATTTATTGCAAGATCATATAAATTGATGCTGAAATGACTGTGAAGTGGTCTCCCTAATATACAAAAGCTCGTTGGAATTTATACGTACACAAATAAACGTATTAACATACGCAGTAATATATGGAGCAATAATGTATCATTTTTATATTAATATTCATTGGAAACGGACGGAATATGTCCAGTTGGATTAATGCATGGCGACTGACTGGAGATAGCAAATATGCAGATTGTATTGAATTTTTCGATCCAACGTACAAACATGGCTGACATTGTAATTTTACAAAATTATTATATACAATATAATAAAATATTTTAATTGTTTATTTTTAAATAGTTCATAATATTCATATAATCAGATTATTGACCACTATGGAACAAAATGAATTCATATGACAATGGGTAGAGATATTTTACCGATGAGATATGTACTTGTTATTTTCTAAATAACATGTATGTATCGACTAAATTCATAAGACATACGCGAAATATACATCCATAAATAAAATATTCAAGAATATATACAACTCAGTGTTAATATTATATTCTCAATCATAAGTACATTAATAGAAGCCGTGAAGCTCTCTCGAACGATCATTATATAACACACCCCAGTACAACGTTTAAAATGAAATCTCACTGAAAGCTTGATAATGTTGTTGAAGATGATAATGTGGTACATATTTATACTTGAGGCATTGTTACAACACTAAGATGTTCTACGGGACAAGCATAACAAATGAAATATATTCGTACAATACAAAGATTACAAGAGATGGAAAGTGTGAGAGTGATATTGAAAGAAGAGTGAATGCAGGAAACATGGTGAATGAAGCTTTGCACTCCTTTATGAACAGTCGGAAGGTGTGTAACAAGGCTCGTCTGGCTGTGCATGAGAGGGTGTTGGTTCCGACACTCATGTACGGAAGTGAAAGTTGGGTATGGCAGAAGAAACATGAAAGCAGAATAAATGCAGTTGAGATGAGAGCGTTAAGAAGTATAATAGGAGTTAAACTGAGTGACAGGATAAGAAATAGTGACAAAAATTAAGAAAGGTATGCTGAGATGGTTTGGCCATGTTGAGAGAATGAATGAAGAACGATTGACGAAAAAAGTGTATAAGGCGAGTGTGAATGGAAGTATTGGAAGGGGTAGACCTAGGCGGGCGTTTTGAGACCAGGTTAGGGACGTCTTGAAAAAAGGCCAGGTCAAGAGTACCCTAAACCGAAGGGCATGTATGAAGGGAATAATGAAAGTGGACGAAGCGAAACAAGTATGTAAGGATCGTAGCAAGGGGAAAGAAGTGGTCTCTGCCTACCCCTACGGGAAAGAGGCGTGATTATGTATGTATGTACAATACAAATTACAGTGACGGAAAACAAATCTAATGCTAAAGTCAATGTACTATGAATAAGTTTTAAAATATTACTAATATTTACAATATTGAATTTTATTCCAACCATTGTTCAGTTTTATATTTCAAATTAATATTGAACTTTAAATCGTATTGTCTGGTATTGACGCATTTTTATAAAAGTTTTTGAACTGACGAGGGTTGTGGATATTGACAGATTGTTGAGACTGAGTTAAAATTATTAAAGCATAAAGACGTGTAATTTTTTTTAATGCCTTTGCATGTTTTGTAAAGCTATTCACAATAAACTTGTATACGTAAATACGCTTGCTATTAATGAATTTTTCATATTTTTAATAGCTGAAGCAGCAGACAGGCAAGCAGTCTACCCTAAAGCAGATGGTCACCGCTGCCTATGGACATTTGCAACTCAAGAGGCATTGCCAACGCGCTGCCAGCTTTTCTTTTTTGAAAAACCCTATATCGCACTGCGTTGGGAAAATCTCAGTCGGGAGCTCTGCTTTTAGAGAACCATTTTGTACAAGAAAAGAAGTCTCCAGGAAATGGGGCTGAAACCATGGGAATAACCCAGCTGATGGCGGGCAGTATGTTGGTAGAAAGACGAAGAAGGCATCGTTCTAAACAGTTTCTCAGAACCACAGTAAAATGTAAATATTAATTATTTTTAAATATTAGTTGCATTTGACGTTTTGGGCTTTACTCTGCACTGCTACTTTTTATTAAAGTTTTTTAAACCTCTTATTAATCATATCATTGCAATATATTTTTCGTCATTAAGAAGATATATATCAGCTCAACTTACTTCTTTTAATCTAAGTAAATTCATCATAATGGGGGCAACAATTTTATTTGGAAATGATATATCCTTGGAAAGGTCAAGTGAAATAACGTAAGTAGGTATTTTTATTGAAAATTAATGTAGTTATGATTGAAATCACAAACACTACGCTGGGAGCTTTTTGAAGGTTACCAGCGTCATGGTGATATTATAAGTGTTGGAAGAGGTAGACCTAGGCGGACGTTTCAAGACCAAATCAGGGACGTCTTGAAAAAAGGCCAGGTTAAGAGTACCTTAAACCGAAGGGCATGTATGAAGGGAATAATGAAAGTGGACGAAGCGAAACAAGTATGTAAGGATCGTAGCAAGTGGAAAGAAGTGGTCTCTGCCTACCCCTACGGGAAAGAGGCGTGAATGAATATATATATATATATATATACCTAGTCAGGTCATAAGTATTGTCACACAGTAAAAACTTTTCTTTTAGAATGCTGGCCACAAAAAAGTTTATTGAATTAGAATTTCGAATTGTTCATGAAAATAAAAATGTATAACTTTTACAATTTTACTCATTTTTAAATATGGAGTGGACGCTTAAAGAAGACCGTGTTGCAGTTATTGCGTTGCATCGTTGCGGTTACGCGCCAATTCAAATTTTTAACATACTGAAAAATTTGAATATTACCAAAAGATTCGTTTATCGTACCATCAAACGATACAATGAAGACTCTAGTGTAGATGACAGGTCAAGAAGTGGTCGCCCTCGGTCTGTTAGGACTCCAGCAGTGATAAAAGCTGTGAAGGCACGAATTCAAAGAAATCCCAAACGTAAGCAGAAACTGTTGGCCCTTCAGATGGGGTTAAGCAGAACCACGGTGAAAAGGGTGTTAAATGAAGACTTAGGGCTTCGGGCATATCGAAGAAAAACAGGACATCGTTTGAATGCTCGTCTCATGGACCTGAGACTGAAGAGATGCCGCGCTTTGTTGAAGCGGTACGCGGGAAAAAAATATCGGGAAATTCTTTTTTCGGATGAAAAAATGTTTACCGTAGAAGAGAGCTACAACAAACAAAATGATAAGGTGTACGCACACAGTAGTGAAGAAGCGAGCAACCGTATTCCGCGTGTCCAACGAGGTCATTTTCCATCCTCGCTCATGGTATGGTTGGGAGTTTCTTATTGGGCTTAACAGAGGTACATTTTTGTGAGAAAGGTGTAAAAACGAATGCTGTTGTGTATCAAAATACAGTCCTGACGAACCTTGTGGAACCTGTTTCTCATACCATGTTCAATAACAGGCACTGGGTATTCCAACAAGATTCGGCGCCAGCTCATAGAGCGAAGAGCACACAAGACTGGCTGGCGGCGCGTGAAATCGACTTCATCCGGCACGAAGACTGGCCCTCCTCCAGTCCAGATTTGAATCCGTTAGATTACAAGATATGGCAACACTTGGAGGAAAAGGCGTGCTCAAAGCCTCATCCCAATTTGGAGTCACTCAAGACATCCTTGATTAAGGCAGCCGCCGATATTGACATGGACCTCGTTCGTGCTGCGATAGACAACTGGCCGCGCAGATTGAAGGCTTGTATTCAAAATCACGGAGGTCATTTTGAATAAACTTTAATGTCATAAGAATCTATGTTTTGTTAAGTTCATTTTGGTATATGAATGGTTACATAATTAATAAACTTGTTACAATTATTTTACATTAAACATGTGACAGAATTTATGACCTGACTAGGTATATATATATATATATATATATATATATATATATATATATATATATATATATATGTATGTATGTATTGTACATACTCGTATATACAAGGATAGCAATAAACGCCAAACGCTACATTACACACTTATTGGTACATCCCTATTCCGTCCCATCTCACACTTGACATGTCCTGTACAGAATACCAATTATAACGGCCTCACCCTATTCAATTACTTAACGAAAATCAATCTTAATTACTTTAAGCTACAGTCGAAATTCGGTTATAACTTTTACCAATAAATTTCATGATTGTAGAAAAATGGACTGTATTGTATATATCTATCAAGTGCACAATTCAATATCAAATTTGCAAAAGGTCAAGCCGGTAGTGTTTATTTAATTATGAACTCTATTAAAGTTACCGTAACGTACAAATTCCTTGAACAGCTAAAAGGTATGGAAGTTAGGGCTTGTACCCTTGTCGTAACATGTCATTTTATGTAAACTGACAGATGTTGATTTGCACTATAATATATGCTTATGACTACGGAACCCGCATCAAAAAGTTAAACACGAAGTTGGGTTAAACCAATGAACACAGATGCGATGGCGGAATTTTCATTTCGATGCTTGAATAGATCAGCTACCTTTATAAACTTCTTAAAATTTTCATCGATCTTTGTAGGAAGATTCATTTTATATATGATATATAGGGAACGAACAGTAACAGCCCAGAGCAGATTTCCTCACGATATTTTCATTCACATGTTATGCTATAATAATACTTGACAGTACATGACAATTATGCTATAGTAGGTCCATTAGGCGAGAAAAACTGGCTAAGCGTCGCGTGCCGTCGTGGGAATCGAACCAGAAACCTTTGAGTGTAAAGCTACTGATCTACCAAACACCTAGTATTCAAAATTAAATAAAAGATGATCTTATTAAACAGATTAAATAAATTAGTCAATTTAATTCAATGATTTGATAAAATATATATTTAACTTATGAATAAATGGTGGCATTAATTTTATTTAAATCTTCGTAATTTTATCTTAAATAACGTTATGTTTAGTTTTAAACTAATGACTAACTTATGAATGAATGAATGAAAACTCTTTATTGTTCACCTTAAATATATGTATATACAAGAAAATGAAATAAACTTACAAGCTACTGAACAATGGGTGGCCTTATCGCTTAGAGCAATATCTTCCAGGCAACCCTATGTGAGGAATGATTGATAATAAGTATGACTATGGAGGTGGTGGCTAACATAAGGTAAACAAAAAAGAAAAATAAATATTTATACATAAAAACGTATTTTATACAAATATAACATAAATACATATATCGATGACATAGATGACATATAGCGATATATGTATATATATATATATATATATATATATATATATATATATATATATATATATATATATATATATATATATATATATATATATATATATATATATATATATATATATATATATATATATATATATATATATATATATATATATGTGTATGTATACATACATCGATGAATTAATCAAATCACATTTTATCTGACCAGTAATGGTCAGTGATCCACTTTTTAAAAATAGGCAACGATTTAACTTACTACACGTATTAAAATTATTTCAAATTGAATTTCATTTATATTATAAATCACAACCATTTTTTATTGCCCACATGACAATAAGCAGTTACAGTCGCTTATGGGTGTTTGCGACTCTAGGTGTATCACGAACACGCTGCTGCCCTATAGGGGTACAGGAACCCAGGTCACGAATACTGAAACACTACCCAAGGTTATTATGGCCGCTCACTTATACACCAATCTAGACGGTCTTGGGGCCCCACTTCGCAGCTAGGGTTATTTTGTCACCTTTTACGACAGGCCGACCCCGGCGCAGGCGTTAGTATTCTTACTCGGCCCCTGAATGGAGAAAAACTTGAACTTTGTAAACGAAATCCCAATCTCAGATCTTGTATAACCGTTGAAATGTTATCACAAAATTGATTGTAATACTGTTAATGAGTGCGAATTGTGCTTAGCCTGCGAATCCGCTGCACGAATTGGAAATCGGCCAAGTTTTAATGAAACCACTAGTAAATTTCACACGTAATGGAATGACTAACTGGCAGAACCGTTTTGGAATATTGCGGCCCATGTTTATGGCTAAGCGATTCCGTTACACTCATTAAACTCTTATCTATCATTTCATTATTCATAGTATTTTTTTAGGTTTGTAGTAATGCTGCTATTAGTAAATGGAAATAATGTTAGTTTTTATCCGTGCAGGGGCGGAGAAAGAATACTAACTTCTGCGGCTGGGGTCGGCCTGTCGTAAAAGGCGACAAAACAACCCACTCTAGCTACGTGGTAGGGCCTCAAGCCCGTCTGGATGGCGACTACCTTTGGTCTTAAGTATGCCGCCATAATAACCTTGTGTTGTGTTTCGGCATTAGTGACCCAAGTTCCTGTACTCGTATGGGACAGCAGCGTGTTCGCGATGCCACTGGCGTGGTAAACACCCATAGGCAACGGTAACTGCTAAATTTTAAACGGGCCGTCAGCCTTTCTCCTGTTCTACAGCAATAAAAAGAAATGGAATAGTTTAGTTAAAGTGGTTGCAAGATTTTATTCATAAACACATCCGTACTGTAACATGAATATATTAAATTTTACATGACGTTTCTACGTCTAGAATACAGTGGAGATATTTGTTTTTTATTGCTGAGGAGCAGCAGAGAGGCTCACGGCGCACTTAATATTGAGCAGTCACCGTAGCCTAT
Organism: Malacosoma neustria; assembly: GCA_963693495.1. Classification (NCBI taxonomy): domain Eukaryota; kingdom Metazoa; phylum Arthropoda; class Insecta; order Lepidoptera; family Lasiocampidae; genus Malacosoma; species Malacosoma neustria. The sequence continues at coordinate 21,923,080 of OY856377.1, forward strand.
GGATATTTTCGACGCCAGAGGTACCGCGAACACGCTGCCATTCGCATAGGGGAACTGAAACCTGGGTTGGTTATGTCGGAACACAACACAAGGTTGTTATGGTTATACTTATAGACGGCATACTATAGGTAGTTGCCATCCAAATGAGCTTGGGACGCTACCACGTCGCTAGCCGCAAGAGCTAGTATTCTTACTCAGCCTCTGGACAGAGAAATAATCACCTAGATAGGAGAAGTAGAAGAAGAAGAATCTCAAGATATTAGTGGATTACGTAGCAACATCTCGTATTAATAATATAATATATAATTGTGTTTTTTGGAAATTAACAATTGATTTTCTTAGTCTAACCTCAAAGCAAACACACATTGACTTCGTGTTACTTAACAACGCCATCAGCTGGAATAGCTTTAGTGTTGTTGTGTCGTTAAAGCAATTTAAAAAAATAGTATTATTATTCGCCGATAGATGTCAGGAAGAGTCATTTTTCAGTTTAAATTGGGACTACTCAAACGCCACCTTTGACATTTTCTAGAAATGATTCCTAGCTAGATCGATTTATCGCCCCCGAAACCCCCCGTATAATAAATTTCATGAAAATTGTTGGAGCCGATTCCGAGATTCCAATTATATATATATATATATATATATATATATATATATATATATATATATATATATATATATATATATATATATATATATATATATATATATATATATATATATATATATATATATATATATATATATATATATATATATATATATACAAGAATTGCTCGTTTAAAGATAATAGATTAGTTATTTAAGAGTTCAATAGAGCTATTAAAAAAATCACCATGATTATTGATAAATTTACGGTCGATACATAGTTCTATGTGACAATTGTACTCGAAACATTTCAGAAATTTAATAATGTATCTTGAACATTTTATACACTGTACTATTGTACTTTTTTTTATTAATAAATATTTTACCCACGGTTACTGAAAAATCGTCGTAGTCGTAGAATAGTGACGGATCTGACATAAATTAAACTTTACAGGACAGTCATTTTAAAAATACACAAGCGTCATTTTACTATGAGATTCTATCATATCCGTCACTTTACCGACTGCTTAATTTGAAATCTAAAATACATGTAATTTTTTTTAATGTAGCAATAATATTTAGACAATGTAGTATCCAAATATGGTAAAACGTGTATTTTGGATTTTTTTCAAATCCGACGTTATTCTACGATCACGCCGAAATGGTTGGAACTTTTCTTACTATCGAAAGGAACACATGTTGAAAATGTATAAAAGGTTTTATAATATAGTCACATCCGTCGGGCGACATAATAAATAATACATATGTAAAATATTTAGAGAATCCACATTTTCGGGATGTGCTAAATCAGCTCCACCAGCGTGGTTATCCGGAGCATATTTACCGACCGCACTGACCTGTGTCCACACTTAAGCGGCCATGCTTCAATGGCTCGCATTATTTATGCGTTTACTAATTTAATTGGCTTGTTTAGTACTCGAAAATGCAGTTTCATGAACAATTATATCCTAGATAATATAAGCGCTTTTAGATAGTTCCTATATTTTTATTAAAAAATAAAATTTTGATGAAATCATATGTTATTAATCTCTATGTTCTAATGGATACCGCATTATCTGTTTTAATCACAACTTTCAGAACAAAGTTATTGGAAACTAATTTTATATCGGTTTTTTTCAGACATTTTTATATCGGTTTTTTAGCTGAGGACAGCAGACAGGCTGACGGCCCGTTTGAAAGTAAGCAGTTATCATCGCCTATGAACGTTGACGTCGCTAAGGGCACCGCGAACACGCTGCTGCCCCATTGGGGCACAGGAACTTGGGTCACTAATGCCGGAACACAACACAAGGTTATTATGGCGGCATACTTAAGACCAAGAGCGATTGCTATACAGACGGGCTTGCGGCCCTACCACATCGACACTACAATTTATTGATATAACCTTAAAAAGACGAACTTATTCATTGTAATGCATATTTCGTGAATTTCCCCAAAGAACATGTAATATCCAAATGTGGCGAATCCTCGCAGATTCTGTTTAAAATGCGCAGAGACCTAGTTAAGGGCGCTTGGAAAGGCACGGTGGTGGTGAAAGCTAGTGAACTAGCTGGCAAAGCAAACGACCGGCGCGGCGTCGTCTTAATTGTATATAGTTATTAGTCACATATAAATTAATACACATTAAGACATTGGGACTGATGGCCGTTGGGGCAAAAAAGTCCTCGAATGGCGACCGCGTACCGGAAGACGCAATGTTGGTAGGCCCCCCACAAGATGGACCGATGATCTGGTCAAGATCGCCGGAATAGGTTGCATGAGGGCAGCGCAGGACCGATCATCGTGGAGATCTTTGGGGGAGGCCTTTGTCCAGCAGTGGGCGTCTTCCGGCTGAAATGATGATGATGAAGACATTGGGATTAAAAATTAGACCTCTCAATAATCGGAATATGTAATTGACTAAGTCAAGATCCCTCCTCACTTCTAATTTCTCATACCCAACCATACCCAAAACAAACAGAGAAGGATATCTTAACGGAAAGAAATGATATACTCCATACAGTCTAAGGTACAGGAAATTGATTTATATTTGAACTCGGAAGTGTTCCAGATTATATCACTAGTTTCTAATTTACTTCGGACTAAGGCATTGTACAGTGCTTTCACTGCAACACTGTTAGTAAAATCATTTATAAAAGCTACTTTACAAGTTTCTATAATATGAGCACGAATCAATCCAGTCAATCCAGTATCCATCCGAACTCCGAAATCTTTCGCTGATATTAGGCGAGCCAAACTCTTCGTGTCTAGTTTATAATCGTGAGGAATGGGAATATATATATATATATATATATATATATATATATATATATATATATATATATATATATATATATATATATATATATATATATATATATATATATATATATATATATATATATATAATAATTATAATATAAATAATAACTATACTGTTCTTTGCTTAGATTAAAAAAAATGTCTTTGATGACCTCCTTCAGTCAGTTATGATAGAAACGAAACTAAATGCCTTTTTATAAAATATACCTAAATAAACACCGACATCGCTTCAAAAGAAAACTCAACTCCCAGTTACTAATAAAAGTACAATCATTTTTCAAAGAATTATTTTTTGGAAATATCAGTAACTAAATTGTATAAAAATCCAAAGTAAATCGTTAATAATAAATTGAAGTCTAAATATTCAACAAAAAAATAGGCTACCCAAAATTTCTAGAAGTAAATATACTAAATTACACGTTAGAATACTTTTACTGTACAAAATCCACTTACTTTATAACGAAAATATATAAAAACAAAATAGCTTATTTATTAAATTTTACTTGACTTGGAGATTTCACCCATTTGTCCCGGCTTAGTCTGGCCCCAGTTCAGACTTAGTTTATTTTCAAAATAATTTTCAAAGGCTAGATAAAATTCTGTATTAAACTAAAAATATTATCGCTAAGATTTAGTCATTTATTAAGGCTTTACGTTAGGTGTATATAAAATCATATAATTTATTTATATGAAAAATGCACAAATTATATATATATACATATATATATATATATATATATATATATATATATATATATATATATATATATATATATATATATATATATATATATATATATATATATATATATATACCTAGTCAGGTCATAAGTATTGTCACACAGTAAAAACTTTTCTTTTAGAATGCTAGCCACAAAAAAGTTTATTGAATTCGAATTTCGAATTGTTCATGAAAATAAAAATGTATACTTTTAGAATTTTACTCATTTTTAAATATGGAGTAGACGCTTAAAGAAGACCGTGTTGCAGTTATTGCGTTGCATCGTTGCAGTTACGCGCCAATTCAAATTTTTAACATACTGAAAAATTTGAATATAACCAAAAGATTCGTTTATCGTACCATCAAATGATACAATGAAGACTCTAGTGTAGATGACAGGTCAAGAAGTGGTCGCCCTCGGTCTGTTAGGACTCCAGCAGTGATAAAAGCTGTGAAGGCACGAATTCAAAGAAATCCCAAACGTAAGCAGAAACTGTTGGCCCTTCAGATGGGGTTAAGCAGAACCACGGTGAAAAGGGTGTTAAATGAAGACTTAGGGCTTCGGGCATATCGAAGAAAAACAGGACATCGTTTGAATGCTCGTCTAATGGACCTGAGACTGAAGAGATGCCGCGCTTTGTTGAAGCGGTACGCGGGAAAAAAATATCGGGAAATTCTTTTTTCGGATGAAAAAATGTTTACCGTAGAAGAGAGCTACAACAAACAAAATGATAAGGTGTACGCACACAGTAGTGAAGAAGCGAGCAACCGTATTCCGCGTGTCCAACGAGGTCATTTTCCATCCTCGCTCATGGTATGGTTGGGAGTTTCTTATTGGGGCTTAACAGAGGTACATTTTTGTGAGAAAGGTGTAAAAACGAATGCTGTTGTGTATCAAAATACAGTCCTGACGAACCTTGTGGAACCTGTTTCTCATACCATGTTCAATAACAGGCACTGGGTATTCCAACAAGATTCGGTGCCAGCTCATAGTGCGAAGAGCACACAAGACTGGCTGGCGACGCGTGAAATCGACTTCATCCGGCACGAAGACTGGCCCTCCTCCAGTCCAGATTTGAATCCGTTAGATTACAAGATATGGCAACACTTGGAGGAAAAGGCGTGCTCAAAGCCTCATCCCAATTTGGAGTCACTCAAGACATCCTTGATTAAGGCAGCCGCCGATATTGACATGGACCTCGTTCGTGCTGCGATAGACGACTGGCCGCGCAGATTGAAGGCCTGTATTCAAAATCACGGAGGTTATTTTGAATAAACTTTAATGTCATAAGAATCTATGTTCTGTTAAGTTCATTTTGGTATATGAATGGTTACATAATGAATAAACTTGTTACAATTATTTTACATTAAACATGTGACAGAATTTATGACCTGACTAGGTATATGGGGCATTTCACGTCAAGCGGACAACCAAAAAAAATGAGGTCGTGAATTTTGTTTGATTTGAATACATAAGTGACAAAATTTGGATTTATTTTTAATGCCTGTTTAAGCTAATATAAGGAGGTGGTGCTAAATGTGGGGGGGGGGGGGGTTAAAAAAGGCGTTATAAAATTTCTTATAGGCCAGCAGCTCGTTGGTAATGCTTCTGGTGTTGCCAACGTCCATAGTAGGCGATGGCCCCTGTTTCAGGGTGGGCCGCTAGACTGTCAACTATTCTAATCTAGTTTGATATAGCCGATTAGATGGGCGTTTCCTCCATCTTCCACCTAGAACCAGTAAGCTACTTCCAAACTATTCCATGGAGGTTAGTTTATAATGAAAAAGTGTACGCATGCTGAACAGTTACATCACAAAGCAAACCATCGTAGTTACTAGTACTGCGTCTAACACAAAGCGCACCGTCTGTGGGTTTGCGTTAGTGGAGACAATACAACCGCCTGTATAGGGTTGTACAATTATCCCTATGAATCTTTTACCATCAATTGGATTTAATGTATTATCTATATATAATGAAAATTTGTGAAAATTAATAATAAGAACAAGTGTCAGAAATATTTTGCGCGTCCCAAATTACCAAAGAGAACCAAGAAAAGAAAATACAATTCCCAACAAAAAAGGTTTTTGTTACAAATGAAAACTGTAACAGAAACCTAAAGTGAAACTTCTTTATTCGATTGTATCAAAAATTATAAATTTTCTGTCTATTTATTTAGAATATGAAACTGATAAAAATTGTATATTTATTTGGATTCATATGCAATATGTTGTAAACACGTTTAATAGCTGACACGTGACGACTTGACGTAACTAAGAGTTAGAGCCTTCCTATACACAACAAATATTTTCCTAATATAAAAATGCTATCTACGTTACATATATCTTAGATAGAATTTATGTTCCCTTATATAAACAATATTTTAGTAATAATAACAACAAGAGCTATATGAATATAGAACCTTATGTATTTTAGTCCTGCTTCAGAAACTAATAGACGAGACCTATCATAGGGTTTACGTTTTGGAGCTGAGAGGGTGGAGATGGTATTTGCCATCGCTTAAAACATTTTATAATTTATTGTGCTAACTACAAGTTCTTCCGGTAATGATAAATGTAATATTTTGGAAAAAAATCTAAATGCGTATATATCGTATTATGTGACAGCCCTAGCAAAGGCTGTAACTAGGCCGTCCATAAAACGCCGATGCCGGCGGCACAAAGGTGACGCGTCGCAAAGCGATTGAGATATGCAGCCCATTAATGTGCTCCTCTTTTTGCGTAAAAAGCACACTCCTATCTACCTATCTCTGTTAGTAGGATAAGAGAGTTACAATCACTTTGAGAGCAGCTTTCTTTATGAGGAACAAATATTTTCTAATAACCCAAAAATACAAAAATACAATTCGTGCTTTAAAGTTTAAAAAAAATTCATTTTATTTGCACAACGTATGGCATAAAAATGTGTTAGTCAAGTAACATAACACTTAAAGCCCAATACAAAAGCCGTAGGTCCGATTTCAACTTGAAATACTATAAACAGATTTTATCAGCTAATGCAAATACTGAATTTTAGGAAACCTTAACATTATATGTAGCATGTTTACTATTCGATTTCTACGTGAAAATTCTAGAGCTCAGCAGTAGGATGTGTAAGCCTGTTATTTTTTAATCATATATAATATGTATTAAACAGTATATTTATCATAACAAATAACTATAATATAATTTATTTCGTAAAAATAAACTTTCAACGAAATCCAGCTTATTAAGAAATGATACCACTTAATGTTTTGAGGGTGCATTTGAACCATGCCAAGGCTGTGTGGACGTGACCCGTTTCTTTAGTTCCACGACGTTATTGTCTCTGGAATTGAGACGATGCGCTTTATTCAAGGTTTGCACGCGACTCGTTAAGACGTGTATCAAAGGGCTTTGAAGCACTAATTAGGTGCTAATATTTGCATAAAGTAACAACAGCCATCCAGCATATGTCATTTATGCCAAAATAATGCATTTTGTGCAATATATTATGTTGTCTATTTTGACACATGAAAATAAAATGTCACGGCAGATATGTAATGCTATTGTGTGTTGAATTATTAAACGATTACGGCTTAATAGGAACTCTGTTTGAAATACTTGTATTTAAAATGAATATTTCTGATTCCCATACATAAATCGAGAAGTAATCGGATAAAATCTGAAATATCAAATATATTAAATAAATAGGATTAAATTAATGTTTGCATTATTCGGACAATGCGGTCATACTGTGGAATGTGATACATACGGATTTATTTATATGATTTACAAGATAAACCGAGAAAATGTCGATGTTCACGCCAACCAGCTGGTATTGGAATTAAAAAAGAAAGACCACAATTGTTTTTAAAAAGCCTCATTTTCTAATTACTTTTTAGCTATTTTTTATGAGCAATAAAACTATAAACCTAGTTTAAATAGAAAAAAAAAATCGACGCAAAAGGTTATATCTAAATAATTTTATTATAGTAAAGTAACAAAATTTGGCATAATTTATTACGACTAATAAAAAAGTAAAAAGACGAAAAATTTAAAAAATTATAGTGACTTTCAAATATCCAAATACAAAAATTATAAAGCACTTTGGAAAGCAAATTGCTTTCCTCCAAAATATAAGCACCCTTTACACGATGTTACATTATGTACTGTTACATTAATTTTTTGCAATATTTTCCTCGTTCGCATCTCGTTTGGGAAATATGTTTGAAAAATTCTGCACATTTAAAACCTCGTTACATTTTGGGAGTACTTCAGGGGGTCATAACGCGAATTGTTGATCTCGCTGTGGATTACACACAAACATTTTCATGTTCTCTATACGTGTAAAGGAGGGCAAAGGATTTTCTTATTTACGAAATAAATAACTATTTATGAATATTTATTTTCAAACACAATCTGAATAGATAGATATGAGAATACACACAGCGTGCTTAAACACTTGAAATGAGATTACTTCCAGCTGGGGTTTTCTTGCAGTGCTGTCTGGGTTGATAAATAGAATGAAATCACCATAAATATATACAAAAAGAACTATGGAAGGAATGGAATTAAAACAAATTAATATTCAATAGATAAATGCTTAATATTATGTTGTTTATTTATTCACCAATAAAATGGATCAAACTCATTAAAAACTAATAAAATATGGTTTTACTCTTCTTGTTGACTGAAACTACCAAGTTCTAATAGATATTCTGGAGAGCTATTAGAGAAGAAATATTACGAAAGTAGATCTAGAGAACCAGAACCAAAGTTTCAAATATAATCAAGATTTAATATGAAATGAACATTAATGTAATACACAATATATAGGTATATTATATATTGTAAATTCCAAGATAAAATGACGATTCTGTTCAAGGACTATACACGTTCTGCAATATTGCATACGTGATACTAAATGTTGTGAAATTTTGCAGCAACAGCTCAAGGTGAGAAAAGAATTTAATATAGTTGTAGAGGTTTCCTATTATAGAATTACTTCATTTTTTATACTTTGAGAAACTCATTTTGATTTTAAGACAAATATATTGATAATAATATGGGCATTTAAGTACATCGAAGTGTTTGTGTCGATTTTTTAAAGATTTTTTTTATTAGAACACATTAGTATAATAAGATACAAAAATGTTTTTGTTAGAGACCATACTGGCTTAAGGATTCTTGGGTTGAATATATCCAGATAATATTACAGAGAAAATAACAATAAAATAATATCAAATTCTTCTTAAATCAAACATTTAAAAGTTATATTTATTAAAAAAAGTCTCTAATCAAAAACTATAAATAATGTCATGTAGTCTGCCCGTGATTCGAGTCAATAAATCTCGAGTCTAAATAGGTGCTCGCATTATTTAAGTTTCAGATTTGAACCCCGTATATAATGAATTTAAAAATTTAGGTTTCATTAATGTTTCACGATTGTGTGATTACTATTATATAAAAAAAAAAACGAGACACAATCCTTGGAGTAAACATTTCATTAAAAACATCCACAAAATTGTTGCTAACATTCGCTATTCATTCTATAAGTGGAATTGATAACAAATGGCAAAAGATCTTGAATAATCCATCGGCCCATCTTGAATAAATAAACGAAATCACGCGAGTAGTTTCAACGGAAGCAAGCGCTGAATGTATAAGGGGACCGCTCTAAAGCAATTTATTAAAAGCACCTACGTGCTACGCCTTAGCTTTACTACGGGTTTTCCCTACTATTTGGCCGACATTGCATGGACAACTTGGTACGCTACGGGTTTTCGTGCTACGGGTTTTCATGCTACGTATTTTGCTACGGTTGAATTTGCGCTGTCACATTTTGTTACACTACAATGTACTTTTCGTGAGCTTTCTCAAACCAAATTAATAGTATTCACATTATTGTGTATTTGTGTCAAAATGTTAAAAATATTTTTTTTGTATAAAAGTACAATATTTTGTACATTATTTAATTTTTTTTTTTAAATACGAAGACTAAAAATTACTGATTTAAAAGATACCCCTAAACATTATACGTTTCCATTAAAATTACCACTTTTATCACCACTATCAGTACGTGGTATATGATTTGTACATTAACTTGAAAAAACTAGGTACCTAAAATATGAATGCCACTTTGGAAACCAATACCAAGTCCTTTCGACTATAGCTCGGCAGTAATACTAACATTCATTCATTTATCTAATAAACTACATTATATTTTATATTTATGAAATTTGCTTCGTTGAATTTATTTTGAATTTTTTTTGAAAATTTAATTTATATTTTATATGTTAAAAACTTTAACTCATTTGAAATTTTATTTTATTTTGGCAAACATGCTATTTTAATTTTTTATAGCTGGAGTTCAGCAGTCAGGCAAAGAACCCCCAAATAGGGGTTATTTGGGGGTTCTTTGCCTGATAGTATATTTTTCAAACAGATACATGTTGGACAATATCTAAACATTTTTGCTATATCAAAACCTATAAGGTAATTACATATAAGGTAAATTTCCAAAGAAGCACATTCCTTCCTTCAAAAGAATATTGCATAGTGTATCACTAAAAAATAACTCATGTCATTAATTAAGTCACTAATTTCTTATATTTAAGAAATAAGTTCAGAGTTTAGTAATATTATTAGAAAAAATTATACGTAAAAGTATGAGGATTACAAAGTTAAAGAATTAATGAAATTTTACTCTAAGTGGATTAAATTCTTGTTCGTCTGGGTTAAATTCTTGTCGCAGGTATTTTAATACAGATATTTGTTTAAGGAAACTTTCCTTTTTAATTTATTAAGCCCTGTTGTAAAAATGGAGTTATTAAGTTAACTCAGCTGTATGGATGAGTGGAACTAGAATTATGTAGTTCATAAAAGAAAAAAGAACCGTTTAAATGAAATTTGAATATAATATAACATTTTAGTTAAATATACACGTTTCTTTTATTAAGCTGGTTAATCCAGGTTGTATGATTTTCGGAGGGCAAATAACGACCTCCGGCCGCCGTAAAAGCGGCCGCGGGCGGCCCCTCGGGGGAGGACCCGCCGCCCGCACTATTGCCGCGAGGGTGAGGGCTGCGTGCTGTTCCGCGGCCCCCCTCAACTCCTAGAGTTGTTAGGAGAGCGCCGGGGGGACGAAACCCTGACCCCCTGGCGCCAACACTTTAGAAGGGGCCCGCCTCAAGACAAAGGGCGGGCCGGCGCCGGCCCGGGCCACGAGATCGGCAGGCCATATATCCGTGGGCCCGGGCGTAGGCGATAGGAGAACAGCGGGGTTTTTTAGTGGGTAGTCGGATGGCCATACATCTTTCCCGGAGTCCCACATATCCCTCGGTCCCCCTGGGCCGGGGGAACCCGTCAAGAGAGGTTTTTCCCCGAGACCAAAAAAAAAAAAAGGTTGCATGATTTTAGGACTCCTGGTATACTGTTTGTACAGTAAGAGGACAATATTGTAGTGGGTTTTTTCTGATATGGTTAACAGTTATATATTTCTTGATCAAGAATACACAACAAAAATTCGTTCAGACATCTAAATTTAATAAAATTAGCTATGTAAAATTTTTGCTTTATCTTTCAAATATTGCATAATATTGTACCACAGTATGGTTTGCCAAATGCAAGAGACGAAGTGGAAAGGATCGAGAGCTTGAGAGATCGGGGCGGGGTATACATTTTACTATTGCGGGAGTGATGGTGAGAGAAATGGCGTGGGTGTGGTATTAGACACTAAATTGAAGAAATGTGTGACATCTGTTAAGAGGATAAATTTAATGATAGGGTGATAGTAGTAAAGTTGTTGGTAAGTGATCGTACGCTTAACATAGTGAGTGTCTATGTCCCGCAAGCTGGATGTGACAACAAAGTGAAAGAAAGATTCTGGATGGACTTTGTCACATTCATAGTCAATATACTAGATAAGGATCACGTATATGTGGGTGGTGATTTTAATGGACACCTGGAAAGAATGAATGGAGAGTACGAGGGAATGCACGGGGGACTAGGATTTTGTAAACAGAAATGAGGAAGAGGAATCCTTGTTACAAGCTGCATCAGAGTTTGACATGGCCATAGTGAATACGTTTTCACAAAAATGAGAGCAACATTTGATTACTTATAGTTGCGGAAACCACAATACACAAATTAATAATTTTTTCATAAGAAGAAATACAACTAAATCAGCCAGAAATTGCAAAGTAATCCCTGGTGAAAGTGGTTTCTCACCACCGACTCATAGTTTTAAACTATATCTATCTCACAAAACATAATAAAGCACAAAACAAAGACATTCCCCAAAATTAAATGGCACTTTTTGGAAAAGGAAAAGTATGTGAGCAAATTTAAACAAAGAGTATTTATTAGACAATATGATAGAGATGTATGATATGGTTGGAAAATCTGTAAATGAATGTTGGTATGAAAAACCAGAATGTATTAGAATTGTATATATAAAAGAATGTAATAGCAAAATGAAAGAAAAAAAATTAAGAATGAAAGAGTGTGGATAAAGAGAGTATTATGATAAAGGAAAGTAAGAGGAAAGAATATTTAGAATATAAGAAGAGAGAAAAAGAGCTGTTGCTGTTTGCAAGACCAAGGAACAAATCAAGCTGTATGAGTTTTTGGGAAGTCCTGGTGGTGAGAAACATCTTTATAGAATGGTTAATGATAGAGAAAAGAATGCAAAGGATGTAACAAATATGAAATGTATAAAAGATGATAGTGCAAGGGTCTTAACTGACAATGAAGAAATAAAAAGCAGAAAGAAAAATTATTTCAGTGAATTCATGAGTCTGGAGTGGAGTGTTAGAGGAGTCAGCCGTTAATATGGGAGTTGTGGGAGAAGTGAGTACCGCTGAGGTTAGATTGACAGTGGATAGTATGAAAAATCTTAAGTCTGTAGGACCGGATGAAATATGTGTGGAAGTATGGAAGTTTTTAAAGCAGATTAATAAGTTGTTGCAAGACGAGAAAATCCCCGAATGGTACTATAATACATTACTGCCCATTTTTAAGAACAAGGGTGATGTACAGGTTTGTAACAATTATAGAGGAATTAAAGTCATGTCGCACAGCATGAAGATATGGGAGAAAGTAATTGCAAAACAACTACGAGATAGGACCGAAATAGATGAGAACCAATTTGGTTTCATGTTTGGATGGGGGACAACGGGTGCCATATTCGTACTTCGCCAACTTTATGAGAAATACAAAAGGGCACAAGAACCTGAACATGGTATTCGTTGATCTCAAAAAGACATATGATCGAGTTCCTAGAAAGATTTTGTGGTGGGCCATGAAAGCAAACGGAGTGTCTGTGAAGTACTTGCATCTTATTCGTGTGATGTGTGATAAGGCAAGTACCCGACCTCTATCTCGGCCAGTGTAGTGTAAGATACCAATGAAAACAGGCGGATAGCCAAAGTTTACAAAATGTTAACCCTACATATAAATGCAATACAAACTAATTTAACTTTTAATATACACTTCTAAACCTACTTAATGATTTAGCCTAGTAACGTGATAAAACAGCGGACATCGTATAATAATGCAGATCCTATTTTCGTAACATGCCATTGTGTTTACTATATCTTACATATTAAGGTATATATTCGTATATTATGCAGAGATTTCCGAGATCAAGTAACAAGTCATTCCTCAACTAACATTAATAATAACGCAGAAGCTTTTACCGTCCGTTCGTATGACAAAGGGTTCCTCTTAAGAGCTGTGAACATTTTTTCGGCAAATCCATTTTTACCATATTTCGGTATTAGATAAAGTTTTTATGATAACATTACGATGTACGATTTCTTTAATAGCCATATTCACTAACTACTATAATTATTAATTAAAAGCGGCGTAATCGACAATTCTAAAAAAAACACTCTCTTGAAAACCTAAATACTTAAAAATTATTGCAGCTTCTAATAGTAATTTGAGTTCTTGCAGAATGAAACGTATGGTATGGTAAACATAAGGTAGAAAACTAAAACAACAAAAAAAAAACATTTTATCTATTGCAGCCTTTAAACTTAATCGTATCCCGTATTCGTATCGTATTACCAACTAGTATTGTCTCTTGATTACCGACCATATTTTTTGCCGAATTTTCAGGATTACCAAAAATTATTTTGGACATCACTATCATATATAATATTCTTCTGGAAAATTTATGTGTTGGGAATGAACTAAATTATCCCCTATAATACGAGGGATGTTGTTAATTTGTTAACTTTTTGCTTCGTTTTGTTGTAATTAAGGAAAAGGTTATCTATTTTATGATGATTATGTAAATTAGGTTTTTTTTGTTGAGAACGAGTTGAGGGTTTACTGGACTGACACGTGTCGGTCCAGTAAATGCAGCTAACGAGAGTAAATTTTAAACATTTTATACAACGTTTTTAATTTTTAACTTCAGATTGTTATATATATATATATATATATATATATATATATATATATATATATATATATATATATATATATATATATATATATATATATAATATATATATATATATATATATATATATATATATATATATATATATATATATATATATATATATATATATATATATATATATATATATATATATATATATATATATATATATATATATATATATATATATATATATATATATATATATATATATATATATATATATATATGTAATCTGGATGGGCAACAATATACTGGCAAAGGCATTTTAATATTTCTATTTTGACCACCGCACTGGTCTGAGTACATAATTAAGTTTTTAGTTTTGACTTTCTTTTTGATGTAACGTAACAGGCAGGAACCAATCTCCTGAGGCCCCTTGAGGCTATTGTTTCATTCCACACATGCATTGTTACTTCATCATTATGAAAATTATGAATACCCAGGCAGTAAGTCCAAAGCTGTGTAATTAGGAACCTGATACACTCTTTAATTTGAATGCCTAGATTCAGCAGAAGCAGTTTTCCATATTCCAGGCAGATAGCCAATTATTCACAAATAATTTATGAAAGATTTAGTACGCACGGGCGGAAAAATAATGACAAATACCATTAATAGATAGTCAAAAAGTAGCCTAACTAATGTCATCATGATAGTGAAGTTTTAGCGGGCTTGAACCATAGTGGTCTGTCTTATTTAGGCCAGTATGGCACCTCAAATTTAGATCACAGACTAAAAACCATAACAGTGATTATGCTGCCATCTAGTGAATTTTAGTTGTATCACTTTTAGGCCACCCTGGTTCTATCAAAATGTTTAATTTTAACTGTAAGAAATCATAAACTCAATATTGTAAAAAACTTAGTTAGGCCACTATGGTTCTCATGGCCTCATATATATATATATATATATATATATATATATATATATATATATATATATATATATATATATATATATATATATATATATATATATTCAACATAACAATCTGGATTGCAATTCAAAGCAGGTGCATACAGAGAAATTGTAACAACAAATGCCTAAAAACCTTGTGTGTATATATTGACACACACATAACACACATGCACTGACACATACTCACACACAAAGCACGCATACACACTCACACACATATATAAGTTACTATCTAATTAAATCTAATGTATTCTAACAATGGGATTAAAGTATGAGATGTTGTTTTTGTGAACTTCAAGTGCAAAAAGATTAGTGCAATGTGATCTACGCGCAATATATCTGGTATTAAAAGATATTTGTGAAATTAAATCACTTGAGTTTATAATATAATGTATAATTTTGTACAAATAGACTAAATCAAAGTATTTACGACGAATAGATAAAGATTCAGTTTTAAATTGGGCTAGTCTTTGTTCATAATTATTTCAACCTGGTTTCAAACGGTGAGTTAATACCCTGAGACATTTTTTCTGCACTCTTTCAATGTCATCGATATGAACTTTATAATAATGTTGAAGTCACTGGAAGGAACTAATACCCAAGGGACAGGCCATGCCTAGTTTAGGTGTTAGTGCTAGAATAAGTTTATAATTATGTAAAACATGTGTCAATAAAGAATTTTTTTTTATTTATATATATATATATATATATATATATATATATATATATATATATATATATATATATATATATATATATATATATATATATATAAACAATTATATTAAGTTAACGTCTGGAAGAGCTCGCTTTAAGGCCGCCCATTGTGCAATGTTGTCAACTAGAGAATTTCAATGTAAACTCATTTTATACAATGTACCATAAAGTCTTACCTATCTTTTTTATGGCTAGAGTTCAGAAGACAGGCAACCGGCGCACCCTGACAGGTGGTCACTGTCGCCCGAGGCCCTACCACGTAGCTTGTGTTGTTTTGTCACCTTTTAAGACAGGCCGACCCCGGCTATAGGTGTTAGTATTTTCACGCCGCCCCCGTACGGAGGTAATCTATCGAAATCTAGAGACCAACTCTAGAAGAGCACTGCACTAATCTTAACCATATTTTTCAAGTGGGTCGAGAATATTTTATTAATATATTTTACAATTGAAGTTCAACAGTTCTGAGTAAAATGCTAGAGATATTTATACTTTATATTGCAATTGCTTATATTATTGATTTATTTAACTTGAAAAATATTTACACAACTGAAATGTGTGCAATTTATTTATTTTAAAGCCAGCTTAATGGATATGTCTCACTAACACCCCCGTCTAGACAAAAACAGTCGAATCGTTTTTTATTTAAACCTTTCTATTTATTTTTAACGTTAAACTACGGTAAATTTAAAATATTTTTGGCGACAGGCTGTATTTATTCACTGTCTCGTCAAACTACATCGACTAAATTCAATAAATATATTTAAACTTAACGATTTTACAAATTTATAACACATGTTTGAAATATGCAGATCTATAAACTTATTTTTTTGTTACAGAAGCAATATTAATTTAATCCTGAATTACTTTCTTATCAGCATTCTCAAGCTTAATGGTTAAACTCCAGCCAATGCAATTCTTCTAGAGCCGACGCAACTCAAGACAGAAATTCTTAAGATTAAAGAATTACAAATATAATCTAGATTCGTCAGGGTTCCTCAAAATTCTGAATTTTAATGGCACCGCATTTTATAAGTATATTGTATTTAATCAATTATATTCCATATTACTTAAATAAACATTTGATTTGAAACAGCAGGTGATTAAAATTACGTTGAAATTCTTAACTTTAAAAAGTCCAAATAATAATACATAAAAATGAATTTAAATATAAAAACACTACACATATATAATAAAAAATACTCTTAAACCATCCATAAATAACATAGGCTTAAGTTAGAAGTAACGGGTAATCATTTCTGATGTGAAAAATGGTACAAGTCTAACATGCTAAACAATGAAAACATATAACAATAATTACCGACACTTGTAGTCTAAAATTGACTTTCTATGCTATAGTATTCCTATGCATTACTACACTGGCTTGACATTGTCTACATATACATGCCGATGTATATCTGTATATGTCCCACACGCGCCCGTGGCTTTCGTGTCTTGCCAGTGACATTGACATATTCAAAACTATACTCGTACATAGAGACGAAACGGCGCTGGTGTACAATATGTTGCAGTTCAGTAGTGTGGTATTATTCAAAACATATTCTTTAACCCTTATCTTACCCTTTTTTTTTTTTTTTTTTTTTACGGGGTGGGGAAATCCTCATGGACTACCTCCGCCTGGGGAAAGGCGGAGGGGCATGCCGGACTCCTACCGGCTAAAACCACCACCCCGGTGTCTCCTCACACGTGCGCGCGGGGCCGCGGGAATCCAGATTCTTCCGCAGCCCCACACTAGTGCTGGCCCGGTCTGTCCGGGCCTCGTCTCCTGCACGGGGTAGTGAGGTGTTTAACTACCCCGTGCATCGCCTCAGAGGCGCGCGCCGACACCCGCACGCGCCTCCGCCTCGGGTCCATCGAATAGGGGGCGGGGACTTCCCCAAGTCCCTCGCCCCTGGACCCATTCATGGGGGCCGGAAAAGGGCGTTATCCGCCCTTCCCCTGCGCCCGGTGCGCCTTCTGCGGCCGGGGAAGGGAGTCGAGATCTCCCTCTCCCGTTCCGCAGTTTCCTTCTGCGACATCACGTCCTCGCAGAAGGACACCACTGCGTCCCACGACTCTGCGCTACCGACCATCCTCCGCACTACGGCCGGCAGCGACAGATCTCCTCCTACTTCATTTGTGAGGACACGGCGCTGCTCCTCCCAAGCTACACACTCGGCGAGAGTGTGTTGCGCCGTGTCCTCCCCGCCGTGGACGCAGTGATGGCACCGAGCGTCCGGCTCCCTGTCTATGCGGCACAGGTACTTGCCGAAGCAGCCATGCCCCGACAGCACCTGCGTCACCCTAAACGACAAGGAGCCGTGCCTTCTCCCGAGCCAGTCGTCGAGTACTGGCCGGATCGCCTCGACGGTAGCGAGGCCGGCGGTAGGGCGCAGAAGCCTTTGCCGCCATTCCGCCACCAAGACCTGACGGAGCTCCTCTCGGCGCAGCGCGATCTGGCGCTGCGCCGGCCTCGAGCCCCGTGCCCGCTCTTCCTCGCGCCATCGATATAATGACGCGAGTACTTTCGCCTCTAGGTCCCAGGGCGGGGATCCGGCCAGGACGCAAGCCGCCTCGTAGGAAATCGTGCGATACCCGCGGACGACTCTGACGGCCATCACCCTCTGCGGCTTGCGCAGAATGGCGAGAGTGCTGGCCGTCATGTCCAACGCCCAAACAGGGGCCCCGTACAGGGCCATGGACCGCACGATTCCCACGTACAACCGCCTACAGGCGGCGCTCGGGCCCCCCAAGTTGGGAAGCAACGTCGAAAGCGCGCCCGCTGCACCCATCAGCTTGGGCGCCAGCCGCCGGAAGTGGGGCCCAAATTCCCATCGGCTGTCGAGCACCAATCCCAGATACTTCATGGTGGACTCGACAGCTATCCGGGCCCCACTGACCACAATGTGTGATCCCGGCGCCGGCGCACGTCGGGGGCCATGAAACACCATGGCCTCCGACTTGTTAAGGGCCACCTTCAGGCCCAGGCGCCGGATGCGGTTCACCACCTGTGACACCGCAGCCGTGGCTATCAACGTCGCCTCCCTGTGCGAGCTCCCCCGGGCAGTGACAAGCGTGTCGTCCGCGTAACACGTCAAGTCGGCGCCCGACGGGAGCTCGCCTCTCAGCACCCAGTCGTAGCCGATGTTCCACAGGAGCGGTCCCAAAACCGATCCCTGCGGAACACCGCACGACATGAGGTGCCGACCGGCACCGTCACGTCCCCGATAGGTGACGCATCTACCCTACAGATAAGCCCCTACCGTACGGCGGAGGTAGGGAGGCACGCGATGGTATTTCAGAGCCTCCCGAATACAACTCCAGGGTAGGGTGTTGAATGCGTTGGAGATGTCTAAAGACACCGCCAGCACCACCCCACCCCGGGACACCGTCAACCCTTATCTTACCCTTGACCAAGTGACCAAGCTAGTGATGCTCTTGAGTTCATGAATGCTTACAATAAGACTAAAATCGTATTGTTAATAAAAAAATACAAAATTATCTGACAATAAATAATTATTAAGAGCTCAGTAAACAGAAAGCGACTCTCGCTTGTTTGACTTTTTCATCCAAAGGCAGAATGTCTGAATCTGATTTTGTTTCGTATCTAATACTTTGGGGCTAAACAAAGATTATATTTTACGTCAAATTTTCTTTTTAACTAGAATTATGTTTCTTTTTGATAATTTTCTGAATTTCATTACACTTTATATAAAGTATTTGTTATACAATATTATTATATAAACAAAATCTTTATCGTTTAAATCTGGTTGCTTTTTTAAACTTTCTTTTAATTTTAGCTTTTTTGCAACTGGTGTTTGAACTCTTATTGCAAAAGAAATAGAAAGAAAAGAAAACAAGAAAAACAATATTTATTAGAACAACTCATACAGTAAATTTACATAGAAATTATGCCACAAAGTTATATTGTCCCAAATAGAATCTAACTCAGCATGATGCTGGGTCTTAAAAACCAAAGCTAATCTTCGATTAAGCTCTTGGAATGACGTCACGGAATTTATATCTATATTATTGACTATGAATATTTCTAATAATAAGTGTACGATGCCGGTCACGGACCGATATTGCACCGTACGGGAATGAGAAGGATAGCACGAGAGCAGTGGACTGTATGAGAGAGGGGAAGAGAGTTGCAGTGGGCAAATAAATTAGCACTGAGTTTGATTCCACCCCTTCCTGGATAGGTTCAGGTCCATTCGCGGCGGACCTGTTGCAGGACACCAGCTAAATGTCACGCACACTGAACACTCAATCTTATGGCACGGACAATAAGAGTTAGGAGTAACTGAAGCCAATTACGCGCTGCGCAGAGAATGGTCTTCAGGGAGGTTGAACGTCGATCATCCCGCGCGTTTAGGAGCTTTTCAAATATATTTAGATACAATTTTAGCTGAATATATCAGTAAATATCAAATGTTTATCTAAAAATTATACCAATTCTAGAAAATATACAAAATAAAACCCAGGCCACAAAACTCGCAAGAACAGAATAATTCTGTGAAATTCCCAAGAGAGCGCGTCCTTTACGTTATCTCTTAACACTTTTTGTTTTCTTCTGTAAGTTGTTCTTAAACGAGTGTTAAAACCGGCGTTTATTTCATTCGACTAGTAACATTTTAAGTTATGTCTACAGTGATATTTTGTTTTATCTTACGCTTTTACTGTAGTAAATTATAAATTAATATACACCAATATTTATGAGTGACAGAGATCGGAATCACTTTACGACATCAATTTATTAGATAATGTTTTATATCCTCCAATAGTTTGTGCCTGGTTCAGTTATGTTGTTGACTTGAATCAATGGTACCCTGTATTTACATAATAAATATCTAATTGTTTATTTATCAGACAGTTTTTGTGATCAGGACATTAGGGTAAAAAATGTGTAAGCCATTTTATGCGACGAAGACAATTTAGGTATTCTGCAGGCGTTACCGGTGGTAGAAATTCTTAATTCAAAGGCCTCATCTACGGAGACGCAGGGCGTCGTGCATCGTGTGTGACGTGGCGTCTCGCGGTGCGTTGAATGTATGTACAGTCGTCGTCAGATATATTGTAACAGACAAGGTGACTAAATACTTCTGAACAATTTAAAATGTCAATAAGTTCCATACACTACAAGTTATCATTAATATCTGATGAACATTCTTTACTTCATTAATATCTGAGCAGATGCTTGTCAATAATTTCTATACAAACAACTAACCAAAAATATCTGAACACTTACAACGTCAAGTGTATCTACGCAGACAAACACTGATCTTACCTACATAATTCGTTACTGCGTGATATAAAGGACGAACTAAAAACGACTATCTATAGATATAGATTATACATAGATACACTTGACGTTGTAAGTGTTCAGATACTTTTGGTTAGTTGTTTGTATAGAAATTATTGTCAAGCATCTACTTAGATATTAATGAAGTAATGAATGTTCAGATATTAATGGTAACTTGTAGTGTATGGAACTTATTGACATTTTAAATTGTTCAGAAGTATTTGGTCACCTTGTTTGCTACAATATATCTGATGGCGACTGTACGTAATGAATGAACGCTTCTCCGTAAACGCAATCATACAACGCCTTAAGTTTGAATTCACTGCGATTGAATTTAAATAAAATAACAAGTAATTCAAAAAATATTTAGATAAAAGATCAGAAAGATACTTAAGAAACCTAAATCCTCGTTCAAACCCTAAATTCATTTATAATCCGCAAGGTTGGACCAAGGTCTATGAACTTCAACAGCTTAATAACCAAATGAGACTCTTTTCAACCTAAATTACGCGGAGAATCGAAAAACTTTAATAATACCTGAACTTTTTAAATATTTTCCTAAGATATTTACAATTTAATTTGCAAAATTTAGAAATTTTATACTAAATTTCAAAGTAGATAATTAAAGTACTGTCAATGTCTTATACATATAAACAATCTTAGGATTTTATTTTTACTAGCAGAAATTAAATTAAATATAAACAAATAAAACTATAAAACATATATATAGGTATTAGGTCTTTGAAATTGCCGTTTTGTATGAAAAAATTTAAACGTATTTTTTTCATGTATTTTTATTTGTATTAATCGAAGTAATCACCCATGCAATCAATGCATCTTTGCCAACGCAGTGGCAGTTTATTGATGCCCTTCTTAAAGAAATCAGCTGGACGGGAGGCAACAAATTCTTCAAAGGCATTTTGTACTGCTTCTCGGGTATTGAATTTTTTTCCCGCCAAGAAGTTTTCCAAATTCTGGAAAAAGTAGTAGTCTGTAGGCGTAAGGTCTGGTGAGTAGGGCGGATGACGGAAAACTTCCAACCCCAGTTCTTGCAACTTGGAGACCGTCTGCTGTGCAGTATGAGGTCGCGCGTTGTCGTGCAGGAGCAGCGGAGACGAGCGATTGACCAATGCTGGTTGGAGATGTGCCAGCTTCTCCATCATTGTGTTCAGTTCTTCACAGTACACATCTGCAGTAATGCTCACCCCGTTTGGTAAGAAGCTGTGATGAATCACACCGGCGCTAGACCACCAAACAGTGACCATCACTTTTCTAGGGGTAAGTTTTCGTTTATGGCATTGTTTAGGTGCTGAACCAGGATCCAACCAACTTGCTGAGCGCTTGCGGTTATCAAACAGAATTCATTTTTCATCGCAGGTAACAATGCGGTTCAAAATTCCTTCATTTTTGGTGTCTGTTGAGCAGTGCAAGGCACGTCTCGACGCGTACTTCGCGCTGGCGATCATTGAGTTCGTGGGGCACCCATTTGTCAAGCTTATTTTTTTATCTTGCCAATTTGACGCAAATGGACCAATATTGTTTTGACGCTAACATCGAAAGATGCTGCTAATTCAGCCGTAGATTGTGTATCATCAGCTTCCACAATCGCCTTTAATTCGTCGTTGTCAACCAAAGTCTTTGGACGACCGCGAGGTTCATTTTTCAGGTCGGAATTCTCAGAACGGAAGCGAGCAAACCAATAAACAGGTGGTGCGTTGGTGCCACGACGGTACTCATATTCCATAATTACTCGAATTTTTAACGTATCCATGATGAAGAAAAAGATTGAAATGCGATGAAAATGTAACACTAATCAATAAACAAATGACTACTTTTGGAAAAAGAATTCCATGTTTTTAAAATAAAATTAATTTGAAATTAGAATTCTTAGCCAATCAAAAATTATTTTGATTTGAAATGACCAGTACTGCAGAACGGCAATTTCATAGGTAAAGACCTATTATTTATTTTTAATTTAACTAAAAAATAAAATGACTAATGTAATAACCCTGTTACAAATAACTGGAAAAGGTCCTCAGAAAACTACGTCATTTCCATGTTGAATGGCAATGATAGTCCAATAATCGAAGCTCCAAAAAGCACATAAACGTTAGGGTTACTTCTTTTTCTTATTCCTGGTCTTCATTACTGAAGGTCATGCCCGTCTTGAAATGCTTTGACGGAATCGGTGACGAGCTGCTTCCATACAACTCTATCTTCTGCTTTCTTCAGGGCAGCGGACATAGTAAGCCCAGTTATCAATTTGATTTGACCAGACCTACGAGTAGGTGATCGCCCACGTGGTCTTTTGCCATCTACTTTCTCAACTACAACCAGTTTTTCAAAATTATCTGGCTGCCTACGGGCGATGTGACCAAAATAAGTTAGAACTCGTTGATAACAAATTGTGGAGAGCCTAGTCTTAATATTCAGATGGTCAAGAATGGACTTGTTGGTGCGTTTCGCAGTCCATAGTATACGCAACATTCTCCTCCAACACCACATTTCGAAAGCCTCGATATTTTTCCGGTCCATTGCGCGAATTCACCATGATCCGTATAGAAATATCAGGAATACCACCGTCCTCACAAGTCGCATTTTTGTTGTATTGGAGATATTTCTGTCTTACCATCATCATCATCTCTGCGTTAATTCCCGGTTGCAGCCCAAACTCTCGCTTCGGCGCCAGGGGTCCGCTTTCCGACTTTTTCATCTCCACTTCGCACGGTCTTCAGCATCCCTGGTAGTGAGCCCATTGGCACGCATATCACCCTTTACGACGTCAAGCCAGCACTTTTTGGGTCTACCCCTCCTGCCGGGGCCCGGCGGAGGCGGCATGTCTTACCATATGCTCAACATTTTGCCCATGGCTTTTCCCATGTGTTTACGTCTCCGAGTCCTTCTCGCAGATCACTGATCGTTGAGTCCCGGTACACAAACTCCTTTAATTTCAACTAGGGTTACAAACGCTCTCATAGTTTCGCCACTTGAGGTTTTCGAAATCAGGTCACATTGAGGTTACAATGCAAGCTCGAGATCTAGTTATTGGAAGATAAAAAGGTGCCAGTTCCCACGCATGTGACATCCCAGATAAGTGGCCGACCCATCTTCCAGAAAACTAAAGAAATGAGGCTACGGATGTCAGCGCGCACCAGATCATTGAGTTCTAGAATAGCTAGAACGCCAGTCTACCCAGAGCCCGGCGTATAATGTTTGTACTGATATGGACGCTGAGTTCTTTAACACCGTATTTCGAATCCACTGTGCCTCGGAGGATGGGGATTAACCCAGAATGTGCTATATATAGATGTGACCGCTGTATTGATGATTTTCAATTTACTATTATAGCCCACATTTCTTATTAAAAATTGTTTTTACTCAATCGAAGAATACTTTTCCATATAATTTATATTGACTCGTTGTGTATATGAATATACATATGTATATATTTTGACAATGTGAAGCTTATATAAATAATTTGTATTTTTAGAAATGTAATAAAATAAATAAGTATAATGTAGAAATGTAACAAATGTAATGATTTTACTTATTTATTTCAATTTATTGTTAACTAACATTTAGTTAAATAAATGTATGGTATTATTATCTAGAAATTTTCAGACACAAATATTTTTTGTTTCATGAAATGATATGTCACAAGATGTCGCTGCTAGGCTGGGGCCTCCTTTTAGACGGAACGGACAGTATACCCGCCACGCTTGTCTAATGCAGATTGGCGGGTTACACACACCGGTGATCTCAGTATGCAGATTTCCTCATGATGTTTTGTTTCACCATCGGTACATGGCAATTATATTATACGCACATTATGATAGAAAAACTAGCTAAGTGATGCATTCTAGCGTGAGATTCCAACCTGGGACCTCTAGATAGGTGTCCAAGTGTTACATCACTGAGCTATCATGTACCAATTGTCTAGGTTATAAAAAATAATAAAGGAATCTTATATAACACGCAGAAAATAACACAAATAAACCTACAAAACAAAACATGTTTACATTTACCACTTTCACAGAAAGCAGTAATAATCTGTATAAAAATATTGCGCAACAAGGCAATCCACTATTCCTCGAAAAAAGTAATTGAAGTTAGATGCTTTTCTGGAAACATCTAGAAAAATACTCAATCCCCTTTTTATTGCAGATATCTGTAACTTATTAGGGTCTGAATATCTAGATATCTACACTTTCAGACCCTGCGGAGCTCTGGGATCAATTTAATTAAGTAAATTGAGTGCTAAGTGCCGCACAACGTGTTGGATGGGGATCGGAACGCTCAGAAAGCATGTGCTCTCAATTAATTGATTCCTTAGCATCCCTTATCTCTTTTATTTGCAATGTATAAGGTAACAAACCGTAAATTTTAAATAAAATCTTCAATAGCCGAGTACCTAGAACTTTTATCGCGAATATTGTTTTACTAGATAAGTTATATAGTATATATTATTTAAATTACATAACTCATCAATATCGTATTGGATTTTGGAGTCAAAGGCCTACTTTTCAGTGTTGCAATGGGGCATAATATTTTCGAGACTCTTTGCGACGCGATATTTATATTCGCAAATAAGATATAAAACATAGGGAACTGCATGAAACTCAATTACCGTATTTCTTGGCAGGGACAGAGTAAAAATACCACCATGGCCTGAGTCAGCCTATCATAAAAGACAAATCTAGCTAAGTGGGAAAACAGCAAGGCCGTCTGGATGGCAACCACCCCTCGTCTGTAAGTATGCCGCCATAACAATATTATGTTGCGTTCAGAATATGTGACCCAGGTTCTAGTAATCTACGCGGACAACGACGTGTTTGCGGTCTAAACATCCATATGCAACGGTATTAAGACGATATTACGAACGGTAGATAGCTGCTGTCCATCAGCAATAAAAAAAGCCAGCAAGGAAAACACAACCACATTTTTGTTTGTAAATGATCGTAAGTGAGGTAATCTATTGATAATTTTATTACAATGCTAGCAAAGAAATAATTTACACAAATTTAAATATATAAATAGAATTTAAGCTGACGGTCAAAAATTAAATAAAAAAAGAGTAGTAAGACGAAAGTAAATACTGGCATGACCGACGCGACCGCGACGGTGCAACGAGACTAGAATTATTTAATTTGAATTATTCTTGCATTGATCAACCTACGTGACTAGATGGGTTCAAAATATTCTTTGCTGCTATAATTACACGGCATTTGGGTAGCATCTAAATTAATCTGTTACGTACAGTTCATTGCCCTTCATTAGAAATAAAATCAGGTAACACTGAAACCTGAGAAGGGTTGATTGAAAATTTGAAATTTAATCCAGTCACAAATCACGTATAAACAAGTTAATTAGTTTTAAAGTATGACCGAGAATGAACCCAAAGGTCAGTAGAAGGTTCCTATAATCCTAAATCGGTGTAATAAACGAGGGCTAAGTACCTATAAATTGCTAAGCCGATTCAAACACTAATAAAACTCGAGAAATTATGTTGACTCGTGTAAAATTGAGTTTCTACGGGATAGCATGTATTTGAACGCATTTAGAGTTAATTTATTTTGAGATGGCGATCAGAGGTTATATTTATTTATATTTTACCACGCTTTTACTAACTTAACCTGTATGCATCTATGTAGCTATGTAACTGGGTAACTATTTATCTATGTAACGGAATTTTCAGACTCAATTTTTACTCACTTTGAACGATCAAAAAATTCAAAATTGTGCACACTTGTCAAGACCTTATCAGGATCATAAAAGATTATACATTTCTTTTCCTTCCTGTCGATTGGGAACTCACAACAAATAAATTATAATTAAAAAGAAAAAAATAATTCTGAACATACGAATAAAATTATTGACGCGAAAATTAATGTCACTGTTCTAAAAGCGCTCATTACTTCCCACTTGGAATAAAAATTTACTATTAATATATATACTAATAACTAGTTAATGGTTATACCAGATAATAATTAACTATAAATATAATAGGTTGCATATTAGAACCAAATTATGCTATCGTATCTAACTCACTGTATTGTGACAATTTACATAGCGCCATCTAGTCAAAAAGTAAGCAGCAGAGCACTCGTGTTATGGGAACTAGATAACTAGTACACTACTTGTATGTAACTTGTATTGTACTTCTAAATAAATACATATTATACATAAACAAACTCACGATGGGAAAAAAACCCGTCACTAATGTGTTACTATATGCAAAAGCTGTTGTGGCACCGAGTTTTTTTATTGCTGTAGCTGACGGTCCACTTAGAATTTAGCAGTTACCGTCGCCTATGGGCGTTTGCAATGCCAGGGGCATCGCTAACACGCTGCTATCCGGGTAGTGGTACTAGAACCTGGTCACTTATGCCGGAACAAAACACAATTGTGGTTATTTTGGGGTCATACTTAAAAACCAGATTGTCAAATAAATAATAACCAGCTGGATGACCGAGCTTTGCTCGGAATTTTTTTTTTTATAAATTGTGTTTTTTGGAAATTAACAATTGATTTTCTTAGTCTAACCTCAAAGCAAATACTCATTGACTTCGTGTTACTTAACAACTCCATCTGCTGGAATAGCTTTAGTGTTGTTGTGTCGTTAAAGCAATTTAAAAAAAATAGTATTATTATTCGCCGATAGATGTCAGGAAGAGTCATTTTTCAGTTTAAATTGGGACTACTCAAACGCCACCTTTTTGTTATTTTTCTTCCAATAAAAAGCGAATAAAATGACATTTTCTAGAAATGATTCCTAGCTAGATCGATTTATCGCCCCCGAAACCCCCCGTATACTAAATTTCATGAAAATTGTTGGAGCCGATTCCGAGATTCCAATTATATATGTATATATATACAAGAATTGTTCGTTTAAAGATATAAGATATAGTAGAAATAGAGAGTGTAACTCACATTGGCAAAGCTTTAAATTAACTACAAACAGTACCTATTTAGATCGCTTTTATGATGCGTTTATTTTTGTTTAAATTCATATACCGCTGCAAGCTTTCTAATAAGTTTCAATGGGAAACTAAGGACCGCTTTGCTCTTGAAACCACCTCCGAACAACATGGTGGCAAAACTTCAAATCTGCTGAACTATCCCAAATAAACAAACGCAGGTAATATCGATTGGACCCAAATTCTCCCATAGCTGTAGTGTTACCAACTTCAATATATTACCGGTACACATTGTATTGTTTTAGATCACCAATCACATTCTTTTTTTGGCTCATCAATTATCTTTAAAGCCACTTTGTGCAAGTCTTCAACCCTAGCTTTCTGCTAGGCTTCTTACATTATGTTAGATGATACACAGTCTCCTTTCGTGACCTCATTCACCCTATCAAATATCGGTTCTACGATATATATGGCTTGCCCTTTCAGCTTTCTGAATCGCGGAGGTGAATTTTGTCTTTAGAAAGATTACAAATGCGATCCCTCAGAGAAACCTCTAACATTCTTCCCGAAAAGGTTGCAGAGTGGCATTAAATGAATGGACCAGCTTCACTGGTAATGTCTTTCTCTGTGCAGCACTTAATGTCTGTGGTATCTTATCATTTTGATGCTACTTTTTTAAATAAATGACCAACATAATAAAAAAAATTGTGCATATCGGTAAACATTTAAACGTGTTTGTTGAATGCTTTATCGTACTATAATCATCTACCAAGCAACATAAATGAAAACTTTTTCACCTTTTAGATCACATTATTTTTTTCATTTTTAAATTTTATTAAACAACTGATCGATATCGGATTGATAACACAATGTATATTTAAAGATTGTGAATATAAAATATATAAATAATATTTGTCGGCTCTTACGGTAACCATTTACTAATATATATATCAAAATCATCTGCTGTAGTCCAAAACAAACCAAGTATAGGAAATCCGAGATCTTTTCATGTTTCACTTAATACTAGTACTTAGTTTAGAGTGTTTATAAATTTTATGTTTTAGATATTGATTGCGTTCGCCCTGGCAACACTATCATAAGAATATAGGGTGGTACGCTGACGTAACACAGGCCTAATGATGTGGAAATTAACACGATTATGTATTAAACCCGATTGGGTGTAGTGCTAAACTGCTTTGGGGTGGGTAAACTAATTTTGTATTGAGTGGTTTGTTCGGGCCAGGGTGGCTACTGGGCCCTTTTATTTGGTTCATTTTGTTTGCCACTAGAAGCTCGATGAGGGCGTAAGTTTACAGTACTAAACTGTACAGATTAAAGTTGTTATCATTCCCTATATTGGGGGTTGAATTTATTTAAATTGAATATTCATTCAATTAATGGTCACGGAAGTTCTAGATCTTCTTATCACTTGCGAAGAAGAGTACAAACTGAGCTTTCACACAATAAAAATTACACGAAAGCCAATAAAATATCACTACAGGGATTAGATAGTATATATTACACATTCGTGTAAGGCAGGTGGACTGTAACCCGTCATAGTAGTCATAGTGGTGATCTCGGTATGCAGGTATTCTCACGACGTTTTCCTTCACCGTTTTTACTGGTGCAGGGGTGGAGCATACTGACCTTAGCGGCCTGCGTCAAAAGGCGACAAAACCCTGGTTAATATCAACATATTAACCAGGGTTAACAACTATAACCTTGTGTTGTGTTCCAGCATAAGTGACGTAGATTATAACCCACCTACGCTGAAGGTAGCGTGTTAGCGGTGTCTGGCGTCGCAAATATCCATAGGCGATAATAACTGTTTAATATAAAGTGGGCCGTTAGCCTGTCTACCGTTCCAGAAAAATAAAAAAAATTCTAAGTGGTTCACGTTACCATGGATATCAAACGATTCGTCTTTGAGTGTGATTCTATTTGGCTACCACACAATACTAGCTTAAATTGCTTAACCTTGAGCTATTCGTATTTTGTGCGTTGAGTGAAACTTCGGATTCGCCATTTAATCTCATCCATCATCTTTCTTCTTTCTGCCCTTAACCCAAGCTATATGGTGTCAGCACATGTTCTCTCCTTCCACTCTCCTCTGTTAGCCGCCATCTCAACTTTCACATCCTTTTTCGACATATCATCTTTTACGCTATCCATCCATCTTTTCTTTCATCTGCTTCTGTATCCATACACCCTCATTTCTATCATTTTCCAAGTTATATGACATTCTCCCCTTCGCATTATATAGCCAAACCACGCTAGTTTTTTCTACGTGGTAGGGCCTTAAGCCCGTCTGGATGACTACCACCTTTAATATTAAGTATGCCGCCATAATAACCTTGTGTTGTATTCCGGCATTAGTGACCCAAGTTCCTGTACCCTTATGGGACAACAGCGTGTTCGCAATGCCACTAGCGTTGCAAGCGCCCATAGGCAATGGTAACTGCTAAATTCTAAGCGGGCCGTTAGCCTGTCTGCTGTCCTACAGCAATAAAAAAAATCTGTTACCATATTACGTTATCTGATCCACTATCCGTATCACAAAATTTCACTACAATATAGCGTAAGGATCATATTGTGCACTGAAAAGAAAGCTATCTACTTTTCATAGAACAAAAACCTTGGCTAATTTAAGACTACGCTAGTTTAATATTCCCTTGCCTGCGCCTCATCATGTTTTGATAACAACAAAAATTACTTGTTCCAGAAACCCTCACTTTAAAACAAGTTTTTATGAATCCCCTGGAGGTGTTGTCGAAACGAAACACGGCCGAGTAAAAAAGGCTAATTTCCATAGCTGTTTCCTCATGCCGATCCTTCGTTTTATTTTAGGAGGGTTATTTCATACCTGGCCAATAGTGCAAATAAAAGCGATGTTGCTTATTTTTGTCTTGTATATTATCTTTCTTCCGTTTGAGATTGTTTTCTCTCTCAACAATTTAAAATATAAATTATCTAATTTTATTTTAAAGCAAACTTTCTTGGATCTAAGTTATTATTAAATGTAAGCAGGTTACTTAACAAATAAACACGCTTAACTTTTGCCTACCAAAAAGGACTGGAGAAGAGATGCTCATTTTTATATCTTCAAACTTCCCAGACTCCGGTAAGGTTTGTCATATATAATATTTTTAACAGAAAATAATCCTTAAAACTAGGATGTAGGTCATTTGCATACATCGTCTCATCTAAAACTGACATTTAAACAATAAATATAAAAATAATGATGAATAGTGTGCACAACCTTAATTTTTAGAAACTGGAATATAAGAGGTACAATATCAATCAATCCAAATGAATGAATTTTGGGTAGAGATTGATTAAGAATAGTGATTGAAAGCGCCATCGATCATAGAAACACGATAATCGATATGCAAGAATTTTCAGTCGATATTTTTATTGTATAATTTGATTATTTTTAATTACCGATGATCATCGGTTATTCTGTTTGGAATTTTGCATCAATTGAAATCTTATTCTGGAAGTTTTCAAAGATGTGTATCATATGACTCAGTTTAGTATGCAGATCAGTGCAGATTTATTTAGACCCTAAAAATTTTGTTACGAACATCCATAATCGTCAATGATAAAAGTGTAATTCTAAATTTTTTTATTTTTATTTGGAGCCCAGGGTTTTCTGTTGAATATTGTATTATAGTCCAAAAAATTAAAGACAAAAACAATAAGCTAAGGAAATATATATTTCTGTTATTTTTTTCCCGTTTCCCTTAAATTGTTTTTTTTTAATTATTTAAATTAAATTATATAAAAAAGTAAAAGTTCATTCGATTAGTAATTTTCAACGCGTATCGCTCCGCACTAGGAAAGTCAACCCTTGAAAGAATCGCTTGAATGAGCGATACAAAGCGATCTTTTCGACGTCAATCGCATGGAATGGATCGCATCAACCGAGTTGCTTGCTACACTGGTTTTGGTATACGTATGTATTGCCAGTACTCTAATTTTATGTAAATATTCTAATATAAACGCAGGATGTGTGGAATTGTGCGTTATTGTTCATAGTAAATATAAATTTAACTTTAATAAAGGCTATAAATTATCATTAAGTTACATTTTAGATAATTCTGTAGCATTGCTAGCAATTATAATAATTAATTCTTATCTCGTCTTAAGAATGTTAACGACTTTTAAATCATAAATCGAATAAATGATGTTTGAATAGCCGTTTATGCAATTAGTAACTTCTTACTACTCTACTAATATTAATAAAACTAATGTCACGTCAAGTTTCATTGCCTCGATTAACGCCTTCAGCGAGTTTCAGAAAAAATGTGCTTTGTTACGAGCTACTAAGCACGTTCCAACAACTGAACCGTTTATATGATACCCCACTTACCTGGTAACCCTAGCACTGACGTTAATGGAGTTCGAAGGATTTTGTGGCCTATAAATAGATGATAGAAATACTTTGCGGGGATTTTTGTATGCGAAAATTCTCAGGTATTAGCACAAGGGGCCATGAACACGACCCACTTACCGGTTATTGCTCTATACGGATTTTCTAACTTACACTTGTAAAATTAAGTTGAAAATTGTTTGATTTTTAATAATTATGCGCAATATTCAAGTCATAAAATTGCTTTAGTTTTGCTCAATATTGATAGTTCAATGTAGTGACGAGTAACAGAAACAAACTACCGTATAACATCATCATAGTTGAAAGATAATGTGGTCAGAGTATTTGACTTTGTTATTGCTGAAGAACAGCAAGCAGACTGACGCCCCATTTAATAGTAAGCAATTGGATTTGCCTATGGTTGTTTGCAACGCTAGGTACACCGCAAACATGCTGCTGTCCACATAGCGGTACTGGAACTTGGATCACTTATGCTGGAACACAAGGTTATTATGGTGGCATACTTACAGGCCAAGGTTGGTTGCTATCTAGACGAATTTTACGCCTAGATGAGATTGCTTTGTCGATTTACGATACACAGACCTCGGCCGCAGAAGTAATATTGTTACTTCGCCCCTGCACGGAGAGAGACTGAAATTATGAATTCTATTCCTTTTCCTTCTTTCCAATTAGATAAATCTTCTCCGTTTTTAATCAATTTTCAACTCACAATTAGAAGTTTTAAAGAATCCCTTACCTCCATTGGGTATCGAAGATGTAGTCGCCACGCAGAAACAGTGAAGCAGCAAGGATAATAGCATCTTGGTAGTCATGTCTTGGCTGGCATTCATACTTCCATCTTGCATCGTGCACATTTGAAATTGGACCAAACATTCATGTTGAGCTTGTGATACTGGTCTTTAAAGTTCACATCACAGGATATATCTGAAACAAAAGATAGAGTCGAATGAAATTGATTTTTTTACTACAATTATTTTTAAATTACTGAGTTTTAAATAAATTCCGTAATTTAAAAAAGCGAACCTGGGTGCCGAAATGGATATATGGAATTGTTGAAATGGAAATTAATTCAATTAAATTCGAAATTTTATAATAGTATAAATAGACATTTTATAATGAATAACACATTTTTTATATTATTTAAATCTATAACAAAGTATCATTAACACAATACAGGATATATTTTTTCAATATATTATATTTGCTCCCAAAATTAATGGAGGCTATTAAATACTCAGAGAAACTAGTATTTTTTGTAGAAGTACAAGCATAAGTTAATTCATCATCATCTTAGCGTTGAATTCCGGTTGCAACCCAAACTCTCGTGTCGGCCCCCTAGATCCAGTTCCCGACTTTTTCTTCTCCACTTCACACGATCTTCGACATCTCTGGTGGTCAGTTTATTGGCACCTCCTACCGAGGCCCGGCGGTGGTAGCATGGCTAGACATTTGTTCCCAATGTAAGTAGCCGATTGCCGTAAAACGTGGCCATACCAGCGAAGGCGACACTCCTGCAATTTATCCGCAATGTCACAGACAAGAAGGCAGCTGCGAATGCGAGGGTACCTAACGCGGTCCTTCCACATGCACCGTAGCATATTCATCTCTGTCACTCGCAGTGCCTGCTTGTGTTGCTCCAGCACCGGCCACGCTTCACATCCGTATAAGACAGGCCTAATGATCGTCGTATAGACCTGTCCCTTCAATTTAACCGGTATTTTGTGGTCACAAATAATACCAGTCACCTCACGCCATTTGGCCCACACGGCAGCAATGCGTGTCTTAGCGTCGCAATCAATGTCACCAGACGCGTAAAATACAGATCCCAGGTATTTCTAAGTTAATTAAAAAAAAGAAACTAAAGGATTTGCTAAGTTTTTGGATAAACTGTAATCGTTTAAATAAAGTCTAGACTCTAGAGAGATATTTATAATATACTAGCCGATCACGCTCGGTCCGCTGGGCGATTAGCCGGCAAAATTAAATCGAAAAAAAATGGGAAAGGGTAATTAATCTTCGTAAAAAAATTTTTTTTTTCAATAAAAAGTATCCTATGTTACTTCTAATACCTACAAGAATAGTGTACAAAGTTTCATGATGATCGGTTAAGTAACTACTTAACCGATCATCTACTTCGCGTGAAAGCGTAACAAACAAACTTACTTTCACATTTATAATATTGGTAAGAATGAAGAAGAAGAAATCTTCATCTGGGTTCAGAAAGATTACAACAAGCAGTGTTGATGCTAAAAACACCTTAGCCAACATTATCATACTCTAGCTAAAAATAAATCGGGGTTTGCTTGGCGTGGCAACCATGGTATGCATGTTCAGCATCGTATTGGATAAAACCATTGAACATAATGTTGAGTGTCAAGCTCATTTGAGCAAATGAAAATTATTTTGTTCTTTGCAGTATTATAATCTTCCTCCTTCTTACTTCTGCCCTCATCACACATTATATGGGTTCGGCACAACATGTTTTCTTTCTTTTTTTTTTCATCATTAAAGCGGTTTTGCTCGCCTTACTTGGAAATAATAAATAAATTTCCATCTATAATTTGTGAAGAAAAATATCTCAAAATATATACCGAGGTCATCGGCCACATTGAGCTCGATACCAGAAGCAAGTCGTTATGGGCTAATAAAAGAAATTCATCTTATAGCTTGTAGTTGGTCATTGGATTCATCGTATATAAAAATAGAGATACTTTCAGAAAGTTTTCAATAATTTCTTAGTTCTATGCTCATACAATTGTTCTAAAAACAACAAATATTTGCTCGAGGATATATCATTGTGAGCATTCTCTGACAAAGCTATCTGCACAAGTCATAATGCATTTTGTTTGCAATGTCACGTACTCCGAGACCGCGCGTGTTCCCCGCATATGCAATCCGGTGTAACGCCATACATCAGCAGAGAAATTGTCATGGAAATTCAATTTGAAACCGCGAAAGATGTGGGTCACACTTCGTATGTCGGTTTAATAAAACAGGTTTTATATTTAACCATATTGTAAATTTTATTCTTTGTTACATCAAATGTTCCATTCCGTTTGACTCCGAAGCTATTGTGATGCCACAGGTCCGCTGATGAGCAACAAATCACGAGTAAATAGATGTTATTTTAATATTTCAAACTCAATCAATTATTTTATTCAAAATAAGTACCTACCTAGCTGTTAATTTTAGCAGATGGATTTTATTTTAACAGGCGTCATCGCTCATGCCTTTTGATTTCACAGGTACAATCCTGTCCTGAATCTGAGTGTTTATGTATTTACAAAAAAAAAAGTATGTAAATAGTATATCAGTTATCCACTACCCATAATACAAATGCTCTGCTGTTTATTGTTGAACTAGACAACACTGTATGAATTATCAAAGAATATGTGTAGAAAACTAGTAAACCTAATATAATCCGTATAAAATTTAAAAACAACTAGAAAATAAAGTACTCTACTCTCTAAATAATTGGTAAGGTAATGCTAATGTAATTCATTACCATAACTAAGAACAAGACCGAACATGCAGTCAAATGCACCTTAATGTGGTTAGCAATTATTATATTATACTAGCCGATCACGCCCGCTCCGCTGGACGATTAACAGGCTAAATTTAAAAAAAAAAACAATTAAAAGTATCCTATGTTACTTCTAATACCTCCAAGAATATGTGTACAAAGTTTCATGATGATCGATTAAGTAGTTTTCGCGTGAAAGCGTAACAAACAAACTTACATTACACAGTATGATATTTTGATTAAGTTAATTGTATTAAAGGCCAAGTATAACTTCCGATTCCTAGTCAGCCATATAATAGCGGAATATCTTACTGAGCAAAAAGGACTCCTAGGGTACGTATTAAGATGGCAGACATTGATTCAATGACAACATTGGACATTTTGACGACCTCTTTAGTGTAGTGGCTAACGTACTTCGGTACGCTCACGGAGGTCATGGGTTCGATTTCCGTCTCGCTTCTGGGTGTTTATGAATAATATGTATTTATTTTCAAAAAAAAGTATAAAAGTATAAAAAGTATAAGTATAAAATTTGAAAATGTCCTATCAATTACCCTCCAAACATTAACAGTACATTTTTTCCGAAATAAAGTTTTAATGCGGTCATAAATTATTAAAGCATTACTGTCACAAGTTCCCTAATGCAGAGCCGATCGTAAAACAATGAAATGTCCATTCGAAGCGACATTACCTGCCCATAATATTATCGGCGCTATAAAGATGGTTTTCTCCAAATTCGTACACCAAATGTTCGCAATTTACTTTATTGCAGTCGACGTATCACGAAAGCGACCTACGATCTTGACCTGTTTCGATATTGGTGTGGTATGACATCAGGGTTCAGTATATCTTGGTTGTAGATAAAGGTATCAGGGTACCAGGCTGATTTTTTCCGACTAAATTCGTTGCACGAGGTGCCTATTTGTCAACCACGCCCCTAAGGGTGCACGGTGTTATGAAATCGTGGTTACACCGTCATCAATTTCTGTTTTTTTTTATTGTTAGTGCCTTTTTCAGTAATGTCCGTTTTTATTGCAGTACTTGTGAGCTACGGCATTTAGATAACAAATTTCCACTCATAAACTCTTATAATAGTTTTATCAATATAAGTAAAATAAGTAATAATTTTATAGCTGTGATATAAAAAAGTTAAAATAACTCTAAGTGTTCGTTGTATTTTTCTTACTGAACCAAGACTTTGAAAAAGGAATGGACAATTTTTTAGAACACAGGCGTTTTGCATTCACAGAATCGCTTTCAAGAATGACAAAAAGAATTCTTAATTCGCTACATTTACGACTTTTTATCAAAGAAGCTTACTTCGCGTCGGTTTTCTGGGACAGCTTATATAATATTTATTTACTATAAATGAATAAATATCTTGTGACAATACACACAGCGCCATCTAGTCCCAAACTAAGTAGCATAGCATTTGTGTTATGGGTAGACAATAGATATACTACTTATATAGTTTTTTTTTAAATAAATACTTATTGTACATAAACACCCAGACGCGAGACGGGAATCGAACCCGTGAACTCCGCAAGCGTACCGAAGAGCGTTATCCGTTACGCTACAGAGTCGTCTACTCAAGATCTACTAGAAGTCGTTTGTTGGGATGTTTTATTAATCTAAATTTAATAACAGATATGCGTCCATTAAAAAGCGACGGTAGCCCATAAAGTGTAGCGGGGTAGTTCGTGACTGTTACACAATTAACCGTACCCCCACCCTTGGCCAGTCAAATGTCATAGGTAAAGCTATATCTTAATACTAAATCAAACATAATTGAATTGAAATTTTATTTCAGTTACATTATATTTAAAATTAAATAAATTTAATTTTGATTTAATCATGTAAATAAACACATCAAAAAAGTCTAAGCAACATGTACTAATTAAAATTTTAGGATGGTTTTTCACATTAAAACGTTGTATTTTATTTTTAAAATAATATTTTTAGGGTCCTATGATGTAAAAATAACAGCTGTTATAAGTAACAGTTTATAAGTTCTTTTAATAACATAAATTAACAATATTAGAATATACTGCAGAAACTTAGGTACATAAGCAACTAAACATTTTTTTCAAATTGAAATTTCTAAAGAAAATGAATTTACTGTGAAAGAATAGGATAATTTAATACAAAGTATGGCCTCCTCTGCTATTCAGAACTTGTCGGCAACGATTATTCATTGAATTAATGAGACTGTTTATGTCATCTTGCGGTATTCGCTCCCAATGGAATTGTAGCAAATCCTTCAGCTGTTGGGTTGCTGTCACTCCGTCCAAGTCCTTCAAAACACGTCTCTGGAGCATGTCCCATGCGTGCTCGATGGGTTTGAGGTCTGGCGATTGTGCAGGCTAGGGCAATATACGGCTGTTCTCCGTTGCCAAGTATTGACTGGTTCACCGAGCTGTATGTGAACGCGCATTATCATGCATTAACGTAAAATCGGAGCTAAAGGTTTGTGCAAATGGATGGACATAAGGTCTGAGAATATCCTCAACGTAATTTTCAACGTTCATCTTTTCATTTACAAAAACGAGCTCAGTTCGCCTGTTCTTCAAAATACCCGCCCATACCATAAATCTTGAGCCGCTGTGTGGATGAACTTCCTGAATGCAACTGAGCCGTTCAGTATTTCCGGGCCGACGGTACACTCGCACCCTTCTTGTATCAGGCCTAAACCCGAATCGCGACTCATCGGTAAACATAATTTTATCCCATTGTTCCTGGGTCCATGTTTTGCGTTCTCTACACCATTCATTTCGACGAGCGCGATTCCCGTGACGTATCGGTGGGCACCTAATTGGGCGTCGAGCTCGTAGGCCGTACTCATGCAGTCGATTTCGCACAGTTTAGGGACTTACATCAACACCACTTAAATTTTGTAGCCTCAAAGTTATCTCTCGAGCGGCTAACATCAGCTGGCGTCTTGCAGTCAGTTGTATGTACCGGTCTTGCCGAGTGGTTGTACCCTTTTAGGGCCTGAATGCTATTCAGCGGGTTCCCTTGTATTATTGTAGCGCTGCCAAAGACGACAAATAACACTTCTATGAATGCCAAAATGCCGAGATACCTGAGATTGATTACTTCCCGCTTGCAACATCCCTACAGCTCTATGTATTTCATTTGCCGTCAAATGACGTCGCTCCACGATGTAAAGAATATCTAACAATTCAATTTTTTCGCTAACTTTATTTAAATGGTTGGTAAAATTATAAAATCAAGACTAAACGTAGCAATAAAAACGCACTTAAATTCAAACAAATTCCCTTTCATTTAATTTTATGAAAAAAACAAAACATAATCGAATTTTTTTACGACCAGCCAGTATGTCATCAATAACAAAAAAGTTTACATACCTACGCACTTTGAGTGAGTAAAGACTTAGAAATTAATTAGTATAAATGGTGATTTTGTAATATCATGCATGTTGCTTAGACTTTTTTGGTGTGTTTATTTTAAAGTTTAATTATAATTTGTGATTTATAATAGTGGATGTTAGGGGGAAGAAGTTCTTTCGCGATAAGGCTCGCCATACTTTTTGTTTAAATTTGTAATTGATTATGTAGTGATCAACAAAGTTATATAAAGTGAAACCTATAATAACTAATACCACCCCTATGTACCTTGATAAGCCCGAAGCGCCGGAATCACTGATGTTACTTTGATTAGAAAAATAGAGACACCGATCATAGTACTCATGTATTAAGAAAATATAGTTCTTCTAACCTATTTTCATGCCATTATCTCTTTTATCATAGGATGATCAAATAATCATCCTAAATGTATTAAGGCTTTTGAGCTCAGCCCACAGATACTTAATCTGTTAATTTAAGTAAGGAGACCTAAGTAAATAAGTAAGATCATCTTAATTATGTATATCTAACGAAGTGAGTCTTCTAATTGAAGTAATTTATTCTCAAGAGTACTTCAACGAACTCGATTAATAAGTTTTCTACAATTTGACCCCTATTTATGACCCTATAATAACTAAGGTCTAAAATACTAATGACTGCTAAAGTTTTTCAAGTGATAATTGAGATTTAGTTAGGATCAAAGAGGGTCTACATAAAGTCGCGATTTCTTAGTATATTGAGGTAATCTGTATTAACTAAACTTTACATTAATGATTAGGAGTTCAATATATATTATTACCAGCCGATCTAGCTCGCTTCGCTGGGCGAATAATAGGCAAAAGTAAATCGGAAAACCTGACAAAGGTTCGATAGAATTCAAAAAATAATAGCCTTAAACCATTTACGAAAAATTCGGCGAATGGTATTTAGTACTTTTGTTATGATGGTGTGTCAAAAGACCCCCATTTTCCTTATACCTATATATGTATAGATCATGATGGCATGCCTTTTTTTTTTTTTTTTTTTTTTTGGTATCGGGTTGGAAAATCCTCATGGAGGCCCTCCGCCCTCGGGGAAGGGCGAAGGGGACTGTCAAACTCTTACTGACTAAAAACCAACCCGTGTTCCTCATGTACCCGTGTGTCGGAGGGGCGGGTATCGCCGAAGCATTCGTCGCCACCCCCCGACGGGTATTGGCCCGCCAGATGGTCAGGCGGGCCCCGTCACCCACTGCGGCCGTCATCCCGGCTGCAGGACTCCACTATGAGGCGCGCGCGGAACAAGACGCCGCCGCCTCGAGGCCTGCCGCTGATCGGACGACAAGACGCCCCGAGTCTGCCGTCCGCAGGCCGCGCCCTACGGTGGCCGGAAGTCAGCCACCCTACGGCGCCCAGTGCGTCTGCTGCGGGAGGGGAGAGAGGAGGCAGTCTCTCTCTCCCTTTCCGCCGCCTCCTTTGCGAACATCACGGCCTCGCAGAAGGTGGCGACGGCACTCCACCCTGACTCGCTCCCGACCATGGTAGACACAACAGCCGGAAGCGAGAGGATTCCCGCAGCTCCTACGGCCGCGACCAAGTCTCGGCGCTGCTCGGCCCAAGCTGGGCACTCCGCCAACGTATGCAGCGCCGTATCGTCGCGGCAATCCTAATGTGTGTAATGCCTAATGTGTATATAGACATCTACATATATCTACCACGTACTTATGTTGAAAGAAAACGAGGAAACCAGCAAACTAAACACCAGTATGTATAATCTATTTATCAGATTTGGACCAGCGCAG
Source organism: Malacosoma neustria (assembly GCA_963693495.1). Lineage (NCBI taxonomy): Eukaryota > Metazoa > Arthropoda > Insecta > Lepidoptera > Lasiocampidae > Malacosoma > Malacosoma neustria. The sequence continues at coordinate 21,964,061 of OY856377.1, forward strand.
CATGGCATTTATATTGTACGAACCCTCTAGGCCTGAGCGAAAGAACGGGAGATTATAGGCTGTTATATTTTAAATAAATCTACATTCTGAAATATATAAGCAGCTGACGACCTTTGTAGGAATTCAGGGTTCACAAGTTTGATTTCTGTTCCATGTCTGTATATTTTTTTTTATTGCGTAGGACAGCAGACAGGCTGACAGCCCGCTTAGAATTTAGCAGTTACCGTCACCTATAGGTGTTTGCAATGCCAGTGGCATTGCGAACATGCTGCTGTCCCATAAGAGTACAGGAACTTTGGTCACTAATGCCGGAACACAACACAAGGTTATTATGGCGGCATACTTAAGACCAAAGGTGGTCGCCATCCAGACGGGTTTGTGGCCCTACCACGTAGCTAGAGTGGGTTGTTTTGTCGCCTTATACGACAGGCCGACCCCGGCCACAGAGGTTAGTATTCTTTCTCCGCCCCTGCACGGATAAATACCAATGGGTATATATACCAATACTCACAACATAAGCGCTCTACTACTCACTTTGGCACTTCTCATGAATTAATTACTGTTTCTACTTCTTCATATTAGTTTAGCTTACTAAACATTACCTGATAATTTACACTAACAAATTTGTTTGTGTTTACAATTTACTGAATACAAGCCCGTGGCAGAATACAGTAATGAAGCCTTGTTTTTAATTTAAGTAAAACAGATTTATTATGATAGATTAATTTGATTTTCAGTATGCATGTTTAGTTATTATTTTAGCAAAGGTGATTAGCTCCACCGGCGCAATACGGTTGGCTTGATCTAGTTTCGTACGGTATTCTCTCTCTTCAGTACAAATGTAACAGTAATAAAAAACAAAATATCTACATGTAGTCAGTGGCACAACTTTCAAATTGATATTTTTGTCAGCCCCATTGCATAAACGTAATGCGTTATGCATAAACGTAACCTCATTCTGGGAAAGCACGTGCTGGAACCGGATGAGATACGAGCAGCTCCTGTCAAAAAACTGCTTCGTTATATGAACGAGGCGGGCTTTGCCAAAGAGCATATGTGTGGCGATCACAATAGCTTATTAAATTAGACGCAGTGATGCTAGGTTGAACAGACTAGCATAGCAAGCTATGGAAATAACAGCAATAGCCTCGTTCTCCTCTACTTTTATTTTTGCTGTTTAAAATAATTTGCATAATGAATTCTAATAAATAATGGTATTTGCTTTGTGTATCAGCGGATATTTCTTTAATAATATTATCTCTTTCCAACTTTTAATAGACTAGATCACATGCATAATGCTTCTCCTTTTTTACTCTTACTGCTAATAAGACAGTATATCAGATACTTTATTTTTCATTAAATACGCGAATACTGTGTAAACTTAACTGTACACGAGCGGGAGTATAATACACTCAAGTTTATGCGACATTCGTTAAAGAAATTGTCACCCAAATACCTTACACGTACGTAACATGATTCGTTTATTTCGCGCCATTTGTTCCTTTTCGCGTTAATGCTACGTCATTTTGAAGGGTGTTTATTTAATGAGGTTTGAGCGCACCACAAAATGTGATCTTTATTGTGTTTTCTTTCATGTCCTGTAGGGAAGAGATATTCGTCTGAGTCGCTACATTATTTCTTATTATGCGAAATAGGTTTTTGTCAACCGCTCTAGTAGTTTTGATTTTCATGTAGTAAATATCTGCACAGGTTTTTCTTTAAAGTTAATAAGTTGAAAACTAATTACTAAATTAATTAAATCTGCCTTTTTTAAATATGAAACACCAGAGAGAGTAAGACTATGACCCATGTGCTCTTTCTAAACGAAAAATTTTTGGTCGTAAAAATATACCGTAGAAATGGGATAAATTGGGTTATTTTTGTGCCGAAAACTGCCGTCTGAGCCAAACCTCATATGAAACATTTGAGCTTTTAGCAATATTTTCACCTGATTTTCAATAAAGTCCACGATATATCAAAGAAGAGTTATGTGTACACATAACTGTTTCCACCCGCTTTGCTGGCCAAATAACAGAAATAAGTAAATCGAAAAAATAAAGAAAAAGGTAATGGAATCCAAAAAATAAATAGTCTGAAACTACCTATAACAGATTTGGCATCGAATAGTTATAGCCCCATTCCGATATATTCAGTAGTTTTGAAGTGATAGTGCGTCAAAGGATCTATTTTTCTTATGTTATATTTATATAGATATATTACTTTGTTAATTCACACAACGTCATCTAGACCCAAATTTAGAAGCAAGGAACTTTTAATAAGAGTATTGTATATTTTTGTAGATAAATGTATATTATACTAGCTGACCCGGCAAACGTTGTTCTGCCATGTAAATAATAAAATGTTAAAAAATTAAAAAAAAAATTTTGGGGGTGGGTCACCCCTAACATTTCGGGGAAGAAAAATAGATGTTGGCCGATTTTCAGACCTACTCAATATGCTCACAAAATTTCATGAGAATCGGTCAAGCCGTTTCGGAGGAGTATGGCAACGAAAACTGTGACACGAGAATTTTATGTATATTATATGTACTCCCAGACTGAGGACGGGGATCCTATGCGTTGTCCCGCATGCAAGTGTCAAGGAGGTCAAATTAAAATTATATATCTATATATTATTTCATGAAGCTATTTTTTGTCTAAAATCCATTAGATAAATTAAAATAAACATTACACACACTACCGCTCGAATGATATACGATATATATATATATATATATATATATATATATATATATATATATATATATATATATATATATATATATATATATATATATATATATATATATATATATATATATATATATATATATATAGGCATGAAAGCGTAACACATAAACTCACTTTCGCGTTTATAATATTAGTAATGATATATATTTAACAAATTAACATTAATTGCTTGTAGGCTTAAGTGATCATATTCTCTTTGGTCTTATTGCATGTCAAAATTTACAATGACAAGGAATGAAACTTTGGAATTGTTTTCATTAGAAGTGTTTATGAAATACATCTTGCTCAAGCATAAAGAAAAAGGTGTGTGAGTAATCTGAATTGATTTACTCTTGCTTGTTTGTGAGAATAGTGTTCACAAAATGCGAATATATGGTTACCAAACGGATTGACAATGCAGCTTTTGCAATGCAAAACATTTTGAAGTTTTACAGTGATGCTGTTCAAACTGATGTAGAAAAATGGCAAACTAACTGTATAGCTATGATTAAACCTTGGATTATAGAGACCCTAACAAAATTCAAACTTAAAAATTAAATGAATTATGGTTAAATTTCGACCACTGGGCGACCACAAGTGCGTAATAAAACTACGTTTTATGTTGGAATAGTTGTAATAATATAAAACAGTATTATAACAAAGATACTTAGACTGACTGACTGGAGGGTCTTATAAGATTGACACGTCCAAATGCCAAACGACACGATAATACTGAATATTGCGATGACACGGGTCCGCTTGCCGCTTTGATGGATTAGCGTCTTTAAGGTTACGTGGAAATCCTTATGGATGTTATGATGGATTTCAGAAAATATAATTTTTTATGCAATGTGATTTTGTTATCATCATCTGTTCATTCTATTTGTATCATTTTTTAAATTATGTGATTTTTATTGGAAAGCAAAACTAAGGCCCATTTAGTACAGCACAAGTTGTATCGTCCCAGTTGCATCGATCTATAACTTTGGATCTGGGATCTCTTTTTGACGCTATTTATAAATTTAGTTTTTACACTTCATCTGCCATAAGACACTTTAAACCGAAAGACCTAAGATGTCTTGCATTTGATGTCTGTGAGTTTTCTTATGGGACGCTATGATATTTTAATAATTTGTTTTGCACCATGACTGAATGTCTATTATAAATGTGTACAAGATATGGTGAAAGTATTGACCAAGCTAGAGTTGCTTTACTAAATTAGGAAGACAAATGTCAAAATCAGAAGGTACTCGGTCTAATCGGGCACTTGAACTAATGGGTATACCCCCTGACACAAATGGGACGGGTTGTAATCTCGATGCGGATTAGTGCGGACGAGAGGGCGCTCGGGTCGCATCACTACGTTTTGCTTTGATAACGTTTCTATATTTCTAAACAATATACAGATCACCTATTCGATTACTCCTTTAATCTTTTCAGAAAATTCACAAAACCCCATACAGTTTTAGTCAGCGAAACGCTTGAATTACGGGTACTAAATAATTAACATGTTTTTATACTTATTTTTTGATGCATCCATGATTAATGATGATTTATAAAAGTTTTATTTGGTATTTTAAGGTCAAGGTTTGCCAGTGAGTTTACCTTCAAAAATACAACAAGCATTGCATTAGTCAGGTCAACCTTTCCACTTGAGAATATGCCATAACACGGTCGTGTCAGTTTTAGACATTTAGTCTAATCAAGTATTTTCGAATTTGTCAAGCGTGGTTCGAGTCCCGTTCCAAGCTAAAATATTTATGTTTAATATGTATTTGTTTGAAATAGACAAGCACATGTCTAACACATGTCGTCTTTTGTCTAATTGACCTTATAACAGTTGTCTAGTATCCAGAACCCAGCTGATTTGCTGCTTAATTTAGTTTGCTCAATTTAAGATGGCTTTTTGTGAATTTTCACAGTATCCATGTTTCAGTATATATTTATTGGAATAAAAATCACACACACATACATACCTATACATATAATCACGCCTCTTTCCCGTAGGGGTAGGCAGAGACCACTTCTTTCCACTTGCTACGATCCTTACATACTTGTTTCGCTTTGTCCACTTTCATTATTCCCTTCATACATGCCCTTCGGTTTAGGGTACTCTTGACCTGGCCTTTTTTCAAGATGTCCCTGATCTGGTCTCGAAACGTCCGCCTAGGTCTACCCCTTCCAACACTTCCATTTTCCACACTTTTTTCGTCAATCGTTCTTCATTCATTCTCTCAACATGGCCAAACCATCTCAGCATACCTTTCTCAATTTTTGTCACCACATCTTCTTTCAGACCACAACGTTTCCTTATCTCACTATTTCTTATCCTGTCACTCAGTTTGACTCCTATCATACTTATTAACGTTCTCATCTCAACTGCATTTATTTTGCTTTCATGTTTCTTCTGCCATACCCAACTTTCACTTCCGTACATGAGTGTCGGAACCAACACCCCCTCATGCACAGCCAGACAAGCCTTGTTAGACACCTTCCGACTGTTCATAAAGGAGTGCAAAGCTCCATTTACCATGTTTCCTGCATTCACTCTTCTTTCAATATCACTCTCACACTTTCCATCTCTTGTAAACTTTGATCCCAGATACACAAACTCATTCACCTGTTCAATTTGTTCATCTCCAATCACAATATTGCAGTCTGTCACTGTTTCATCTCTTTCAAACACCATCACTTTCGTCTTCTTTACATTCATCTTCATTCCCTTTCTAACAAAAGCTCCACTCATAACAGTTACCATCTCCTGCAACTCCTCGACCGAAGACGCAAGTAATACTTGATCATCAGCATAGAGAAAACATTTGACGAGTAACTCATTCTCAACCCACTTTCATTCTCTTTTAAATCTGTCAAGCAATTATTCATGAACAGATTAAACAGCCACGGTGACGCTACACGTCCCTGTCTTACATATTTTTCGATATTAAACCATTCAGTGTGTGCCCCGTTTATCCTTACACAAGCACTAGAATCCCTATAAAGAGATTGCAATGCTCGTATGAGGATACTGCTCACACCATTCACGGACAATGCTGACCACAATTCATTCTTCATCACTTTATCATAGTCCTTTTCTAGATCCACGAACGCGCAATAGACCTTCTTGTTTATAGCCAAACACTTTTCGGCTAGGCACCGCAACGAAAAGACCTGATCCGTACATCCCATTCCCTTCCTAAATCCCGCTTGTGCATCCCATACTTTTTGGTCTGTTTCATTCACAACCCTTTCAATCAACACTTTCGCATACAATTTACCGACGACGCTGAGAAGGCTTATACCGCGGTAATTTACGCAGTCCTGCCGTGACCCTTTTCCCTTATATAATGGCACGATTTCGGCTTTGCACCAGTCTCCCGGTACTTGCCCATTTCGCCAGCACAAATTGAAAAGACTGTACAGCTGGTTTGCCACTATGCTCTGTCCAGCCCTCAGCATCTCGACGGTAATCCTGTCATACCCCGCAGCCTTACCTAATCTCATACTTTTCAACGCTTTCACTATTTCATGCATGCTTATCTCACTTTCATCAACATTTATAATAATTTCCATGGAACAATCACACCTAGGAAAAAATAGTGTAGGTGTTGAATTTTATAAATATTTCTGTAAAAGCAGCATTTCTGTAAAGTTTGATGGTGTCTACATAGATACGTATCATACTGCCAAGTTCAACAAAATCAATCCACAATAAGTGTATATTTATTTATTCAAAATAACTTAATTTCAAACAACGAAAATAAAAACTAATTCAAAATACTAAGAGCCTATAAAAATAGGTCACCCGTATCCTGCGACATACATTCACATTTCTTAAAAATGTGCGCGCCAACTTTAAGATCTCCGAGATTTATCAACATAATTTTATTATGGCCGAAACAAATCCGTTTAAACACGTGAAGGTTTAGGTTTAATATCCAGCAGGGGGCGCATGTTTCGGCTGACTGCCAACTAGATTATTACCAGTCGCCATGGTGAGTCCAACTTTGTGCCAATGCCTCTTGGCAGCGTCCTGGCACCAATCATTTCTTTATTTTCAACGAGTCCAGTGATTTATCAAGTCTTAGCATTTAGATTAAGTTCTCATGTTGATTTTAATTTAAATACCTCTCTAACAAATCGTTGATTCATACTGCAGCAGTTGTTATGGAATTTTAAAAAGTTCAATCTTAAAACTGACTAAAAATAAATCACAAAGATACTCGTAGCTAACAAATGTAGATGATTAAATAAATTGTTTTAGGTTTATGACCGCAATCTATTGAGATGCTTACTTGCAGCTTTGCGATATATTATGCTTGAATAAGCTTTATGCATTTAGCTTACTTTAGTTCCGAACATTGCTGTAGACTGTTATAAATTAATAGCATATATTACAGCTATCCCTTTTTATTATGTTAATATACTATATATAATATACCCATACAGTTATGTATAGATGTAACCTTTTCAAACTTTATATAAACAAGGTGAAAAATGACTACATTTTGACTTGGAGTACATAAAAAAAATATTTTAAATTACAAATTTAAAATTTGACATTTATAAAATGTAGTACTATAGTTAAAATTATTTTTATTTAGTCAATGTAATATAATAATAATGCTATTTCAAAACACAATTTAACACTGCGTAAGAGCTCTCCGATCAAAAGTGGGAAAGTGCTTGTCAAGGGTCGTGTCAGGGGAACCAAGCGCTGCGCTTACCGGTGTCCTGGCGTTCATTAAGCGTGGAGTGCCCCAAGGCGGCGTAATGGGGCACACACTTCTCCCCCTTGTTAACTCATACGGGCCTTTGTAGCAACAAAGTGTCTAGTGTCTATTTTTATACTTTCTATTTCGTGATAGGCTTGATTCAGGTAGAAATTGTAATTACATTGCCGGTCTAAAACTAAAAATCTAAAATACTCAAATTAAAAATCTATAACGTGAATTTTTTTACTGACTGTATTACAGAGTTTTTTTTTTCAAAAACATTCAACTCAACAGATACGTACACTTAGACCAGAAACAAATTATTTTCATCAGTCTTATTTTGTCCTCTGTAGTAAATCCATAGGATTAGTTGAGTCATATTGAAAGACATATTATCTACCTAATATGATTGATATATTTACCTGAGTATGTTGTTATGGTAAATAAATTATGTTTCATAAGGTAGATAAACGAAATAAAATATATCGAATACTTTAAGAAATATTCAAGTGCCAAGAACAAATAAATCTTGTTATCACATTATATCTACAGGCTACAAGGTGAATTTATCTCACTCAAAAGACTTCGTAGCTTCCTCACGTCCCGTTCAGGCCGCACCTGCTGCGATCGTTAGCCCAACACGGTTCCCGCATTGTTTGAACAATTAGTTCCACTGAACAGTTTTCTCTAGTTCGTAACCTGTATACCAGAGTCTGCTGGTTTTATATTTGGTTTCAAAACTTTATATTGTTGTAAAATATTTTTATTTTAAAGCGTTTCCTATTATTATTTATAATTAATATTAACATTAAAATTAAATATATCTCAAGCTTTATTTAATTTTTGTTGTATCTTTTTCTGATATCTATAATGTAATGTCAAACCAATTTTATCTCCTAATTTCTCCGTGCAAGTACGGAGTAAGAATACTAACTACTACGGCCAGGGTTGGTCCGTCGTAGAAGGCTGACAAAACAACCCTAACTACATGGTAGAGCCCCCGGCTCGATTTTATGACATATACTTAGCGTCGTAAGCATTTGTAGGCGACGTTAACTGTTTACTAGTAAGTTGACTGTCAACTTGACTGCCGTTTCTCAGCAATAAAAAATAAATATCATCATTATACTATCATTATATATTTTTGGTACTGGCTCCTGTTTTGAAGGTTTATAAACACATAATCAGAAGTGAAATATTATGATTGTAAATTAAATTCGTTTAGATACCCTTATCACAATTCGAGCTATTAAACGCGAGTTATTGAGTTCAAACAATAAGTTTTAATACCTCATTAATAATGTTAGAATTTGAAAACACCTATGATCTAAAGGTTCATTTTATTATATTAGAGGTGTTCAATAAAAAGTGATAATGAGTATGACGCATTTATCTTTTATTAAATGTTATTTTATTTTTCAACGTAAAGCTAAAATTAACTTTTTGAAAAATCTTCTTCCTGATCCCTTAAAAAATCGTGTTCATCATCATTTTCAAATTTATGGCCCCTGAGATATTCTTTTAACCGCGGAAATAGGTAGAAATTATTAGAAGCTAGGTCCGGTGAATATGGAGGATGGCTGGTTTCGAATTGATTTCCATCAATCTTCCATCTCGAATTGATTCCATCAAGCTTCTTGAATGGCAGCCATCATAACTTTGGACTTGTACGCGGGGGCGTTATCTTAGTGAACCAAAAGAACTTTAGCGAGTTTACCATGACGTTGCTTGAGTATTTCCTCACGCTACTTTATTATTTGTCCTGCGTGCAAAGTCCGCGTATTCGATCGATTGTATTCGATCATTACCATCCCTTGGTTGTCCTAGAAAAAAAAGGCCACGATCTTACCGGCGGTTGGAATGACCTTAAATTTCTTCGGAGTTGGAGATGACGGTCTCTTTCAAGTCATGGACTGTTTTTTCTTTTCCGCGTTATAATGATGAAGTCATATTTCGTCCATAGTTATGAATCCAGCTAAAAATCGTTCAAGATATTGTTGTAACAAACCCAAACAGCTTTGTGAAATTCTCAGTCTCGTTTGTTTCCGCACGTCAGAAAGCATTCTGGGCATCCAACGCGCTGACACTTTTTCATACCCAAATGGTTGTGTATTAATATAATATTATGGACACTTACTATAGAAATCTTCATTTCTTCTGCAATAAAACAAATCGTAACACGACGATCCACCAAGACAATGTTTTCAACTTTTTTAATTATTTGTTCAGTTACTACCGATGTAGAGCGTCCCGTATGGGGGTCGTCGTTAATGGAAGTTCTTCTTCGCTTGAACTCAGCACACCAACGCGCAACCGTAGAAAATGGAGGAGCATTAACCCCTAATATTGGTCTCTAGTCTTGATTTACTAGCTCCGTAGTAAAAAATTTCAATTAAAGGTATTTTATTACCGCGGGAACTTCAATTTATCCATTTTTAAGAACACGTTCTGACACCACACGAACAAATGACTTCTATTTAAAAAAACAGAAGAAATTGATTGTTTTTATTATTTTTATATCTAATTTCGGGTTATGTCTACCAGTATTTTTTTTTCTTTCCAAGGAGAATGTATCGCATTATCACTATTTATTAAACACCGTGGGTATAACTATAAGACAAAATGAAAGATATAAGTTCTTCTGTTACAAATTTTAATCTAAAGCGAGGAAGCATCTATCACAAAAATATACCTATGTATTTTTTACACTATATCTTCTTCTTCTTCTATCTACATCTATAAAAATTAATGTTTGTCTGTATGTCCTTTATAGAATCGTAAACTATCCATTTTATCATGTCATGATCTTCAGCAAAGTGTTGTGCATGAGCCCACAAAGGTTTCTGGTACGACCAATCTTTGACAGATGGCGCCACTATAATTCCAATGAATTTCATTTATTGCCGTGATAGTTAAATGTAAGAATTTATGTAAATTGTGAAATTAAAATCCATGTTTTAATATTATGGATGTATCGAAAAAGTTTTGCATCTTTGCATAAAAACTCTTTCCTTTATATTACGAACATATTTATCATAGCCAGCTTGATTCGATAATAAAATATTAGTGAAAACGTACTGTTACCACGTATCAAAATGATCCCGACAGATATTCCATTCGAATTCAAACGTTTGCAGTTCCCGGTGCGACTTGCTTTCGCAATAACTATCAACGAAGCACAAGGATAATCGTTTCAAGTCTGTGGATTAAATTTGGAGAATCCATGTTTCTCACATGGGCAGCTCTATGTGGCCTGCTCACGCGTCGAAAAACCTTCTGATTTATTCGTTTACGAACCAGATGGAAAAACAAGAAATATTGTGTATCCCACAGCACTTCAATAAATATCGAATTGAAACGAAACGCTGCAATGTCACAATTTTTTCGACATGAACATAATCAATAAAATGACTCGAAATAAATTCAATATTTGTGTAATGTCTTTCCTTCAAATTTATTTTAGTAAGTAGCGTAGCAACGCGCGCAGGGTACAGCTAGTAATAATATATTATATAATATTAATATCATACGACAGAGATAAGTTTCAACACTGATATGTATTCAAGTGTCAAGGAAACGCAGTTACATGTGTTGTAGATAAATTCATAGATCCTAAGACCTATAAAACTGCAAAGTAATTTAAATTAAATAAAAATTTAATTATACGTTTCACGAAGTAAGTCACGTCAAAGCTTTTACATTTTGTTTCCATTTGATTGACCCAACCATTTACGACGCTGAACATGCCGAAGTGTAGAGCACTTTAAACATTAATACGTCGAAATAAATAATATGCCTGATACTGTAGTCAATAATTTATTATTTTGCCCGGCTTAAAAGCACCGCCTTTTCCATTAGACCTCACCAAATATAGGGTTGCCATTACACGTAATTATAAATCACATTTTTTATACAATTTGTGGATTAAAATAAATTTGTAGCCTGTAATTATTTCAGCTTTAAAATATCCACACAAGTGATCTAGTTCTTGAGATACCTTAAAATGTATATTTTGTACCACTTTGTCACCGCAATAATATATTCCGCATATCATTATAGTAAACTTATTTAAGAGTAAATAAGTTAAAATCAATCATGTATTTAATTTTGAAAAGTACGTGTAATTGTTTTTTTTTTGAATAAACTTCAAATGTTTTTGTAACTAAAAATACGTTTATTTCAATATACGTAAATTATTTTATAACTTACACTAAAACGTGATTTTTTCTCATATATTTCTCATGGTTAACTTTTATTATAAAAAAATAATTGAAGCTTGGTGTAGTAAGTAGTAAATATAATTCCAGAAAACCGAATATATTTTCGAACATGAATCTTTTAAATAAAATAAAATATTTGTATTTACTTTATTTTATTTATTTATTTGGGAAATATACAATTACAATTAATCACAATATAAAGATAACATAAAAATTAACAAATCAGTAAAGTTTCCACTTATAGGTAATACACATAATTGCATCATCCAATAGAACAATAGTAATATCATAAATTAAAATTATAAAATATACATTAAAAAAGAATTGAGAGATCTAAATTTAATACATTTGTCATTTGAATAATTCGATTATTTTTGATTTATAATTTACAATGTTAGAGCAAAAAATGTGTACACTGGTGTAAGATTTATTATATTCAAGACAAGATCAGTGTAAAAGAGTGTTTCTTGCTAGATTTGACTTTATTGAAGGTAATGAAAAAAGTGACACTTGCCTTGAATTTAAATGGGGACACCTCAGGAATACTTGACTTATAAGAAAAGGGAAATCAATGTTTTTATTGCTGTAGGAGAGCAGACAGGCTGACGGACCGCTTAGAATTTAGCAGTTACCGTCGCCTATGGGTGTTTGCAACGCCAGTGGCATCGCGAATACGCTGATGTCGCATAAGGGTAATGAAACCTTTGTCAATTAAAGCCGGAACACAACACAAGGTTATTATGGCGGCATACTTAAGACCAAAGATGACAGACGGGCTTGGGGCCCTACGACGTTTTCTTCCTTATAATAGTGTAAAATATCAATCATGACAACTAAATGATGAAGTCAATGCTAGAAAATGATTCTACTAAATAAGCTTGTTGTTAGTTCATTATACAATTAATAATTCTTAAAAAGGTTTTATCTGTCAAAAAGGTATGTAAATTTGTACAAAGTGATGAATCTAGAGAAGCTCCAATTGCTTTATCGCTGGCAATTTTAGAGACTTCTTTAAATATTCTTGAAAAAGGAATTTTCATCCCCCGAATAGCCTAAATTTTATCCAGCATTAAGTAAAACCTTCGACGGCAAATGACGCTTATCAAATTTCGTTGTCTCTCGTCTCTTTAGAATAAATGTGTGTTTGATTCGATATCAAATTTTCACATTTTAATTTATCACGTAGTTGCTTTAGCATACTTTAGTGAGCAATTTACGAGGACATATTTCTTTTAGTTAAACATTTGTGATTTTCACATTTGGAACTTGTTTGAATTTTAAAATATCTTATTTTTAAACGTTTAAAGTTAAAGTACGAACTCCAATTAGAAAGAGATTCACCTCTCTTAACAAATTCTAATAATTCGATTTGATAGCAGATGGTCCATGTGGAGTTAAGATACTTGCATCTTAGCGTTAAATCCCAGTGACAATTCAAACTTCCACTTTGGTACTGGAAAGCTTACCATTACATAAATACAATAAATTATTATATAATTTATATAGTATAGTTGAGAGTATTCATCAAGATCTTTTCTTTTTGAGTACTAAAAACTAAGCAAATGTGAGGATTCGCGCCACAGTAGCCCAAAACTCTTTTAACTAGTTACGGTTAGATTGAGTCTACACAATAAAGCCGATCCGATGTTCCTTCTTCTTGAAGCGTCGGAGCCGCACGACATTTCTGAGCACGCTATTAGTGACGGCTTTTTCGAACCCTTTCACCAGTTGGGGGTTATTTAAGACCTTTGTAAACCTCTTATAAATATTACTTCTTTGTGATTTTGAGAAAGTGGATTGTAATCTTATGTATAGGTCAAATTCAAGACTATGATAAATTTAAACTCCTATTTTTCGCATAAATATAACACCAGCTTAACCCTATTTTAAGTATACATCATATTTTTGATAAATTAAAACTGGTGCATCTCTCAAAAATCTCAATTTAAGCTTTCAAAATCCAGCTTTCTCTTCAAAGAAAATATTAAGAGCTTAAAGCAAACCTTTGCGAGCTACATAAGGGATCCGAAAATATTAATAGCCCTAAAATTGCTATTATGAAGCTCAATCGCTATTAGATGGCAATCGACACAAGCAAATGAATCGCAAAATGAAATCAAAGAGAGAGTTAAAATTGGTTAAAGGTCCGACATCGCATTAAAATCTAAAGGAGGTCGGCATCAAAAGGTTTAAGCTCCAATTATTAGCCATTCGCTATCTGTCTAACACGGAGTTTGGGTACAAAGCGGGTGGGCAGAAGTAGGGATAGGCAAAAAAGGGACCCGTGGACAAAAAGAGCCAACGATAATAGGCACGCACTACTAGAGTTGGGAACGTGCTTATTCCAAATCATATTCATGAAGAGCTTCATTTTTATACTACCCTCCAAATTATTTTTGATACTTTTATGAAGTACACATTAATAGGAAAGGAAAATTAATTCTTTATTCCTTTAAAATCAACTCTGTATCTACAACAGTGTGTATAAACATTATTCTTGCGATACAGGGTTGCATCTTTAATGTAATTCTACTGTCGTCAGTTCCTATAAACTTGACTAAGAAGTCAATCAATTCCACAAAATATTCATACTTAAAATTTACTTTGAGCGAACCGTACTAAGAGTGTTTGAAGATGTGTGAGCTTCATTTATAACGTGTCGCTTTTTTATATTTTATAAATAGAACAAAATTGAATGGTCCTCTAAAGCGTCTTACACGTTTTACGATACAATTTTATCAAATAGGTTAAGTAGTCTTTAGGATATTAATAAATGAAAAAATTGATTTTAATGTAATATATAGATTTGTATGTACGTATTAGGTACATAGCTCAGTGGTTTTACACTCGAAGACCAATCTAAAGACTCCGGGTTCGACTTCCACGGTCGCATGCACTGCTCAGGCACTTTTTCTCGCCTAATGTGCATACTATAGCATAATTGCCACGTATCGACGGCGAAGGAAAACTTCGTGATGAAACCTGCATACTAGAATTACCGGTACATGGTATACCACCCGTTCTCTTTAGGGAGAGGCCCAAGCCCAACAGTGGGACGTTATGGGCTGTTATATATTATAGATTATGAAGGAATTGTCAACTGTTAAGTGAAAGTGGCATCACGAACACGCTGCTGTCCCATAAGAGTACAGGAACTTGGGTCACTAATGCCGGAACACAACACAAGGTTATTATGCAGACTTAAGAGCAAAGGTGGTCTCCATCCAGGCGAGCTTGAGATGCTACCACGTAGCTAGGGTGGGTTGTTTTGTCGCCTTTTCCGACAGGCCGACCCCGGCCACAGAGGTTAGTATTCTTTCACCGCCCCTGCACGAATAAAAAGTTAGAAAAGAGGCCCTCAGTTTGCTACACCCTGTAACATAGTTCCATAACGAATCACGTAGTGGAGCCGAAACGAAAAGCTTAGACGAAAAGCGCCGCACCATGATTGTTTTCTCACATCTAAGGTAAAATCTTATTATTCCATTTACGTACTAAAAGTAGGTCAAGTTTTAATTGGTCCTTGAAACTCAAGAGCCCATTAATTCATTCTCCTTCCATTTCCATTCAAAAATTTGCTTGAATTTAATATTTTTAAATAAGTACTTTGAAGAATACACATCATTTTTATTCAAAATAAAAAATACAAAGTTTTGTAAGCTTATAAAACGCATATACGTTTCAATTTCTTTCTTGTCACTATAGCCTTACAACTGCTTCTTCGAGGTTAGTATACTTTCTCAGCCCCTGCACAGATATGTCAAGAAAATACTCGTATGCTAAAAACAGTCATAATTTAAACACTTTTGAGGTACTCTCGAGTGCGGTACATCACTAGAGGCTGCCGCGGGCACACTTTGACGCGTCAATCCGCTCTAGATCGCCGCTATTGAAAATACATCTACGAGATTGCCCTGTCACGGGTATGAAATAATGTCTCACTTTTTATTATTTTGAAAGAATATCGAGCGGAAAGCTATTGTTTATTGGAGTATGGTGATTGACAAATAACGAGTATGTTTTGATGCCGATCTTTAAGCTAACTGCAAAAACAATTTACTTCGAAAAAAATCGACAAAATTAGTTGAACAAAATGTTTTTCAAATAAAATATTCTTAAATTTTTTTTTTATTCTTAAGGAGCTTTTGGCGATTTTCGCCGTTCAGTATTGAAAAACGGTTTTATTTTAGTTGTTTGCAGATTTATAAATATGATTTAACTTAATAGTTATAGAATAGGAAATAGCAGAAAAATGATAAATAATTATCCTTTCTAATTCTTAATAATGATAAATAATTTCATTTGATGACTTCTGTAGTCGAATTTCGCACTTCGGAACGCCTATTGGATTTATGGTATCTATTTCTACCCCGAGTCTTTGTTTAGATGTAAATATATCTAAAAGAAAAGTAAAAGTGTAGTATATGTCAGTTATCACACGTTCTGTACTGCGTACTATAGGATCAGATCGCGCTAAAAATACTATTTCACGACTTGTTCATTTAAATTTTGAATTTGATAAATTATTATTTCGTTTCGCATTGCTTTTTGTTTACAACTGTCGCTCTAAATATGTATAAGCACCCGTTTTGTGAACTAGTTACTATTTACAGTTTTGAAGATGTGCAACCTGAGTGGCGTAACGGTGAACGCATATCTTTAAGCTTGCGTAGGTCACATTTACAAAATAAAAGTATATACATACTCATATGTAGTACTATATGTATACCAATTGTCTAGTACCTATAACGCAAGTGCTGAGCTTCTTACGCTAGGATCAAATTACAGTATATTATTATTTATAAAGTTTTATCAAATTGTATTTACATGTAACAATAAATTCAAGTACTCTTAAAGTTCAACGCACAAGAGTGACGTCAGTCGTTCCTGTGCCGCCATTGTGAGCCGCTCATTAGGCCCTCTCCGGCTTCCTTTTATCTGAGAAACTCGATAATGGACGATGAAAAAGATTAAGCTCTTTAGTCGAGGACACTTGTTTGAACGTTTCATGAGAAATATTTTTAGGAAAAGATATAACTTCTTTAATTTACCAAATTTATGTAAATAAAGATTTATATATAGATGATGACGACAGTTGTTTTGCGATTAGAAAGTATATTTGTATGTATTTAGTGGTGGTCTAGCTAAGTCTGACTCAAGTTCCTGTACCCTTATGGGAGAGCAGCGTGTTCGCGATGCCACTGGCGTTGGACGTTGCAAACACCTATAGGCGACGGTAACTGCTAAATTCTAAGTGGGCTGTCGGCCTGTCTGCTGTCCTACGCAATAAAAAAAAATAAGTTTGAATTTTCAGCTATATCTATGATTAGTTAGACCATCCAGTGCGAACATATCACTTTTCCGCTAACGAAATAGGTTTTTTTTGTATTAACGGTACCCAAAAAAGAGAAACGGTAAAGTAAAATGTATCCCAGTGAATCTCTTAAGCGCTGGAATACAATTCCAGGCCTAAATCACTCCAAGGTGCTAGTAAAAGCCTACAACCGCAAACTTGCGCTTGAAGCACTAGCACTAAATAGGAATCAGCTATGCACCCTAACGAGGGCGCTTACCGGACACTGTTGCCTAAACAAGCACCTCACCATCATAGGGATTAGGGATGGCAAAGCCTGCAGATTCTGTAATGAGGCGGATGAAACGCCTCTGCACCTGCTGTGCTACTGCTGTTCCCTGATGCATAAACGTAGTCTCATATTAGGAAAACACATGTTGGAACCGGATGAGATACGTGCAGCTCCTGCCAAAAAACTGCTTCGCTACTTCAACGAGGCAGGCTTTGCCAATGAGCTATAGTAAATGTGGCGATCACAATAGTTCATTAAATTGGACGCAGTGATACTAGGTTAGAACAGACTAGCATAGCCACCTTTCGAAATAATAATAATAATAATAATAATAATAATAATAATAATAATAATAATAATAATAATAATAATAAAATGTATCCCAGGATTAGCGCTAGTGTAAATATGATGTATAAAATTAAAACCACGGTTTGCGCGATTGGATTGCGTGTTTATTTTAAGTGTTAGCTATTTTCCAGCAGCAGTAATAATAATAATAACAGAAGGTGGTTCTCCTGAGCACGGCACGCATAGATAGGAGAATCCTGTCTCTGGAGCCCTAACCGCCGGTAGCTTGGGCCCTTGCTCTCGCTCCTTGCTATTGACAGTTTTCTTATGTTTTTTAATTTAATTTATTTCTAAGTATATTTTTATAAAATAATGTATTTTTTTAATATTATTATTTCATAAAATTATATGTAAATTATGTAAAAAAATGCAAATAACTCGAAAATAAAATAAAAAGAGATAATAGTAATCTTTATTTCATGACAAAAACATTAAAACTAACTGGTTAGAAGTTTTGATTTGAAGGAGCAGTTTTAAGGATATAGCGAAAAGAAAGAAATAAAAACGTATATGCGTTTTATAAGCTTATAAAACTATGTATTTTTGATTTTGAGTAAACATCATGAGTATTCTTCAAAGTACTTATTTAGAAATATTAAATTAAACCAAATTTTTGAATGGAAATGGAAGGAGAATGAATTAATGGGCTCTTGAGTTTCAAGGACCAATTAAAACTTGACCTAATTTTAGTACGTGAATAGAATAATAAAATTTTACCTTAGATGTGAGAAAACAATCATGGTGCGACGTTTTTCGTCTAAACTTTTCGTTTCAGCTCCACTTCATGATTCGTTATGGAACTATGTTGCAGGGTAACATAGTTACATTGTAGCAAACTGAGGGCCTCTTTTGTAACTGACTTTGTAACCTTTATTTTACCGTCTGTTCTTATACGAGTAACTGCCATCTAAACCTCGAAAATACCGGAAAAGACCCTTGCTTTATTCTCTTGAAATCAACACTTATCACACATCATACTGTTGATGAGAGGTGGTCGTATCTTCTCATCATTTCAGCCTATAGCTGTTCACTGCTGAACATAAGCCTCTCCAATAGATTTCCAGCGCGACCGGTCTAATCCCACCCGCATCCAACGAGACCCAGCGATCTTCACCAGATCGTCGGTTCATCTGATAGGCGGCCGTATTCTTCTTGTTGACTGAGAATACATCACCACGAGTTAAGACATTGGTAATAAAAAGTTTACTAAAAAATCACTATTGAGAAATCGAAGACATTCGAATTCAAAATTCGAGTTCTTCGAAACAGTTTTTAATATATATTTTTGTACTATAAATATATTTATTCAAATGATTATTTCAAAGACCCCGTCAAAAGTTAAATAGTCCCTACAAAGTGATCCGGATAACCTTATCTTGACAAGTGGATAAAAATAAAAACAAGCTTAGGTTTATCAATGAAAAGATCACAATGGGAAATTGTCAGCTTCTGTCTCCTGTTTATGTATTCATTACGAATATATTTTAAAACGATTATATTATCCTGTTTAATTAAGACAGGAAATTGTACTGTTGGTTATTGGTGAATTATACTAAAAGCTACAAATAAAGACTAGCTGTTAGATTCAATTTCAGTAAACTATTATATGTTCGAAACTTATCTTTAATATACATGTGACATTGGTTTATTTTATTTTTTTATGAACAACAATATTTTTCATTTGTTGTACCTTACTACGATTAGTATCTCGGTTGCAAGCCGAACTTCCGTTATTGACTTCGGAACCCGCTTTTAAAATTTTTCTTCAGTATATCACACGGTTGTCATAATTCCTAGTGTTAAGTATTTGCACGTATATCATCCGTTACAAGGACATACTTTTGGATCTATCATATCTGATTGCGTAGGCAGTATAGCTTAAGATTTATACCTTAAAAACTATCCAGTTACATCCACCGCACGATATATCCTTCGGAACATTTCTGATATTTGAGTAATAAAAGTATAATCTGAAGAGGACAAATGATGACATAGCTACCAGCTTGAATCAATCGAATAAATCTAATGCACGTATAACTGCGGGTAACAAAGCACACTCGCGTCTAGATTTTTTCATTTGATGGCTAAACACGCGTTAAATAAAAATAAAATTTAAAAAATGGACTAACGTTTACCTGATTTTTTTAAAAGAACACATATGTTTATTAAGTTAAATTATTGTTTATACGAGTAATAAAATTTGTTATTATATATAGTAAATAATTATGCCAGGGGAATTGTTACTGAAGAAGTAGTAATCCTGCTAAAACTATTAAAAATCTTTCCATTTATCGAATTTATCATACCAATAAAGGAGACTCTCAACTTGCCAGCAATATTTCCTACTTCTTGACAAGGTTGCCACAGATGTTATTCTTTCTTTTGTTGCTATATTCATCTTACAGTACGACTTTGTGTCGCTCTAGTAATAATCACGTTTCACAACTATATAAAAGGCGTAACAACCTCTGTGACCGAGGTCGACCTGTCGTAAAAGGCGAACAAATAACCTTACCTACGTGGTAAAGTCCCAAGTCCGTCTGGATGGTCTAAAAGTAACCTTGTGTTGTGTTCTGGCATTAGTAACATAGGTTCTGTACCCTTATGGCACAGCAGCGTGTTCGCAGTGGCGTCGCAAACATCCATAGGCGACGGTAACTGCTTATTATTAAGTGGGCCGTCAGCCTATCTACTGATCCTCAGCAATAAAAAAAAAACAATTACTTTGAACTTTACCGTCATTTTAAACTCTATTTGAGTTGAGATGTGACACAAATCACCTCACATTTAGGTCACACGCAGAAGTGTGTTCATTAATATGAATTACAAAATCCAGGCTTTTAAGCAAATTTTTGGACTTCACTAAGTCATCAGTCATTGGCTATATAATTTAATAACAGTCGATATCGTCCACCTGCTGAACTCGGGTTTCCCCCTAGAGAGAACGGCCACACTTGTCCAACCCTGGTTGGCAGGTTACACATAGCGGTGATCTTGGTTTGCAGATTTTATCACGATGTTTTCCTTTACCGTCGATACACGGCAACTGAGCTACAATATGTATATTAGGTGAGAAGAGCTAAGCGGTACATGCCGCCGTGGGATTCGAAACTAGAGCCTTAAATTGCTTCGAGTTCGACCACTGAGCCAATACCTACTTTAGATTATTTAACTGAATACAGTCGAAAGCTCAATTTTCAACAAATTTAGCTTCAGATCGCATCATTCTAACATACTCGCGTCGGTATCTGAGAGCACATGTTCTCAACTTACTGGCTTAGGAGTTGACTACCCTCAGATGAATTATTATGCGCCGGTAGAGCACATAAATTACAAATAAAGCCTATATACTGCAGACTTTAAAAGCGATCTTTTGATCGACTAAAATTAAATATATGCAGCAGAAGATAATTTCCGCTTTCGGAAATTCAGGAGTACAAATTATTCCCTTTATGTATGTGCAAATTGTAATCTGCAGCTCATTACTGCGGATGGGGCTTAGATGGAGGTGAAATTAATTTATAGCTTAATACAACGCTGCTTTTATAACTTATGGTGTGGGTCAAGGTGTAAACTTGAAGCGTTAAATGAGTAGAGACTATCGAATTGCATCAAGTTGAATACTGAAATTGTATAAATATTACAATTTGAGTGATATAAAAATCTCGTATTATTGATTGTATGGAGATATAAGTTTAATAAATTACTGTACTCGTATAATTAAATCATTATCGTAGTGGGTATCGTAGTTTGGATGAAATACTTAAATTGCTACTATTCCATACTAATATAAAGTAAATCCGTCTGTTATGTTTTCAGGCCTAAGCCGATAAAATAATTTTGATAAATTTCGGTATAGAGATATATTGTTATATGGCAAAATAACGATTTCCAGGTCAGCTAGTTACTAATAAATCAACGCTATACACGCAACGTTGATTTGTTGACGATTTACGCCTTAATGATCAAAATTATACAAAGCCATCAAAGCTATTTTTAATTAAAAGCTCTATCATTAAATTTGACTTTGACTTTAATTTTAAGATTGAATTTTATGTTTGAATAATCAAATTTAATCTTAAAACCTCTTGTAAGGCTCAAGAAGTTACGAGATTTTTAACACAGTAAAAGTATTCCATATAATTATAGTTAAAAAGGTGACTGTATTTTGAATGAAAAGGAACCAAAATAGTGCTTCAATTACAATTTGCTGGATAACTTTTGTTGGTAGAAGAGGAGGCGGAACGAAATGGGGTGCATATTTTCTTTAGTCTGGATATCGCGCATCAGCCTATAGGACATATTAAAACCCTTGTTTTGAAATATTGCTCCCCATAACGTTACTGTAACTAACAGAATATCGCCACTGGATATGTTTCTGGTAAAGTACTTTAAACATCGGAATGTCGCTTTTTATTCATTTGTAGGTTGGCAGCTCAATTAAACACTTAAGTAGTTCGTACACTTTGTACTTATAGTAAATATAGAAATAAGTATTTAAATAATTAAATCAATAAAATAATTTTGACTTGTAGATGATAATGTACGTCAAATCTGATGAGTAATATTTATTTTTGTCATAATATCTAAAAGCATTTGGTAAAACCTTTTTGTAAAATATTAGATATAATTAACATACATTAATGTTACACTACACATTAATATAAACGTATAATATAAATTAACCTCAACAAAAGTCATTGGTATATCAAGAAGCCTGGGCAAAACATTCTGAACAGGAAAACTGTGGAGCTAATAAATTCCTAAGCCGCTGAAGCGCCACGGGGAGAACATTCAATTTGACGCAAATCGCTCGCGCAGCTCCATCCAGCCGTCATAAAGCGCTTATCACTTACACCGCGATATCGCCTTATCTGAGATAAACAAGTCCGCGACTCAAGGCGTTTCTTTGAGCCCGCTGTAAAATAAAATTTAGAGCCTTCGCGCAATGGCTGTAAGGCGATTTTGAATTTAATTTTTTGGCTTACTGCTTAAAGCTCGCTCAAGCCGGGATATGTTTATTCATAATTATGCTTGGAATATTAATTTATTTACGAAAATGGATCGTTAGTCTTGATTTTGAATAAGGAACATTTTCCGCTTTTCTGCTTATAGATGAGGTACGATAAGCTTCAAAGCTATCATTGAATGAACTTTCAGTTATGGTTTTCTCGTAATTATTTTTAAAGATATTATTTTTATGATTTAAACTGAGTTAGTATTTCTTTTAAATAAAGTAATTAACTTATCTAACTATTTAGGTGACTACAAATTTCGGCCTAAACTATTCACATTTACCCAAAAAAATTCTTATAAGGACTATTTTTTAACGCTCTAAATATTTATGAATACACAGGAATCATGTCGTACTAAATTTTACACCACTTACTGAATTTTTTATAAAATTTGCAACGTCTCTGATCTAGAGTTATTATATAATTCTATAATTATAGTCAATAGATGAGTTTAAGCGTACTTCTGACTCAAACTACCAAGTTAAATACTTAAATAAATAAATTTCTTCTATAGTGTTGAATGTTTGACATAAAGCAAGTAATTTAAAAATATAGATATATATGGACCAATGTAACTCAGTATACGAACGTTACGTACAACTTATCTGAATAATTGGAGTTTCTAAGAGACAGCAGTAGCCACACGCCGCTCTGTGGTTGCACAATTCTCACGTACATTTCTCTGTACATTGTTGGATGGGAATTTGGAATCCATTTCTTGTGCTATCAATTCCCAGTACGGATTATAGCGCTCGAGGGAATGGTGTTTTCGTTTATAAATAAAATATTTCTACCGCATATATACGTAAAATTATTTACAATACTTATATTGCATAATATTATAATCATAGATATTATAAATAAATAAATAAAAATAAATCTATTGGGACTTTTCACACAACATCATCTAGTCCTAAACTAAGTTGCATAGCTCTTGTGTTATGGGTACTAGACAACTGATATTTTTTTTTATTGCGTAGGACAGAAGACAGGCTGACAGCCCGCTTAGAATTTAGCAGTTACCGTCGCCTATAGGTGTTTGCAACGCCAGTGGCATCACGAACACGCTGCTGTCCCAAAAGGGTACAGGAACTTGGGTCACTAATGCCGGAACACAACACAAGGTTATTATGGCGGCAGACTTAAGACCAAAGGTGGTCGCCATCCAGACGGGGTTGAGGCCCTACCACGTAGCTAGGGTGGGTTGTTTTGTCGCCTTTTACGACAGGCCGACCCCGGCCGCAGAGGTTAGTATTCTTTCTCCGCCCCTGCACAGATACATATTATACATAAACACCCAGACGCTGGACGGGAACCCGTGATCTCAGCTAGCGTAACAACTTGCGTTTGCCGTTACGCCAGGAGGTCGTTAAATGTTTAAATATATATAAAGCTCTGTGCTATTATTATAATATTTTTTATTATATATCAGTTGATAAGTTATTAAATTCTTAATATAAGAAACTAATTAAATAATCATTGTAGTTAAGTTTTACTCGAAATTAAAATTAGGTGATATAATATTTTAAATAGCAATTCTTGAATTATAACATCAAGTTGAATGTTCTAAACGAAACGCGATTTCACTTAGTGTTCTCCTTAGCGTTAACACGCTCTTTTTCTCCAAGCAGGGCTGGAGTAAGAATACTAACCACTGCGGCTGGGGTCGGCCTTTCATAAAAGGCGAGAAAGTGACCTACCCTACGTGTGGTAGGGCCCCAAGCCCGTCTCGATGGGAACAACCCTTGGTGTTAAGTATGGCACTATAATAACCTTGTACTGTGTTCCGGAATTAGAGACCCAGGTAGCTCTACCCTTATGGGACAGCAGCGAGTTTGCGGTGTCCGTGGAGTCCCAGACATCCATAGCGACGGTAACTGCTTACTGTTAAGTGAACTGAATAAAACCTTAAAATGCACAAATTAATTGCTCTGCGTATACTTACATAATTATTGCACTATAAACTATCCCAAAAAATCTCTTAATTAAATAATAATGATCCAACCTAATTGAAGACAAACTAGTGCATATAATGTAAATATAGCTGAAGTTGAATGAATTTTCTTAATGTAAGGTATGGCAGGATATATCACAGTGATGTATCACATAAGGGCATGTACACACGTAACACATCTATCTATTAAGACTAAATAGGTTACCTAACATTTCTTCTCGAAGAAATAAGTTGTTCGAAAAGAAATAATTCAAAGTTTGTTTATTGTAAACACGAACACAATAATAATAAAGACGGAACACAAAAACAATCATTAAAATAGCACGCTCCACAATCGCATTATCCATTGGATCTTTAAATCTTTTTGTTTTGAAAAGCGTTCAAAACAAGAGGTTTTTGGTAATAATTTTCACTTTGTTATTGTACCTTTTATTAAATATTATAAAAAGATACACGTTACTTTTAAACAGATTTTGTTTTTCAAAATTGCTAAATATAATCAGTGATGTTTAATGCAGGAAACAACTGTATTGAAATAAAGTTACAATAAAAACAATTTTAAATCACTCCCCACTAAAATAACCACAGACTTTCTAAAAATCTTGCAACAATTCTTCTAATTTTCGTCAATCCATCGAAGAGTTACCGGGCAGCACTTAGATCAGCTTCTGGTTAAATTAGGCTCCTCCCTTTACACATCAAGAATCTTAAATTTGTGTAAATTATTTCACTAGAACGAGATTTTCTCTAATATATGTTTTAGAGCGGTAATATATCAAAGAAAGTGGATGAGTAGTGTGTCTGTGTAAGGGTGAGATAATCGGTATTCCAAAGACCTTCAGTCATAAATGCCACAGGCCCAAAGGTCTACAGCGTTAACACACGAAAATAAGACATAGTACCCTTTATTTGATAAAGCATTAGTACTACTCTCCAGTGGTAATAGTTAAAATTACGCGTAAATTTAAATAATACAAGTATCGAGTGTGCGCAAACTCACAGGACTTTGTCGCCCTGTAACTTGTTTTTGCCACTTCATGATAATAGATTTATCCGCTTTTAGATTGTGAAAAATGACCTTTGACATCACTGACAAGAAAACTCATATTCCGGAAACACGATCGCTGTTTTATTTTCATCAGGAAATAAGAAAGCTACAAATTTATCCCAACAGTATATAACAATACAAGCAGTATTCCATTTTCTTGATAAACTTTAAATAAATATGTGTTTTGGTAAGCTACGTTAAATAATATATAACCTTCCTCTGTTTACCTAGTTTTGTAAGGGACCAAGGATATTATGCATATAATCATAGGCTGTACATACCAGTAAACAAAAGAAATCTAAACGCTTTTCTATATATATATATATATATATATATATATATATATATATATATATATATATATATATATATATATATATATATATACCTAGTCAGGTCATAAGTATTGTCACACAGTAAAAACTTTTCTTTTAGAATGCTGGCCACAAAAAAGTTTATTGAATTCGAATTTCGAATTGTTCATGAAAATATAAATGTATACTTTTAGAATTTTACTCATTTTTAAATATGGAGTGGACGCTTAAAGAAGACCGTGTTGCAGTTATTGCGTTGCATCGTTGCGGTTACGCGCCAATTCAAATTTTTAACATACTGAAAAATTTGAATATAACCAAAAGATTCGTTTATCGTACCATCAAACGATACAATGAAGACTCTAGTGTAGATGACAGGTCAAGAAGTGGTCGCCCTCGGTCTGTTAGGACTCCAGCAGTGATAAAAGCTGTGAAGGCACGAATTCAAAGAAATCCCAAACGTAAGCAGGAACTGTTGGCCCTTCAGATGGGGTTAAGCAGAACCACGGTGAAAAGGGTGTTAAATGAAGACATAGGGCTTCGGGCATATCGAAGAAAAACAGGACATCGTTTGAATGCTCGTCTAATGGACCTGAGACTGAAGAGATGCTGCGCTTTGTTGAAGCGGTACGCGGGAAAAAAATATCGGGAAATTCTTTTTTCAGATGAAAAAATGTTTACCGTAGAAGAGAGCTACAACAAACAAAATGATAAGGTGTACGCACACAGTAGTGAAGAAGCGAGCAACCGTATTCCGCGTGTCCAACGAGGTCATTTTCCATCCTCGCTCATGGTATGGTTGGGAGTTTCTTATTGGGGCTTAACAGAGGTACATTTTTGTGAGAAAGGTGTAAAAACGAATGCTGTTGTGTATCAAAATACAGTCCTGACGAACCTTGTGGAACCTGTTTCTCATACCATGTTCAATAACAGGCACTGGGTATTCCAACAAGATTCGGCGCCAGCTCATAGAACGAAGAGCACACAAGACTGGCTGGCGGCGCGTGAAATCGACTTCATCCGGCACGAAGACTGGCCCTCCTCCAGTCCAGATTTGAATCCGTTAGATTACAAGATATGGCAACACTTGGAGGAAAAGGCGTGCTCAAAGCCTCATCCCAATTTGGAGTCACTCAAGACATCCTTGATTAAGGCAGCCGCCGATATTGACATGGACCTCGTTCGTGCTGCGATAGACGACTGGCCGCGCAGATTGAAGGCTTGTATTCAAAATCACGGAGGTCATTTTGAATAAACTTTAATGTCATAAGAATCTATGTTTTGTTAAGTTCATTTTGGTATATGAATGGTTACATAATGAATAAACTTGTTACAATTATTTTACATTAAACATGTGACAGAATTTATGACCTGACTAGGTATATATATATATATATATATATATATATATATATATACTGAGACATTTCACACAGCGCCATATAGTGACAAATAATGTTGTGTAGTACTTGTGTTATGGGTACTAGATAACTAATATCGTTGGCTTAATTATCAGAATGCGTAACTTCACAAAATATTGAAATAAGACTTTTAAATTTAACTAGATGGCTATTTGAGTATTTTGAAGCCCGTCTATTGGAATACTTCGTATGTTTTACAAAAATATGGCTAATTTGTTATAAATGACAGTGTCATGAGTACAATAATTCCCGTGTATAACAAAGTTTATCCAAACGGAGTTACGCATTCTTATAACTAAGCCGACGATATTAGTTATCTAGTACCCATTTTGTATATAAATATATATTATACATAAATACCCAGATTATTGTATGCACGTTGGGTTTCAACCACAATTTAAGTTGATGTAATATAATATCCTTAATTGCTGACCTCCTAAATGAAACGTAAAATGTACTCACCACGCTAGTCCACGATAGGCGCGTTAGCTGTCTTTTCATGCCTGTGTTTTCAGCATGCAGGTTTCCCTGTGATTTTTCCCTTTGACGATACTACGTGACAATCATGTGATACATGTCATGTACAAGACGACAAAATAACCCTAGCTGCGTGGTATTCTGAGATTCCAAACCCATCGGCAAGGTCAACCACTCTAGGTCTATAAGTATGCCGTCATAATAACCTTGTGTTGTATTCCGGCATTAGTGACTCAGGTTCTTGTACCCCTATGGGACAGCAGTTTGTTCGCGGTGACTCTAGCGTCGCAAACATCTGTTTGTATTTCCTCAGTAATCAAAAATGTATTTGGTATTGTATGGTCAGGCTTTTCCAGCAAGATCACCTTCAAAAATACATCAAAAATTGCATCCAAGCCCGTCTAAAGAGCAACCACTTCTGGTCTATAAGAATGCCGTCATGATAACCTTGTATTATATTCTGGCATAAGATACCCGGTTTCTAGTTTTATGCGCGTACGGTAACATGTTGGTGCCCATGGCGTCGTTAACATCCAATGGTAACTGTTTGGTATTAAGCAGGTCTAAGAATCGCACCCAGACCGACCCATTTGGTCTCAAGTGCGATAGCACTCAGCCACTACTGGATATACTTTATAATATTTATATAGAATAGTGATATTTAAATCCGAGTAAGTCCGGCACATTTTCAAACAGCACAGCAAGTTTAATGATTAAATAAATGGGAGCTGTAAGTGGCCGGAAGGGGCGTGGTCAGCCACACATCAATCATGCGCAACTGACGGAGTAATTTGTGTATTTTGGGATATTTTGTGCTATTTCAATGTCATAGTAACACTTAGGCCTGCAATTCATTTTTAATATAAGGAGGTTGAAACTACATATCGCACCTTTGGTAGTACAAGGTCTTAAATGTACTTTTAGTGATTTTACAGTAGAGCCATTTTAAGATTTTTTTACATTCAATACCGTATTCTTCTGCTATATATTATTTTAAAATCATTAAGAATAATGATTAAGAATAATAATTTCAAAATAATATATAGCAGAAGAATATGGTATTGAATGTAAAAAAATCTTAAAATGGCTCTCCTGTAAAATCACTAAAAGTACATTTAAGACCTTGTACTACCAAAGGTGCGTATGGTCATCAATTCATTTATAGGGGCATAATAAGTTTGCATATGCTATAAGAAGATAAAGTAAAGTAGACAAGAACTGTAAAAGAATGATATCCACGGGATGGAAAGAGAAACAAGAGTAGACAGCTTACACGTTGGGAAGATGACATGAAAAGGACGGAAAGATCTAAATCGATACGCACTGCCAAAAACAGGATCAAATTGAAAGCTTTATAAGAAGCCTTTGTGAAAGGGCATGCTGTAATAAGAAAACTATTTGCAGATGTGAGCTTAACTTAAAATTAGTTATATTAATATAGTTTTAAACACATCTAACTTTTTTGATGTTATTAGGATTAGATAATAGCAGTAATGGCTTATTTTATTATTCAATAATTTAAATCCAACGACACTTGTGTGCAATACTCGTATACACCTCTTGATTTTAAATAGTTAATTAAACGAGCGCCCCACGTGCCTGGCTTGCGTAGTAACTACACTGATCCACAACCGAATGCGGATTGTTTTCAATTGTCATAATCTTGTATATTTTTCTCCGTGTAGGGGCGGGATATTGACCGGAGCATCCGGGGGCGGCCTGTCGTAATGGGTGAGAATATAAATTTAGCTGATAGTGATAAAGCTCCAAGCCCTGGTTGGCAACCACACCTGGTTTAAAAATCTGCCGCCATGTTGACCTTGTGTTATGTTCTGACACTAGTAAAGCAGGTTTCAATACCATACGCAAACGGCAGCGTGTTAGTGGTGAACGTGGCAATCGTAAACA
Organism: Malacosoma neustria; assembly: GCA_963693495.1. Classification (NCBI taxonomy): domain Eukaryota; kingdom Metazoa; phylum Arthropoda; class Insecta; order Lepidoptera; family Lasiocampidae; genus Malacosoma; species Malacosoma neustria. The sequence continues at coordinate 21,993,792 of OY856377.1, forward strand.
GCCATAGGCGATGGTAACTGCTTACTATTGTGGGCCGCCCACCTAACTGTTGTTCCAGTTTAAAAAAATTAAAAAAGTCACAAATCTCCAAAACATTATCTAATACTTACGATCATTCGTCATATAAAATGAGCAAAGCAATAAATTACACTTGTCACTTACAGGGGAATAGGCCCAGAGGACGGTCACCAACCCGATGGTCGGATCAAATTAAGGCGATCACGGGGCTCACTTTGCCTGCAGCTCTGAAACAGGCCGAGGACAGAGTGGTGTGGAGGCAGTTCGTCAGCGTCTCCATATAGGCTTATCAAGACGGGCACAATCTTCAGGAATGAAGAACATGACGAAGAAGAAGAAGTCACTTATAAATGAAAAGACATATGTTAAACAACATTTAATGTGAAATCAACCTTAAGTTGTAACAAATAAAGTAATTTTTGCCTTGAGAGATACATCGTTTTGTTTAGTGTGTTCCGGTGCACGCGCACCAAAAACGTAACGAGGTCATTCATTAGTAGATTTTACTCTCACATTTTTCTCATACGCGCCTTATATATGAAATTCGATTCTTAAGGAGTAAACTCCAATAATACTATAATCGTTCAATGAGCCTGAAGAGGAAGGGGTCGGCCTGTCGTAAAAGGTGACAAAACCACCCTAAGCTACGTGGTAGGGCATCAAGCCCATCTGGATGGCGACCACCTTTGCTCTTAAGTGTGTCGCCAACAACCTTGTGTTGTGTTTCAACATTAGTGAATCAAGTTCCTGTACCCTTAAGGGATAACAGCATGTTCGCGATGCCACTAGTGTTGCAAACACCCATAGGCGACGGTAACTGCTAAATTCTAAGCGGGCCGTCAGCCTATCTGCTGTCCTACAGCAATAAAAAAGGTGAGTACGCGGATCTTAAGTCAATATCTATCTAATATCTGCCATGTGTCAGAGTATTTTTATTTGTACTATATATACGCTTTTCGTCTCATAGATATTGTTTTAATGCTGAGGAACAACAGGCTGACAGCCTACATAATAGTTAGCAGTTACTGTTAGTTATAGGATATTTGCGTCACCAGAGGTACCGCTAATATGCTATTGTCTGCATAGGGGTATTGGAACCTGGGTCACTAATACCGGAACCCAGCACAAGGTTATTACAGTGGCTTACATAGACCATATACCAGGGGTGGTTGCCATCCAGACGGGCCCTACCACCTAGCTAGCCGACCCCGGCCGCAGGGTTCAGTATACTTGCTCCGCCCTTGCACGTAATAAGCAAAACATTTCCTCTACCCTTATTCTCCTATGTTGGTCGTATTTCATCGTTCACAATTACAAACATCTAATATTTTTCATCCAATTAATATTTTTCTGATGTAATTTTCATAATACGTATTTTTATTATATCTGTATTTAACCACAATTTGATCCCACTATATATAATACGTATATAACTTGTCCAAATCATTGAAGAGTTTATAATAAGTTTAGTAATGCTTAAAAACTACAAATCTTGAACCTTTTTAAACTGCTTCGAACAAAATGCGTGAAAATCATGGAAATCATTACATTTCCAACTGCAATCTGACACGTTTTATCTTGATAACTCGCGGACCCATCCCATCCATTACATAATGTATTTGGAGCAAGTTTATCGCATTATAAATTGACGTATACATTGTTTATGCGTTTCCTTAGTTTATGAGATCTTGTTTATTTCAGTATGTGTAGGTATCTTCGGTATACTGTGGCTTGAGATGTATTTTAATGGCGCTGCAAGGTTGTAGTGCAAGTAAGATAAAATTTTACATTTTACTCAAGTAAATTAGATTTCAAAAATCAGAAAAATATTAGCACGTAGAAGATATTAGACGAAGTTTCAGTTCTGGGATGTGAAATAAATTCACGTAGGAGTCTCGTTTTATTAATTATTTCTACTAAATGATAATGTCACAATAGATAAAGATTAAGTTCAGTGACCTATTTGCTAGAAGCTTTGATGTCAAGACAAATTTAATAATACTCAACATTGACATACCAAGTCTGGAAGCTTCTGTAGACAAGTGTCGTGAGTCACTTTAGTTGACCTAGAAAGAAATCACGTCGTAAACGTCTAAGAAAAATCATAGGAAAAATAAATAAAAATATTCTATTACCTAAGAAATATATTCATGTTTTTATGTGAAAGAGGGAATAGTATTAAAGACGCTTCGCGGAATCTTTTCCTCGCGTTGTAGGATAAGTGGAATCTTGTGTAGCGAACGCGTGTCACGAGACGCGGAAGGGGTTCAAGTCGACAGGTGCTCGCGGGGGGTGTGTTGTGCAATGAACATTGTTTATCATTCATTTCTTATTTATTTTGGGTAAATTTAAGTTACCCATATCCATAGTAGGTACTCCTAACTAAGCTCAATGACGGTAATATTTTTTTTTTATTAATTTTAGAGTTCCACACTAATGATAACAAGTAAAATTATTTCAGATATCACATAATATAGTTTAAACTAATTATATAGATATAGGCCTATTTTGGACCGAGGATAACAGAAACTTATCAGTGCCACGTTTTAACTTGTGGAGAAAGCCGACGCGTGTGTATGGGTTTCTCCACACTTTCTTATTGCGACCTAGCCAGTAAACGATAGTCAGTGGTGGTCGCTAACAACCCTAGTACCGCCTGAGCCTTTTTGGGGGTCGCAAGATCAACTTTTGGTCATTGTTCTGCGATACCCCTGACTCGCACGCCTAAGAGTACTTCATACAAACGGACCTGTCCTTAGCTTTGGACATCCAACTCAAATCGGCAAACTGAACTATTTCATCGTACCACAGCTCAGGCCATCCATCAGTGTCCCTCTGTTATCAGTTACACGCCTAACATGACCCGCCCCATTCCATTTTAGACGCCGAGCATATTTGAGAGCATCTAGAACGTTAATCTTTTTTTGTAAATATACACATCAAAAAAGTCTAAGCAAAATGCATGATATTACAAATTTACCATTTATACTAATTAATTTCTAAGTCTTTACTCACTCAAAGTGCGTAGGTATGTAAACTTTTGTTTTTATTGATGACATACTAGCTGGTTGTAAAAAAAATTCGATTGTTTTTTTTTCATAAAATTAAATGAAAGGGAATTTGTTTGAATTTAAGTGCGTTTTTATTGCTACGTTTAGTCTTGATTTTATAATTTTACCAACCATTTAAATAGCTGTATTAAACAGCTGTTGGGATGTTGTAAGCGGGAAGTAATCAATCTCAGGTATCTCGGCATTTTGGCATTCATAGAAGTGTTATTTGTCGTCTTTAGCAGCGCTACAATAATACAAGGGAACCCGCTGAACAGCATCCAGGCCGTAAAAGGAGTACAACCACTCGGCAAGACCGGTACATACAACTGACTGCATGACGCCAGCCAATGTTAACCGCTCGAGAGATAAGTTTGAGGCTACAAAATTCCAGTGGCGTTGATGTAAGTCCCCAAACTGTGCGGAATTGACTGCATGAGTACGACCTACGAGCTCGACGCCCAATTAGGTGCCCACCGATACGTCACGGGAATTGCGCTCGTCGAAATGAATGGTGTAGAGAACGCAGAACATGGATCCAGGAACAATGGGATAAAATTATGTTTTCCGATGAGTCGCGATTCGGGTGTAGGCCTGATACAAGAAGGGTGCTAGTGTACCGTCGGCCCGGATATACTGAACGGCTCAGTTGCATTCAGGAAGTTCATCCATACAGCGGCTCATCCACCATCCTAAAATTTAAATTAGTACATGTTGCTTAGACTTTTTTGATGTGTGTATCTATACTTCTTTCCAAAGCACATTATAATATTTTCAATTTGTACATGATATTGCTATTAAAATTTCATGTTTATACTCCATATAGAATTTACTTATGTCAAAAAAGATTATAAGAGGATCGATTTATGACTACGGCGGCTACATTTTACTGGTACAATCTGAATCCCTAATAGTCTGTTGTTTAATAAGTATGGTAATTAATTACAGCCCAAGACCCTAGTGGACTCAGTACGACTCGGCTACAAACTAACTAAAGAGTGTCGAATGTACATGAAAAGTCAGTTCATAAGTTTATAGTAATTAATGTTAACAGCCTCACAGCTATGTTTAAAATAAACTTATGAAAATAACGTAAACGTAGGAGCATTAATTAAAACTGAAAACTTTTTTAAGTAACATTTACGAACTTGTATTTAATTACATTAAGAGTAACTTTTTCCAACTTCTTTCATTCCAGTGAAAGCACTTGGAGTAAATACAAAAACTGACTTACGCGGGTTTATGGAAGGGTTCAGTTTCCCCAATGAAATAATTTTGCATCACAAATATTTTGACAATATTTTAGTTAATTAAGTAAGTACTTATAAACATTTAAGTTACTTGTATAGTGTATATTTTAAAACTTAAATGTTGAAATTACATCTCTTAATTTCCTAACGGCTGGGCCCGTGAAGGGAATGGACAATATATTTGCCCAAGGCGTAATGGCGCAACACACAACAGTGATCTCCAACAAAATCATTTATATAAAGTCTTATAGATCACTCATTGAATGTCAAGAAGCTGCAAAGCAAACTGGCTATTCTCTGAGTATGATATGTATACATAAAATGTTTAAGATATTTACATATGTTAAGTATCTTTGATCTCAGTGTATTGAGATTAAGTTACCAATGTCTTGTTACCGGGCTCAGACGCCTGATGTACTTAGGACAGTAATTCCTTATAATTAATACGCTGTCATTATTATTATATATTATCGAAAGCTAGTGGTAAGGTGGCTTTATTTATTTTATTACAGAAGGATTACTAGTATACTACTATGGCGAAGTTTTCCACCACTATTAATAAAGGCAACTATGATATATATTACATATGAAGCAAAATAATGGGTTATAGTTGAATGCTTTATTATTCGAAATTGAACCCTGGACACTAAGGTTACGACTTGAGTGTTAAGCGTACTCTTTACTGAGAAAAAGGTGTTGAAATGCGCCTAAATTGCTGGAGAAAATATGAAATTTCTTTTCTTTCTTATATCTTTTAAATGGGGTGAACTAGTGATCTTTACTTAAAAAACTACAGTGAAAATAAGGCGAGTCTTTTACACTCCTGTAGTACTTCAAAATGCCAATTTTTTAACTGGAAGGTAATTTAATCTAATAAAAAATAAAACTTTCTTCGTGTCTGGTTTAGAACTGTAGGTTTTAATAATACGTAACTTTGTAGTTTTATAATGTAACGTCATATTTTTATCAGCATGTTTATAATGAGAACACTTTTTAAATTATAATTTAAACTTGCCTAAGAACATTAGCTTTGAAAGCTATGGTTATGTTAGATGCAGATATAAGTAGAAAATACATTGTGTCCCTTGCATTGGTCAGATGTATCAAATTAGGACAATGAATTGGCAACAAATAAGCAAATAAATGTCGTTTTTAAATTTAATGCCTCAGAACCCAACATTTCGGAGACAATTTATTTTAATATTTTTTTTATTGCTGTGGGACAGCAGACAGGCTGACGGCCCGCTTAGAATTTAGTAGTTACCGTCACCTATAGGTGTTTGCAACGCCAGTGGCATCGCGAACACGCTGCTATCTCATAAGGGTACAGGAACTTGGGTCACTAATGCCGGAACAAAACACAAGGTTATTATGGCGGCATACTTAAAACCAAAGGTGGTTGCCATCCAGACGGGCTTGGGACCCTACGTAGCTAGAATGGGTTGTTTTGTTGCCTTTTACGATAGGCGGACCCAGGTTGCAAAGGTAAAGTATTTTTTCTCCGCCCCTGCACGGATAAAATATAATCTAATAAAATAAAATCTTCGAAGGTATCTAAAATGTTAGAGGTATTTTCGCAAGTCATGGCCTAAGGGTCGAAAAGTAAGCAGACGATTGATTCACCCTCCTTAGGGTCTAAATGCCCTTACATTAATTCAACCTTTTTCTTCCCCTCATCTGTTATTTGTCTCTAGGAACAGATAAATAATTAATAAAATATTATGCTTTAGTGAACAGAGCAAAATGTCAACGCCTTTTGTGGCTCTCTTTTATTCTTACAGTTTACTATATTTAATATCGTTATTGTCTTATATGTAAACCGAACTGAATCTTTAAATATTACTATATGCTCTGTCTGCTGGTATCAGCCTTTTTAAATTGCTACCGATCTTAAATAGACCTACTTGTAAAAACTGGTATCTAGAATGTTTTTCGTAAATTCTTCTTCATTTTGTTATCCTTTGCCGTTATTCTATTTATTCATTTGTCTTAATTATGTAGACAAATATTCCTTAGATTATATGTTAATTTATTATATGTTTACTTTATATGTATCTAGGTATACACTGCATGTGTGTAATAATTTACCTTATATTCTATGTATGTTTTATAAGGAGGAGAAATTCAATTCGCAATTTAGCTCTCGTTAATTCTTTTTTTTTGTCTCAGGGAAAAACCTCTCTTGACGGGTTCTCCCGGCCCGGGGGGACCGAGGGATATATGGGACTCCGGGAAAGATGTTCAGCCATCCAAGGATCCACTAAAAATACCGCTGTTCTCCTATCGCCTACGCCCGGACCTACGGATATGTGACCTGCCGATCTCGTGGCCCGGGCCGGCGTCGGCCCGCCCTTTGTCTCAAGGCGGGCCTCTTCTAAACTGTTGGCGCCGAGGGGTCAGGGTTTCATCCCCCCGGCGCTCTCCCGTATTGTAGGAGTTGAGGGGGGCCGTGGAACAGCACGCAGCCCTCTCCCTCGCGGCAATAGTGCGGGCGGTGGATTCTCCCCCGAGGGGCCGCCCGTGGCCGCTTTCTACGGCGGCCGGAGTCGTTACTTGCCCTCCGGCGCCGCAGACGTAGCCTGCGTTGGCAGGAGGGGAGTGTGGTTGTCGATTCCCGCTCCCGCTCCGCCGCTTTCTTTGCGGACATGACTGCCTCGCAGAAGGAGGCGACGGCCGTCCATCCAGGAAGCTTGCGTTAATTCTAAGTGTCTATGCGCACTCGCTACCTACTTCACATCAACGTGAAACCTGCCACATGCGGCCAACGTCGCATCGCTTCATCGCCATCTTCACTTTTTACCGATTTGCATATAACGAATTCAACCTATGTACCTGTTATTAAAATAAAAGTTAAAAGTAAAAATTAAATACATTCATTATCGTACACCGAATGCTTGCCTCCTCTTCCCAACAAAATTGGTCCTCCGGAGCCGGATATACTTCAATCAAGCCGAGAATCAAGACGGATCAGTTTGCAAACGAGAAGGAACCGAGTGATCAGCATTGCAAGAGGTGTATTTCGGTAAGACGGCCACTAGTTTCCTTTCCATCCTCATTGCCTACCTGTGCTAATAGCGTGCTATCTGCAAATTCCAGTGTTCATTGCGTCTACGGCTGGCCATTTTGTCGTGGTTACCAACTGCACAGAGCTTATTACACGTCGGTAATCTACAACGAAAACTGTAAGTACTCTGTGTTTTCTATCATCCACCAAAATGAGCACCGACAAATTAGCGATCCCAGAAAAATCACCCAAAAGTGCAAATTCAAAAAGTAACGAACCCCAACATAATTTAATTAAAAAAAGGGGTGTCATTAGGGGTAGATTAACAATTCTACAGAAATATATTAATAGCTTAGATCAGAATTTACTAGTTTCATGTACTAATAAACGGGCAGAATTACAATTACGCCTTTCGGCAGCTTGTAAAATGTTTGACGAGTTCAGTGACATACAAAGCGAGATTGAACTATTAGTTAACGATCATGAGCTTTTTGAACAATTAGAATTACGTGAAGGCTTTGAAAATGCTTACTACACTATCATAGCTCAAGCTAAAAGCTTACTTTCATCTGGTGAGACCGCTTTAAGCTCGCATTCTAGCACACATGCTGTAAAACTGCCTACCATAGCTATGCCTACCTTTGATGGATCATATGAGCACTGGCTGGAGTACAGGGATACCTTTATCTCTTTAGTACATAACAATACAGATATTTCTCCAATCCAAAAGTTTCATTACCTAAAATCTTCTTTAAAAAGCGTTGCAGCATTGGTTATTGATTCTTTGGAATTTTCCTCTAACAATTACACAGTAGCATGGGACTTAATTTGCAACAGGTACAACAACACTAGGTTGTTAGTTCACAACCATGTCAAAGCCCTATTTTCTATTCAAAGTCTAGTTAAAGAATCTCCTACCCACATTCGTAAATTAATAGACACTATCTTAAAAAACTTACGCGCTTTAAAACTACTTAATGAACCGGTAGAATCGTGGGATACACTCATCATATATATGGTAGTTTGTAAATTAGATAGCACCACGGAACGAGAGTGGGAGCAGTACCGAGGTTCCATTCCCGCCGTGAACAGTGGGGATATTTCTAAACAATCTACACCGGCAGTTAAAGTAGACAATTTAATAACTTTTCTCAAGAATAGGGCGGACATGTTAGAAACATTATTGGTGACACATAGCACTAACAATAAAGCGTATAAACAAGTGCCTACATCTAAGATTCACTGCCATGTGTCTCCAGTTTCACTCACTGGTAAACAACAACAGTATAAAAAACCACGCGCTTGCTTATTATGCAATAATAATCATCCAATATACACTTGTCAATCTTTTATTAATTTTAACTTACAAGATAAATTGAAATTCGTTCAAGATAATAACCTGTGTCCTAATTGTTTACGAACAGGTCACTCAGTATCAAACTGCAGGTTCGGTTCATGCCGTAAATGTACTAAACGACATCACACAATGATCCATACGGATCAGCTGGTCGCCGCCGCCGCGACCATTTGTAGCGATAACAAACCGGTTTCTCC